>JAVYIG010002868.1:0-223260 GCA_035222895.1 Strongylocentrotus droebachiensis
AGCTGGCAATTTGTTAGGGTTGTCTACTCCTCCCTTTACCCCCAACACTGCAGCTATTTTTTAAATTTTGTTTACCGGTAAGTCTACCAAGAATTGAATTATACTGTATATACATGTACATGTATGTTAATCCAAAAAATGTGCACATACTGGTAATCCAACGACTACTCCCTGCTTTATCTTGTCAAATATATAGGGTATTGGTTAGAAATAGAGTGAGGGTGAGGGTTAGAGTTACGGTTAGGATTCTACATACATTAGGCCTGTCTTCATCAGCTCAAGATTGCCAAATATCCCGCTATTTCAACTATCCCGATCGCAAATTATCCAGTGAGTTTGCGTCTTCATCCAAGATGAAGATATCTTGGGATAGTTTGCAAAATATATCCCGCTATTTGTCCGGTGCATCTTCACCAGCCCAAAGACTCGCACTATGCGCCAACGCTGAGCAAAATATCTTGAGCTAATTTCTCAAGGTCGAGTTCAAGTTCGAGGTCGAATCTCGAGCTGATGAAGACATGCTTATTGTTCATATGAATGCAGGCTAAAATCAAGAATTTGGCTTGGTGTAGGATATTGACCGTCGCCAGCGCTTGTGTCGTACACTCTACTTTGTTACAAATGTGTGAATTGAAGTTGATTTGATTCACAACATCATTGGCTATAAATACAATTATCACCTTCAGGAAATGTGTTTACAGATACTATCCTTTTGTCCACACTTCCTTGTTCTCTCAAATTTGTTTTGAAATTCACACTTTATTAAATATGTGGTCAGAGTATATGGTGCCTTTCACATTGAATTTCTATATATACCCTTTCCTTTAACGAACCTTTCCTGGCCCCAGTTACTAACGATAAGGTTATGTGCAGTACTACATGCATCATATCTACCTTGCAATCATGTCATGAAATGGGCTCTCGTGACAAAGACTTCCTTTCGAGATAGCAGAACTCTCCCCAATGTTTGCTCCATTGCCGTCTCATGAATTGGAATTCAAATAGCCAGACAGTGACTCTACAAACATTTATCTCTGTTGCCATGGTGTTATTCAATCGAAAACCCCCCTCCCCCTTCCCCGATTCTCAATAGATAAGGCTTTCAGGGAAGCCAGTAAGAATTGATCAGAGGGCCTGAAAATCACCTAGAATGAGCTATTTTGTACACAAAAAAGCATAAACTATGGTCTGAAAATAACTTGCCAGGGCCTGAAAACTGGCATGCTTGGGCTTTACAGCTGGTAACCTGGTATGTTTTACTACAGTGTACTGTACAGAATATAATATATTCTCAAATATAATGGATCAAGGGCATATTCTCGAAGGGCAAATTAATTTATTACCCATGGATGATTTTTGCAGAAAAATTCCAAGAAACCTCAAATGACAATTAAGAAATAATGCTAAAAGTCCTAAAACTTGGTCTAATCACGAATCTTCTAAGAGATGTATTATCCAGCTCAACTGTTTCAAAACCAGCGCTCAAAATACAAAGGGTCTTGGGATGACTGGAAATAACAACCATGCTACAATTCAAATGAACCAAATATATTCCTCTTCTTTTAGGACAAAATGACTAACTTTCTTCCAAATATATGAAGACAAAAATGCACTAAAGCTGGAGGAATGATGACTTTTGCAGTAGACTTCATGTTATCAAATTGTTAAGGTTAGGGTTGTAATTGAGCTTTATATTAGGTTTAGAGGTACATGTATAGCCATAGTGTTTGGTCTAGGGTTACAGTTATGAGTTTGTTTCAATGTTAAAACCATGAAGCAATAGTCATGACAGAATGTTTTGCTGAACCAAGTGTAGTCCTACCTTTATACTGTACTCTAGATTTGGATTCTTCTTCCTGTGATGCTTAATGCATACAATGTACCCCCCCCCCTCCCCTCTCCACCCCCACACCCTGCTTATGTAAACCACGCATTTGACATGACTTCGCCGACAGACCTAATTTCCCCAAATATCCAATTACTGTTGATGTGAAATTGCACCGCACCTGCACAAACGGAGCGAGCGGGGGCAAACTTTGAAGCTCAAATTGAATTCAAACAAGCCTATACAGCATCTGGTTAATGTCAGTGCCATTTCCATAGCAACCACTCATCTATAGATGCCCTGATCTCATGAATATTTTGGGAAAGTTAAACATGGCTGAGTACCCTAGCTCCCCACCATGAATAATTGCCCATTCTCCTTTGTTGCATGTACATACATGTACATGTATATAATGCCACTTAGCATCCTGCTATGATAAAAGGGGAGTGCTGGGAAGAAATCAATTCTGGTTGCTATGGTAACAGTCAGGTGAGCCGTTCCTGGCTATTTGAAATTCAAGTGCTTCCATCCAATGCTGAAACTATATGGGGCCAGTCACCACGAAATGAGTCCAGTGTCGCATTAGGCTCAATCGTAGTAATAGCGATGTATAGTGTGTATGTACTGAAAATTGACCCACCTACCACATTTAAGATTTTTCCAAAAATCGACTTATTAATGTCTTGTAGTTTACAATGTATGTCCCCAAAGCTTAGGTCACGAAAATATCTCCTTCTAACATTTTTTGGCAAATAATATAGGCTATGTTACGCATCATTAACTTTACACCTACATGTAATTATCTCAAAACTGGGTAATCCCATTGTTTATAAAGTCCAATTAGGTTTTTGTTCATATTTCTGGATATAATTTATCAATTTTAATGTGTGACCCCTTAATTTAAAGCTTACTTTAATAATGTAGATTCATATAATACTTAAAAACAGGAATAAAAATTTTGACCAACTGGACTCATTTCGTGGTGACAGGCCCCATATATCTCAAGACATCAATGCCAGAGGGAGAGGGTGCTCTGGTGTGGGTAATGTCGAACCAGGGAAAAAATTAATATTTATTTTTCGGGGGCTACTTTTCAAGCTTGCCTGCATGAAAATAACACTCTAAAATTTGTTTTGCATTGAACTCTATGCAAATTTACTGGGGCTCTTTTCTGATTTTTGGGGGCTCTTTTGGGCATTTCGGGGGCAAATTCGCCCTGAGCCCCCGTGTATTTTTTTCACTGTGTCGAACATGTTCTGAAAAATTATTTTTCAACCTATATAACATCATATATTTACATGACATGGACATGTATTCAAATTTGTGCAGCAGAAGGCTTACCAGTAGTGTAATTTGTGCCATATACATGTACATGTACATACATGTACAATGTATGTAGAGCTATTCAATTCTTCTGAAAGAAATTATGTAACAAAAAAGAGATACATGTGCATTGAAAGTTGAGGATGGGGGGGGGGGGGGGGGGGGGGGTACAGAGTTTGAAATAAATTTGAATTAAATCTACCCAGTATCTCATTTTTGTCTCAATAGAATGAATTGCAGCTGTAAATTTTGTGCTATGTAAACAAGATTATCAAGTTCTGCAGCCATAAATAGTTTGATTGCAGGGCCCTCAGGGAGTACAGTATTAGTACTGTTGAGACTACCCTGGTTAAATAAGACATCTTCATCATCATCCTCAACATCATCATCGTCATAATCATCAACACCACCATCATCAGCATCATCATAATCATCATCGTCACCATTAGTATCACCACCATCACCATGATGATGATGATCATCATCATCACCACCATCAGCATCATCATCATCATCATCATCACCATCATCATCATCACCACCACCATCATCACCATCATAATCATCATTATCACAATTATTATCACCACCACAATCATCATCATCATCATCATCATCATCATCATCATCACCATTATTAATATTATTATTATAAAGACATTTGCTCTGACAGGCTTTATTTTGTCAGAGTATGGTGGAGCTTAGTATATATAGTAGTATTGCAATAGGTTAGGTGTAGGTTAGGAGTACTGTTTGGGTTAGGTTGAAGTAAAGAATAGCTGTGTGATATTGACCACAGAGCAATTTTTTAGCAGGAACATACATGTATATTGTACTGCATGTACCTCACTGTGGCAGAAATTTCTGATTGTGAACTACATTTACAATAGTGTATAGTGTCAAATGGATAAGTACACAGATAAGTTACATGTACAAGTACTGTTCTAACCTAGTATCAAAGCTATTAGTTTAAGATTCCTAGATAAGACACTAGATAAGACAATAATACATGTAATAGTATACTGTACAATTGAAAATCCTTTAACAATGCCTGTCATTACTGGACTAACTTTGGAACCAACAAGACTAAACTTACCTGCCATATCTTCATTTGACTTTGCGACAGTGAGGAATTTTTCGTCGACCGCTAATATTTCTTCAACGAGAATCTGTGAGTGATTGACGGGCAGTTGTCTTCGTTTAGCTGTAGCAAGGCGGGCTAGGACTGCTTGGGAGAGTAACTTTTCTGTGAATTCTGCTGCAAACTGGAAAAATAGAGAAGAGAATATACACAGAGTTATTATGAAGCTTCCATGTTTAAAGGGGAAGTCCACCCTGAAATTAAGTTAGTTTTAATAGGAGTAGAAAAATGAGAGAAACAAGTCAGTGAAAGTTTGAGCAAATTCCGATTAAAAATAAGGAAGTTAGGATTTTTTAAGTTGTGATCAATCAAACACAAATTGGCAACTCTATGACGTAAAATGCGAGCTCAACTTCCATTTGCTTAGTACTAAAAAAATCTAAAATTTTCATTTTCCCTCAAGAAAAATTTCAACCATACATGCACCCTAAATATAATAATTGCAAATATGTTTCTACAATGTATACTCCCCCGGCAAGGAACAAATATATATTCCGTCATCAATAACGAAGAAAACATGATTTTATGGAATATTATGCACAAAGCAAATGAAGGAGAGCTCGTATAATAAGTCACAGAGTTGCCAATTTGTATTTGATTGATCACAACTTCAATAATTCATAACTTTCTTATTTTCATTCAGAATTTGCTCAAACTTTCACTCACCTGATTTTCTTATTATTCTGCCTCTATCGAAACAAACTTATTTTGGGGGTGGACTTTCCCTTTAAGGACTCTTCAAACAAGTTTGTGATACATACAATATGATGATTGAAAAAATGATTAAGGTGTATGAGAAATTTAATAAGGTGTGTTCTTTTTATTTTTATATTTCAATTCCTAAAAAATAAAGTTACTTTATATTCTGTGTAACTTTTTGAACACCATGAGAATAAGATAGAGAAACCTTTTGAACTTCAAGACTTGACAACTGTTTCATTCTTTATTGAATGACGCACAGTTTTGCTGACCTCTCTCTTTAATTGTCTATTTCACTTTTATTTCTTGTTCTGTTTTTTAAGTTTCATTTAATTTCTTTCATACTCTTTTGTTTTTGTTTGTTTGTTGTTTGCTGTTTTCTTTTTCTTTTTGTGCTTATAATTTTTTGGGGATATGTTCGTTTTATTTCTTTAATTTTTTCTTGTTATTAATATTTTTAATTTCCCTTTGGGTTTACTATTTAAACACACTCTGGAGTACACAAAGAAGTACATGTGAACCTATACAATAGTGGTTGTGCAACACTGGGCTAGGTACATGTAACTCACCTACCGGTACATGTACAAACGTGTATTATTTCCCACTGCAAAAAGTAATTATTGATATTGATATGCTTGCTTGAATCTACATGTAGGCCTACAGTACATGTAATAGGTATTGTCGAATTTCATACACAGTGTTAATGGAGAAATTACACACCCCATGAGCTGCAGCCAAAGAAAATTAAATTTGACAGGTACATCCTGGTTCTACAAATAATTGTCAGCCTTTGTTTCGTATTGGGGGTTTTGCATACAAAATGTCAAAATAATGGCTGTGTACATGTACCTGCAGACTACTTTTAGACATACATTACACATAAGGCCCTTATAACTCCATGTTGAGTTTCCCGTTGCCCGCCCGCACTGAGATATGTCGTCTGCGTTGGCGATCGAAAATCTGAAAATTAATCATTTTTATTTTATTTTTATTTTTATACTTTTTTTAACTTCTGAATTTGGAGGATAATTTGTCTGTCATCTTTAGTTTTAAAAACAACATTGTTACTATTATTTGTGAGAAGTTCACAAGCACAAATCAGCGCCTTCAATTGCAACTCGCAGTATTAAATAGTGTGGGTTTTCGTAGCCGGACTGTGGGGTGCTTCCTACAACATCGGCAAAAAATAATAATTTAGATTTAAAATTTAAAAATAAAAAAATAAAAAATTGGCAGCCGAGTATTCAAGTATTGGCTTGTAAGCCTGGGAGTGTACTCGAGTACCTCATTACACGGTTATGCACAGCCTTAATACATAGTAAAAAAATAGATTGGATTGGACATGTAAGGGAGCACACTGCAAATATTGTATTGTATGGTACACATGTAGCAGACAGGATGTACATGATGTGTACAGAGTATGCGGAATGAGAGCTGCTGACAGGGCGGTACTCTGGGTTATTAATCATGGAATTAGTCCTGTCAATCATAATTCAAATCCTTCATCAGCAGATTATAACACACATTAATACAAGTATGCCAATATCATTAATGGACATTAGGAGTGTGTACACATGTTATGAAATATGTACCTGTACAGTGTACATGTACTAGGTACATGTACAGTATGTAAAATCTTGTATTGTAATATGTACACTACCGTATTCCAAAGTGCCAGATATGTGACATCATTCTAGTGCTGTAGCCGAACCGCCGAACCGAACGGAAGTTCGCCGAACATGGCACTTCCGAACCGAACCGAACCAAACCGAACGCAAAGGCCTGGTTCGGATGTTCGGCAGAAAAATATAAAAGTTTTTGCAAGCTAATAAACTTGTCATTTTGTACCTAATTTTTATGTCATGATTGCTCATTTTATATTTACTTTTTTCCCATTTTCCGCCTTTGTGATTTATGCCTATCCAGTGGTGGGCGCGACTTCACTGGCGCCATTTAAATCCCAAATCCTGACCACGCTACGTCGCGATCGCAAGCCATAAACAAGAATACATGTGCGTGATAAAAATATCTTCAGCTCAAACCCATTCAAAAAACAAACAAAAAAAATTAATTTGTAACAATATCGGACAAATTTTAAAATATAAATTATAGTATGGTATTTATTTATTCAGGAAAAATACAGATTTTATATTTTTCCTATTAAAAATAAAAACTTATAAAAAACAGCTATTGACGAGCCTAAATTTCTATTCAAATGGCAGCTTTCATGACTCTAACATTCGACAACAACCGTCTCGGAAAATCTTTAAAAAATATCATTTATTGACAAATTGAAAACATGATTCTTTTAAAATTGAAAATAAAACATGATTCAAGACGGAAATAAGAATGTAAGTAGTATTTTTCTTCACAAATAATTACGTTTAGAGCAGTTTTTAATGTGAAATTCGTACTGGTCGGAAGCAGTGTGCAGAGGTCCTCCGTGCTGGTCGGGCCCGGCAGGCCGGCCGGCCCTCCCAGTGCCGACCGCCGTGACAATAACGCTGCTTGCTATTATACTACCGAACCCCGAACCGAACCAAGTTCGGGTGAAAAATTGCCGAACTCTGCCGAACCGAACCGAACACGAACATAGCGTCTGACTTACAGCACTACATCATTCACATTATGCTTACCACCATTATTATTATGATTATGATAATGATGATTATCATTATTAGTATTATCATCGTCATCATCATCATCATTATTATTACTATTATTATTAACATTTTTATTATCATTATTAATCATTATCATTAGTATTATTATCATCATTATCATCATTAATAATATTATCATTATCATTTTTATTATTAATTATCATCATCATTTTCATTATTAATTATCATCATCATTAATTATCATTATATTATTAAGTGAAAATTGATTAAAACAATTTTCAAAGAACAAGAAAGACAAGAGTACAAATATAGCTACCTGTACCTAGGCAGGCCTACAGTACATGTGAACAAATCAAACAATAATTGATTCCTCTTCAGATTTTTCTTGGCAAATTATTTGTTTTATACATGAATAAGAAGAAAAAAAATCCTCCTTTTTGGTTGCAGTCTTGCAGATGAAGAAAAATATATATTTTCAAAGAGGGAGGTGTATAATATACAACTGTATGTCAAATATTTTATCAACACACACACATACACATAGTATGCAACTATA
Organism: Strongylocentrotus droebachiensis; assembly: GCA_035222895.1. NCBI lineage: Eukaryota > Metazoa > Echinodermata > Echinoidea > Camarodonta > Strongylocentrotidae > Strongylocentrotus > Strongylocentrotus droebachiensis. The sequence continues at coordinate 8,169 of JAVYIG010002868.1, forward strand.
TGTATTCAGAAATTTATGAAATTTCTAGTTCAAACTATTGGAGAGCTGCTTGCAAAGAAGGGATGTTACTACAGTACCAAAGTGTGATTGGTTATGTTAATTGAGGATTTAAATCCCTCAGATTTGCTTCATTGGCTCATCCTTTCAGAGATGTTTTTTTTTTCCTTTTTATTCTAGCTTTACCTTACCCATAATTTTGATACCAAGCTTTACTCTTTTTTTCTTTTTTTTCGCAGCTGCTTGTCAATGGATTAAAGATGAAAAGAACTTTGATGACAAAACTAAATCAGGGGTCATATATCTTTTTTGTAAACATTGTCTTTTAGCCTTCAAGTTCAATAATAATTGTTATCTGAATTCTAACAGATCAGCCTATGGCTACCTGGTACATGTATATATGTACAGTGTATGAGATGATTACAGGATTATGTACAGCCATGTATAATTTGCTGCATACATTATTCTACATGTAGATTCTAGACCTAGTGTGATTTCATCTATTCTCATCAAGTTAGAATAAAGTTTATTTCATAGAGTAAAGTACCCGGTTTTCGGCCACTTAAGACAAAATCCTATTTATTGGACTCTTTACTTCCTATTTATTATCATTTCTTGTTCAAATCATGAAGCAAATATTATTATTATTTAAACAAAAAAAGAATCCCCAAAAAAAATCACGAATTGCCATGACAATATTCATTTCAATTTTCACTGTTTTGGAGCCGGTTATCGGCCGAGCGTTTCAGTTTACGGCCGCATGTACAAAGTCAATAGGAAGCGCCCGCGCGCGCCGTGCGTTTCTGCGCTGATGTATAGCACAAGCGGGCGGAGCAGGTATCCCACGCCGGAGCTCCCGGGTGCTCGCCTGGCCGAATACAGGCACAGCAGTGATCGGAAGTTGGAATCTGAATTAGACGGACATATCGTGTGTGCGTCGCGGTGTGCGGCTGCATTGATTTAATACATGCGATGAGATACTTTTGAGCTTGCGACCAGCACAAAATCGGGCTCTATATCTGAAAAATACTTGAAATAAAGCTCATTTTATGGTACCCATATTTCTTACATACACGCGTAAGAAACTCGATTTTTCAGATTTGGGTAGCGGGACCGCCGATTACATCGCTAAAATGTGATATTTTAGGATATATTTTTCATTGCAAATGTGGTTCTTCAGTGACACTGGCATGGTATGGTATGTGTGGGATATGTGTTATGCTATTATGCGATGTATTTTAAAGTGATTTTACCATGTATCCAACCAATTGGCCGAAAACCGGAGCTGACCGATTACCGGGTACTTTACTCTATATTAATTTATAATATTTTGTTAAATCTTAAATAATGTACAAGGAAATTTATTGATTTAGAAATTAGAATGATATAATCTCAATGTTCCTATCTTGTAGACATGGATAAATTCCCCCTTGATACTTGATACTTGATGGAGTAATCTCTTTGGCAAATCACTCAGTCCCCTATTAACTTAATGATTTAATTTCTAGGTCTTCCTCTCTTTTGCATCAACATATCACAGGTCTATTAATATACTGTTCCGACTTAGTAGTAAGTTTATTTGCAGAATAAAATAAAATTAAATGTGAATGGTTATCGATAAAGATTATTTAAAAATTTGTTTCTACAAATATAACATTATGAGCTCATTAATAGTAATAAAAAGACCAGTATACCTCTCCTCCATGTCCATCATAAATCCCACAAAATTTTTCTGTCACTCCATCCTTCTCTCCCGTCGCGTAATCGAAGCGATCTTCCATCCCTGGTCGTCGTCCTTGTATTGAATACACCGCAACATTGTCCTCTCGGAGTTCCCAATGTGCCACATCATTTTGACTTTCAAATTGTTTATGGCTTGATCTGTGACTATGACTATACCTCAAATGCCCATTACTCCTACCAGCGAGTCCCCCTTTATTCAGACCAGGAATCCGCATCAGCACTGGTGGGCCGGGCCCGGCGTCTGAATGCATAAGCGTCCGTCTGAACACCGAGCGCAATATGTGATCTCGATGGAAGACATAGCCGTAGAGAAACAACAGTGCGAACACCAACGCAACTGTTTCATATTTGAACAAAGTTCCACGCACAAAGCGACTAAATAATGCTATAAGTGTCATTTTTATATCTTGGAGAGTCTCACCGATCTAGTCATTTTCCGGCGAGAATGATGAAAATGATCATGATGAAACAAAGATAATTGTCTGCTACGACGAAATATGATCGTGCGGAGCCATCATCATTGTGTAACGCGATCATCACGAATTGGATGCGATTATGCGATATGCGAGTCATATACGCGACGGGCCGGGCGGGGGCGCTGTTTTATCATTAGATATAGAGTACCTATATCCTCTATTTCTTGTTTTTCTTCTTGTGGCCAAGGGTGGGGGGGGGGGGGGGGGGGCTACAGTACACTGTGTAAAGATTGGACATGGTAACACATATTACAGGTGATTTTATTGGGAATATTTGCATGTGGTGGCACTAGAATTATAAAAAAGGGAGGGGTATTTGGGTGTTGCGTAGGAGGCGGGGCCCGGTCTTGGGGGGGGGGGGGGGGGGGGGGGGGGAGTGGCAGGGGAGGGGTAAATATTTCAATCGCCCCACTATCACCACCGCTACTATCGAAGATCCTAAATCAAATGTTCACCACCTCCATCTCATTGCTTAGTTCAAAGCAGACTAGACAAAAGACACAAGCTACACTTAAGACAATTTTGTTGAAAGTCAGTAGGCCTAAAAGGGGACGCTTCTATCGTCTTGAAGGAAAGGAACACGTTTTGGGGTGTATCTACTTTAACAAGATAGGCCCATGGTCAAAATGAAGACAAATAATTTTGTGAATCAAAATTAATATTATAATCGGACTTTCAATCACAAATTTATTTGGGCCATTTTGTTTGTTTACATCAAAATGGCCCAACAATAATATGGAAGAACTCACAATTTAGGCCTACTTTTTAAATGTGATGTAGGTCCAGTTGAAAGAAAAAAGTAAAATCCCATAGCATTTAATTGAAAACTGCGGACGAGAGATCACTTCTTTTCACTTGCACTATCTATCAAAGCCTTTCCCCGAATATTTTCCCATCATCATAGCTGCCAGCTCCAGCTTATACTTAACCAAAGAAAATAGGCCATTTTTAGGGATGACCTCTCCCATGGCTCCCCAATTTTGGCGTCACTACCCCCCCCCCACTCCCACCAAAGGCCCCCTTTTCCCACTCCTTTTTGTGTATAAGTATGGATCCCGTTCCGTATGATATAACTGGTCGAAATTAAGTGAACATTTTTAATTTTTGTCATCGGGCTTTCCCGCCAAAAAAAAATGAATTAATTGTAATTATGTGGATCGAGTTTCATCAAAGCTGACTTTCTTTGATTTAAGGGGAGTAATGGATCCTCTTTGCTTGTCTCTTTTCGGTTCTCTCTCTCTCTCTCTCTCTCTCTCTCCGTCTGTCTCAGGAGCAACAATATAGTTGCAGGTAAAAATGGGCTACCAGCCGTATTTTTTCCTTTTTCTCTGTATGATTAATTATTATGTATTTTATCTGATTTTATTATACGTAAACAAAAACAACAACAATCTTTCTCTCCTTTTTCATATTGCACATCAATCTTTATCACTGGTGCCATCTATAATACTTCCCCGAAACTGATGCCTATCCCGTTTGAGCATTTGGACTGAAAAGCATTGAATGGATTTGATGGAGATAGCAGTCTTGCTGTCCTCATGTACTTCGTATTATACGTTCACTTTGTATTGCTCATTTAAAACTATAACATTAATTAATGCTTACTTTTAGTGAAATAAAAAGGGGTTGTACATCAGTCTATTTCTAATGTTTAAAAAAGGTGATTATAAAAGCAGAAAGAAAAACCTGCACTAACTAAGTATTGAACCCGATACATTCCAATTACGAAGCTATCGTCCATTCGATAGACTGCTGTCTCACTGCCAATCTCGTATTACTTTTTTTGTAAAAAATTATATACTTTCTGTTGTCGCTGGAACCGGACAGACGTTTTACTTATTTGAGAAATAAAATATTCTTTGTTATCAAGAGATTCACTTGTTAAAGAAAATGAGTTTTGATAATGTTATAATTTATGTTTTAAAGCCCCACTGTCCTACTTGTAGCTACTTGCTCCCTCTATATAGAAAACTTCCCCAATCGGTGCCTGTTTGTCCCCCATGATCCTCTTTTTCTTATGTTAGTTGAGAGAGCTGAGTTAATGAGATAGCCACCTATCAGTGACCTTGCTGTGTGGTCTAATCCCTTCTGGCCCAGTAGTGTTGACGGTCTTTAAAGTGTTAGGTCAATAATACTACCACGTAGCTCCCTGACACAGTATTTTATTTAATACAAAAATGTGCGTGGGATTCCCTAACATGGCATAAATGAATATTGAAGGTTTGCTATTCATTTCTATCATCAAGAGCTGGTATCAGGGATATTTGAATAGTTACGTATACAAACTACTCAGAAGTTCTGACATAATTATCATCAATGAATGAATTGAAAAGTAAACGACCCTTCCTCTCTCGGAGCTTGGCTTTTCAATTCTGTTATCAATAGCTGGTATCAGGGATATTTGCATAGTTACTTAACAAGCTACTCAGATCTTCTGACATAGCATCAATGAATGAATTGAAAAGGAAACGACCCTTCCTTCATCGTAGAGGCATTTTTATCTTTTTTATCTTGGTATTTTATTCAAATGCAAGTTCAGTGCACAAATAGACCATTCTTCAAAGTGAATGAGAGAAGAAAATAATCATATGCATGCGATAGTTTCAATACTTTAAAGAAGAGTGATGAAAAAGGCCGATACATAGGGCTACTATGTAGAATGTGAAGTATAGGTGTAAGTACTAACAAAAACACGCAATGGAATTGGGGAACAGATTTTTTAATATTTTTATGGCTGTTATTGAAAGAATCAGTTTGCAGTGTGTTTCCCGACATAGCACCAAGGACTTTAAAGAAAGGGTACCAAATTCATTCAAGTAGGCTAATACAAAGTGGAGCTGGTTCACGGTTTTATTTAAAAAGGGAAAATTGTTGTTATTCTGCAGGATTACCAAAGTGGTTAAAAAAAGTATTCCTGACATAGCAACAATGAGCGAATTCTTTGGAAGTATTCGAGTAAAGGCTCTTTCTCGTTGTGTGGAAGTAAAAGCACTCTCAATATCCTTACAGGAAAATGATAGGCTGGGGCTGTGTGTCATTTCAAGAGAGGAAAGCAACTTCTAGACATTTCAAAATAAAGTTGGGAAATAAATATATTATAGGAACCATTATCTAGTTTCAAAGAATAAGAGCAGATTTGCGTAGTGACAGCTAGTTATCCTATTTCTACGTCCACGATGAAAGTCAGTGGCCGAGGGGGAGAAGATAAAATACCCAACATTTAATTAACGAACTGTCCCCTTTTACGAATATGATCGTGCTCGTTTAAACGCTATCAAAATGTCCCTTTTCTATGTGGGTAATTTTTTATATAAGATGACTTTTGTGTGCCCTTTTTTGCATTATTGTTTGTCCCTTTTAACTAAAATGACAAGTCTATCCAACTGCAAAGGTAAGTATCTTACAACCTCACGTCTTTTACACCTCTTGCCCTTTTGACTTTCAAAGAATACCAAGCTAATCAATTGATCTTTGTTCAAGAATAAAAGTTGCATACAATGTCATTGAAGGAGGTTTTAAATTATCAAACGTCATTCATGTTAAGAGACATAATTACTATACATGCTATGACTATATGATTTTATTACCCGTCATCTCCCCCGAAACAATAGACTTTTCATAATAAAACTAACAACCCATTCTTGTTTAGGACATTATGCGCTTGGAATAAGAAGAAAAGAAAAAACAAAGAGAAAGTCGATTACTGAGTTCCTTTAATCTGTTTACAATTTGGTATAAGCGTGTTTTAAGCCACCTTAACCTCGCCTCCATCGCTACCTTTAGCATTCGCCCTTAATTTTAAGCGACTGAGAGCAATTTTCTTTCGAATTTCCCCCAAAACTCGCTTTTTAGGCTCACTTGTATTTTTAGTAGTCCACATCACATTAAACAACAATTTTGCCGGAAAGGTCTTTTTTCAGTCTTTCAATATGAAATTATGAATAAACCCCATTAACATATTTGGTGATTTCATTTACATGATAAGATCCAATCAATCGCAATGAGACACCACAAGTCTTAGATTTTGTGCTCGCTCACAAATTAATATTCAGACAAACACATATACAACTGCAAAGTGTGGTGCTAAAGCAGTAACTTGATATTGGAGACTCAACCAACATCAATTAAGATCAAGACAAGTTTTGATATTACACACTCGGATGGGCACATTCGTTTAACCGCTAAGAGGTCTGAATAAGAACATTTCAAAAATAGAACAAGTAGCCACTTAAATGTTAATGAACATGTGCATCTGTAAGATATTCTTGTTCAACAATAACAACAAATAATAAGAAACAATGAGGAAGATTGAGCTCTGTATATTAATTTTAGTTTCAAGACTGGATGGTTTTGACAAGCACAGTCAAGATGACTCTCCAAATGTGTTTTTCGTGATTTTTTCCAGCCAGATGCTTTTGCAAATATTCTTTCAGTGACTCATTTATTTTGATATACGAAACAAATTTATATTAAATATTTATTTGAAAATCCTAACTATAAGTAGTGTCCACACACACATACATGCGCGCGCGCGCGCGCGCACACACACACATACACACACGCACATGCACACGCACACATTCACACGCATTTGCACACCTGAAACCCAATTCATACGCTCTCATACAAAATGTAATAAAAAAACAGATAAATATTTCAAACGTTTATTGAATATCATAGTTTCTCTGTCAACCCATCCATTATCAATGTATTATAGATTTAATACTAAATAACTAATTCCATAGTGACATTCAATATGATAGACATATAAAAGTGCATTCTATTATTCTCTAAACAATAAACTCTTTGAAATTCTTAACAATATAGCTCTAAAATATCCACGTACACGTCATGATTGTTGTCTCAACATTATCTTCATTTCATATAACTTGGCACCAAACATGCACGTATTGTACTTATCATCTTAAAGGTTTTACTTCATTGCGTGAATGTAAGAAATGTCAACAAGAAAATCTTATTTTCTATTAAAAGGAAATTAGGTATTTTATACCTTACAGTTCACTGTTTTTTTCTTCACATGTACAATCTGCTAATCACAGCTACGTACTTATTTCCATTTATATCAGTATATTTACACCAAATCGCAAACGTATACATGTGAACAATAAAGATTAGTATAAAAGGCCACTTTGCAATATGTATATATAGGTATATGTTATATGTCTCGTGTCATAATTAAAATAATCCAAATGAAGGTTCGATTACTGAGAAAGTACGAGTGTTATCGCATTTAAAAAAATATGATAGTCTGTGATACGCAATTGCAATACTATTGAAAGAAAGCATAACTACAACATAATCTTAGCCCAAAACTGATTCTCCTGTTGTCAATTTACCTGGACAAGACGTTTCTACTCTAAAACTAAAAATAAATGACATTGTGTCATCTATATTGTTGAGACTGCAAATCTCAGGACTGGTGTTCTTTCTTGGCCACCTTGAATGAAAACAATATTTGAAAGGCTCCTCGGATAACCTTATCTTTTACAAATTTTTGTTCAACCAATGAATGCACTACAGTTTACATAAAGTACTGTACCTAGTAGGCCGGTATAAAGATATATAATTGTATCAAGAGAATCTCGAAACATGTATTCATGTTATTTCATCTCTCACAAGTCACAACCTTATTGTTTTTAAAACTGTGAATATTTTTCCTGCAACATTCGATAAAAAGAGGCATTCACAGAACTACAGCATTACTGCAGCATTAGAAAACCCTTATAAACCGAGACACGTGAAGTGAAGCTACTATACATAGGCCAATCATATCAAATGATAAAAAACAAACGTAGATAGTATAGTATCTTCAAGAAATATATAAACAATATGTTACATTATGACAATATAACTTTACAATTTACAATGAAACTGCAGCTTCCCGTAGTATTTACAGATGGAAGAATAATTGCAATGTAAATACAATACAGAATTTTCCTCTGAATGGTGCAATGCATCTTAATGAATTAAAAAAGAGATTATGAAATCATAAATCTTACTGATCGATGTGTCGTTATTCAGATATCATATATGACAAAGAGAAAAATGGCATGATAACATTGTAAAACGTCTTTAATTAAAATTTCACAACATGCGCTTTATAAGAAGTAAACTATTATCAAACGTTTTACTATTTTGGTTGACACGCGGTATTCAATGGTTATATTTACACAACATAATAGGGATTGAACCCCCAAAATAATTTAAAAATCCATTTGGTATTAAAATGCAGAAACATCAAGATAGAATATGGGGCTTCTGAATTTTCGTTTCCGGTCTTTCAAGATTCAAGATTTAATATATTTTATTTAAACATAACCATAAAAACGTCCAAACAATAATACAAAATACAGTATGGAATATGGAAAGGACCAGTACAAAAGAATTCTTGTGAGAATGGCCCAAGAAAAAAAAAACCAAATAATATAGAGTCAATTCAATCAATAACAGAAACAAATTTACACAAAGAAACACATACACTCAATTTTTTACAGGCACACACAGTCACATGTACCAATCCTAACAAACCACAAAATCTGATTAATTTTCCAATAGATAACTACGACAAAGCTTTTTAAACGTAGATAAAGTTGAACTTGGTCTAATTTGTTCATCTAATTGACTCCAAAGTTTTATCACAGCAAAAATTAAAAAACTTCAGAGACGATGTCAATTTTACAAGTACATGTAAATAGAACTGTTGTCTTTGACGAGTTGCACATGATTGTATGAAAATTTGAATATGGAACATAATTCCATTTCGATAGTCATGAATGTCAATATTTATAGGTTATAACCTTCACAACAAAATAAAGAAGATACATGAGAGAGGCATTTCGGGGAACAGTAAGAACTGCCGGTGAGGAAAGTGAGGTTTGGTTAGGTGGTTAGCCAGCTAAGGCTCGTTAACATAATATAGGCGTAATAGCTCAGTTTTAGAGCAGTGTTCCTATAACTTGCGAGTCAGGCCGGGCTCGAGTCCAAGTCGTGGCTACTGCCCTTTGCCCCTTTGGTAAGGCATTAATCCTCATTCCGAAGTCCTTCGGAGAGGACTTAAAGCCGTTGGTACCCTGGTTTCAGGTAAACCAAACTAACCATCGACCCCATCAACCATCTCAATCTTTATAGAAGGGGCAAAAGGATTTCTTGTGAAACAGTGACAAACCGACACGAGATATGATCCCGTGGCCCACCAGTATCGAAGACTTGTTCACATATACCACGGTAAGCCGCCGTGGGGCACTAGCCATCGCCCCTCCCTAAAATTATTTATGTACTGGACACATAATTTTGTTTTCCTTGGATTATAATTTCATAAAATTTAACGAATAGATTGGCCATATTTCTCTTAGGCCAAGGTGACGTAATTCCTCACAATACCTGATATCGATATTAGGCATTCCATGTACCTCATTTACCTATTTTGTATAGCACGAGTTATCATTTATTTATAAAATTGCTATATAAGTTTATATATATATAAATCTTCGGATGTATTATGGTACATTATATTATTTACTTTATGCATTATGTGTTATGCTGTTACAAGAAAAAGAAAAAAAAAGAGTTTTCTGCTGTATATAATTTTCCTTCTGTTTTGCAATATTTAGATCTATATGTTTACAAACGGAATATTGATTCGTTACATTGCATTCTTAATTGATGTATATGTTTATAAACAGATTATTGATATACATCAGTGAAGTTTAATAAATACAATACAACAATACATTACATGTAGCTTGATTATGACAAAACGCGTTCAATGTTCAATTAACAAACACGAACGCGTTTAACATTATATCCCATAAAGATGGAACTATATCATCACTGTATTATGATATAGTTAATTAACAGCAATATGGGTAAATATTATATGTAGATAGTATAGTACATATGTAATTATGAAATACATATTTTTTAGAATATTAGAATATTTACATTGGAACCACGTACAAACAAAAGTGAAATTTTGCTCTATTTTACATTACAGAATCACATTCATCAATATTTTACGCAAAGTACGATTGAATGTTATGATATCTACATCCATGAGTAACATAACCTTGGAGCAAAACTTTTTTCAGAACATACATGACAAAAATGTAGAAGAAATCTTGCTCTACAACTTCATGAATATAACTGTGCATGGATCCTCAGACTTCAGTTCATGTTGTATACAATAGTATGCCTTGATTATTCTTATGTCTGTGATCAGTTAGTCAAGACATTTAATATCAATAAATTTCAAAAAAAAAATTTTTTGTACATTTGTCCTTTTAGACATTTTGTTCGAACTAAGACAAGTGAGGAAAATCTATGTCAGGTTATAAAAGGGAAGGAAACATGCAATGTCTGTTGGGTCAAAATTCAAATATTCATGTTCCCTTTCTACCTAATATGTCTAAAATATTACCCAACTCTGTACAACACTAAAACCAATTTATTGACAAGTCCAAACGATTCGAATAAAATTTCATGTAGTAAACAAAAACATAGATAAAATAATGTACATAGATGATGATAATTAGCGCTGATCAAATCTTTTTCGGATCACTTCGCCAATAAGTGATTGCATCAATTTGTAATTTTCTCAATGGATCCCGGGGATGCATTGAGCAGAAATTTGTTTAGTTTAACATATACTACCATGAATAGTTGTTAAATTATTCAGGTATGCTGGATATATATTTTTTTTAGTTAATACTCTTTTCCCCCTGTATTTCTTCTCTTGCATTACCAGTATAGAAGTCTTCGTACCCTTTTTCGTATCCTTTCAGCTTTCCCGCATTATGTATATAGTATATATTATTAACATACATTATTACCATTTACCAGACACAGAACGGAATCAAGTCAGGTGAAATATTGAAATAACAGAACAATATACCAAAGAAATTTGTTTCCCCGATCAGTTTATATTCAAGCGCACTTTTGTCGAGTTCGTATTCGTGCATGGTATTGGCGGCATCACACTATTATAATTGAAATGTAAGCTGTTAGACTCCTTTTATTTAGTCTTCTTTGAATTACATCTGATCTTGGCTTGCCGTTTGTACGTTCAAACTAACTTTTATGGAAGATGACCTCAGCTGTATAACTTAACCCAGCTTCCTCCAAAGCAAGACAAAGTATATTAACCTGCTCATTCGGTCGTACACGCCGTCTCCAGTCACGAAGCATCTCCCTGAATCCTGAACTTGAGACGCTGCTAGCCGAGGAGTCTGCTCTGTCAAGGTATTTCTCTACCGTTGAGTGGGAGAAGCCAAGCTGGTAGCCAAGGTCACGTGCATCCTTCATTGCAAAGACTAAATCAGACAAGCCTTTTATCATGTTGTCTGATGCAAACTTTATTCGCCTGCGTCTGTAGGAGTAAGAGTTATATGACAAACGAAGGAAGAAAATAGTCAGAATAGTCAGAACAATGAAATGCAGTACAAGATGAGATGACGACGTCCTATCCTAATTTGATTAATGTTATCCCATCGTCAATGTACACTTAACTTCTAATCACCTGTACACTGCTTCACGAGTATATTCATATAGATTTTCACCATTAGTACTTCCGAAAAGAAAAACAAATTTGAAGGGTTCGTGCCGGTTTAATAATTAAAAAACAGGCATACTGTACAATATTTGTTTGATTTATTACTGGACCTAATTAGCATGGTACATGTATAATAATAATAATGGATAATGATGCATCTTTACTGCATTAGGCCCAACAATAAATGATTAACTTACGTGTGGGAGACTCCATAATCTGGCTCGACTGTTTTGATGAAAAAGGGAAGAAAAATAGTAATGAAGTGAATTGTCACGCTCTTTATTTATCAAACTGAACATGTCTTCAACATACAAACTAATAATCTTTGGGTAATGAAATTTGCCACTGACAATTTTCTGCGTCGATTATGCTCAATAGCGTTTCCTGGACAATAATATTTAACTATTCGAAATTTGGGTTTGTAAGGTTAGGTTTAAGTTTAAGGACAAGGAACAGGACGGTGTAACAATGGATGTAACATTGAATTTATGGATATCCGGCATGTACAACTTATCATGGAGCGATTGTAACCGGAGTATATTCCGTTAAATCCTTTCTGCACAATTAACAGGAAACAACGAGTTGCGTGTGAACATTACGACAGAAATTCCGAACACAGAAAATAAGGAGACGTGTATACACGGACATGCAGTACTCACACTTGTGGTAGAAATAGACTCGTTAGAATAATATGTTAACCTAGTGGTCCCCTTACTATATCTCCCATGTCGGCCTACAATTGACTTCGATGCTTGGCTGAATATTTTGCGTAACATGCAACAAAATTATGATTTTCCCCATGATTTACCATCGCATTAAATGTCCCATTCGAGGGTTCGGGTGGAGTAACTTTTTAAAATTTTATATATACCACCCCCTTGTCTGGATATTTCAGGTTGATATAATTATGATGTGAATTTCCTTCAACCCTAATGGCGAATTGAAGTCCTTTGAATTGTTTTATAACCAAGAATTGACCTACCTTCTATCGAGATGGGTATTTGTTGTTGTGCGAGTGTGGATGTGCCCTGCTCAATACGAAGATTAATACTCTTCGCCCCTCCTTCTGCATGTGATGACAGCAGCTCGAAGCTTGAGGTATTGCATTCTCCATTGAGTAGACAACGTACAGGGACCTGGTAAACATTTTAAAACAAGATTGCGGTTAATGGAATGTCAGATATTGTTAATTAGTTGATGTACATGACAATTAACTTTTATTATCATTTGTGTGAATAAGCCTCTATCGGGGTGGGGGATTATTGATTAATCAAATATTTTGTATGTGTGAGAGGTTGATAACGTTATCATTTTCGTAAAGAAGTCTAGGGGAGAATTGACTGAAGTAGCAGTTTATGCATACATTATGTTTTAGCGCAATACTTACAATTTGCTGGACCTTTTCTGAGTCAGAAAGACAACAAAGCTTTAGATCATCTTCCTTAGATTCAAGAGAGAACTTGATCACGGTCGCCACCTTGTAGAATGGTTCCAGCAAGCTTTCCTGTCTTCTGCACATCTCCTAACAACAAAACACGATTGTAATCTTGATTGAATTGTGTACCAGGATTACAAACCTGAGTAACAAACGAATCGCCAGTCATACCGTTTCTCAATTACCCTCCTCGATCTTCCTCCTCTTCCTGTTTTGTCTTCACACGACTTTAACCCTTTTTTAAGTATAATTTATTTTTAATATTCTGCTTGGAATTGGAGATGATTGTGGGTCTATTGTACACTAAAGGTCCATGTTGAGAGATATTCCTAGATTAGGTTTCCCATGGACGTTTATAAACGAAAAACTTTAAAAATAAAAAAAACCTCTATACATGAAATGGCATGTAAATAAGTATGCTAAAACTAAATATAATTTGGAACTTGATTGTCATTAAATTATGCATGCTCGGGATTACAAAGCTGTATCGGTTTAACAGATTTAGAACATTTCGGATATGAATTTTACATAATATAAGAAGCCATTAATAATATACATACGGTAGGATATCTGTTGCAGGGATGAGCTATGCAAATACGCAGTGTAGATCTCTGTGAAGGAAGCATGAACAGAGGCTGAAATACTTCGCAGGTGAATTGTACTCCATGAACGTTGCTTGATGACAACGCCCAGAGTTGAAGATGACGCGTAGGGAAACCAACCATGTCCTCTGAGGTATGGAAATGACTTGATGTATTTGGAAGTAAGCTCCTGTAACCAAATGTACCTTGGAGAATGCAAGAACAGTGAAAAGGAAAAAATAATACTAAATAAATTTTACAAAGGTTAAACGGAATATATTCATGCAAAACACGCACTTGCCAGCCCCAATCATAAATTCATGTGAATTTATGTAATCAAATACCAAGCATCATAATTTTATAAACCTCTAGGAAATTTCTTTACTAAAACTATTTTACATAACTAGATAATTTTACATAACTAGATAATTTTACCTCATTTCGTGATTTATAAACAAGGGTGAATCATTTTGAAATGTTGGGATGTTAAAAATGACACCCTTGTTTCGGCAAATTTAGAAAACAAACGAGACCTTTTACAAAGAAGAATAGAGAAGAAGAATAATATGCCTACCTGGTTCTAACTTGGTGTAAAGGCCAACACGTAAATCATCTTGATGATGTTCCGGATTGATGCAGTGTGGAAGAGCTACAGTGGCAGGTTTGAGAAGTTCTTGAGTGAAAGAACATTCAATGACTGGAGTAATGAGAACATCACCATCCTTAAGGGGAATCTTAGATGAACAACGACTAGGTACACTAAGAGTGACCACATATCTCATCCCTTTAGGGATTGCTCCTGCAGGGATGGATACTCCGATGTTCAGTTCATCTAGCTTCAGCTGTCCACCGTCGTGATCAATGATGTCATGAGAGAAGGGGTCCAGGAAACCTGGGTGATGTTCCATTGCTACGAACGGATAATACAAAGACACAATTAACAGATATAAGACATGTCTGGAATATCGTTATCAGAATGACATACAAGTTCTATAAGTCTTTAAAAAGGTTTTAAAAACTTTAAGTAAGATTACAGCATTTCTTGATAAGAAAGTGGTCGAAATATGACAGGACATAACAGGTAGTTTTATTCACAGGGTTTTCTTTATAAGGAGACTTTCATCGAAATTATGTTAAATTATAACTAAAACTACCTGTTGCTATTTCGTCTGCTGCATCATTGAAATGAAAAGCTTGAGCAATTTTGAGAAGCCTCTGTCTTGTTCCTCCCTGTCGTACCCATTTTTGAAGCATTTGTAGAACGATGTGTCGTATTAAGGTTGGCGGAAAGGACACGTATGTGCACATGACCTGCAGGATTTCAGAACCTGTTAGATCAAGGCGTTGGAAGAGGTCGAGTAGATCTGGAGTTGTGCAAATTCTTTTGGAGATTTCATCAAGACCTGGAGGGAAAAAAACTTTGCAAGTTGGCCATCTTTCATTACCATGATTGTCCATGTCGTTTTGTATTCTCCCTCTTAAATTTAACATTATTCTTAACATTTTAACATGTACAGAAATTACAACTTTCCATCATCCTGTTCACCTCTTAATTAAGCCCTGTCAAAAAACAAATACCATCCCACGTGATTGGGAAGAGACTTTACCGTATAGTATATAGGGATGAACATTTTCCATAATTGTATCAAACCTGCATTGCAATCCTGGATGTTGTGAATTTGAAGAAGGTTTGTCATCACTACTTTCTTCTCTTGGCTTCCTAAACGTTTGCACCACTTGTTGAGGAGTTGCCATGCTAGTCTGTTCATTGCTGCAGAATCGGAAGGTGCAACGAAACCAACAATGACGTCATCATCCAGACGAAGAGCTCTCCCCAGTTCCCATGCCAAAGACAGATTCTTCACCGGAAGAGCAACGCTACACTGCTCACTCGTACTTGGTGAACCTCCACATAGGTCGATGTCTTCACCACTTTCTTCTTCATCTATGATTTATGAAATAGAATATGTTAAGAATCTACATTCAAACCTGTGTTAATGGCCACCTTTCTATATAGGCCTCTTGTCAAATATGGCTATATATATTGTCTCCCCGTCCAAACAAACGATATGACATAAATGCGAAATGGATATATAGAATTTAGAAGCAAATCAAGCAATACATGTTACTGAGGTTTAAGTAACATCATAAAAGAAGCAAACAGGTTTTTATCTTAACTCTACATTCATACATTTATCATAGGCACTAGCATCTGTGCACAACATAATGACAGCCATTGTACTGTGAAAGACTTTTCTTAGAACTAATGTGACATACCTGAATCTGAATTTCTGATGATCTCCATATCTTCAGGCTCTGCAGACTCGCTCTGCTCAGTTCTTTGTTCAGGCGGCACAGTAGAATGAACATCCACTTCTTGAGAGGCCTCTTCTTCGTCATCTTCTTTTTCAGTTTCTTTTTCGTCTACAAGATATAAACTTAGTATTAGGCCATTATGACCATAGAATGGTACTGCCCTTAGCAAAACAGCATATTCGATATCCATGTTAAGTTTTAATCACTCATCGGGCCTATATATATTTACTCATACGGCCTTCATGATTGTTCAAAGAGTCCAAGAGAATAATGTCCAAGTTCCTAATGTCTTGAATATTTTATGTTGTAAATAATAGCGAAAGCTCGGTTTTTAATAATTACCCTCCATAATGACCATGGAAAAAAAGAAAGCGATGCGACTGAACATTGGGATGTACATTCATAGGAGAATAGAACAAGATCAAGTGATATCTATTTCAATAGATAATGACAAAATTAAAAAATTCTTTCTCATGGTGAACTTGAGAGCAGTAGAAGAATATAATTGCATGATTTATGATACCCTTGATTTTCTCTGCTTTCGATGCGTCCTGCACAGACTCCCAAACCAGCTTCAATGTCTGCTTTGCTTTAGGCCCTGAAGTTTGTGATGCTTTCCAACTTGAGAGCATTTGGATGTTAGCGTCATTCCTGTTGTACAATGTCCGATGTTCGATGTGTTGTAACTCTGACTTGCTGAATCCCAGCTTCTCACCAATCTCATAGAACTTCAGTGGTCTGATCTGACGGGCGAATGTAAGCAGTGTCCTGTCAGGAATCTCTCTGTATCAGTGGATAAAGTTCAAGTCAAGAGACCAATAGGTACCGGGTTTATTCACTCATTTTTTGCAGCTAAAATTGTCCTATGAAATCACCTGAGTGTATTTTTCTCTTCTTTTCGTCGTTTTCGTCACCTCCCTCTCGCTCATTCTTTCCTCATGTTATTTCCCTCCTGATCGGGTTCCAACGCACCTATCTTCCTCTTGGGTCCTTCCACAATCATAATTTATAATGTGTATTATTCTTTTTACATCCTGTTTTAATTTGTTTCCTTATCTTAAATCGTCATTCCCATTATTATTTGTTTGACGACTTTTCTTTCGTATTTGTATTGAATTTTGATTGGTCATAGTTGTCCGTCTTCTGGGCTTTTTATCAATTTGCACGATTTTTTGATTTTTTATTTCTATGAAGGAAACAAAATGAAATTATGATTGCCTTTGTCTTTTACGAGGTTTTTGCATTTAAACATAAACATCACTATCACTATCGTGCATTGCTCATACTGCATCCCTTTTCTTTTCATTTGTGGAAAATAAATAGCACTAAACAGAAGTTCTATATCAATTACATCAATTTCTTAGTTGAGCACCTAATCAATTAGAATCTTACCCAGTATGTCCAATGTCTGATGCGCGTAGTTTAACCGAAGTAGAACCTAAAGATACAAACATAAAACAAATAAGAATACAAATATTAGAATAAACAATACAAAATAAATATATTTAATTCAATCTAGTTGTTTGTCTCGTTTCAATAGGCCAAGCCATTTAATGCATGCACTGCTCTCACACTCACTTTTATGATGTGCGGATACAAAAAAGTACTATTTTGGACACCCTTCTCCCTATTCATTCATTTTTCTGATGTAGAATAAAAGCTCTAACTTACTTGTTGTTATCTATTGTTATGCGTCATTCGCGTCTCGAATTAGGTTTACTGAAACTTTTTCTTAATTCCATCCTTAACCCTAACTTCTAGCAGCGCGTAACACTAAAACAAAAGTTGAATGAGGTGCGAATATGCCATGAAACCATATTCAATTATCAAAAGTTAGTATGATTATTGAACTCTATAGCTTTAAGTTGCATGAAAAACAACTGGAAATAGTTGCGTGTACTCGTCCTTAAGTTATAGCAGAAAGGTGGAAGCCCACTGTTTTCAATGATTTGGGTTAAATGTGGGTACGATTTCTAAAAACCAGGAAATTAATCATTCTTCTTAATTATATTCGGGGTATTACAGGCTAGCAATTTTCTTCAGGTTAAAATAGACATTGACTAGAAAGACAAACCGACACTTCGTTCAAAAGTCAAACCTGAGATGGCAATTTCTTCTGCTGCTGAATCTAAAGATTTCATGTGCAAGAGAAACGTTTCCTTTGCTGCTTGGCCGGACGGTTGTCTCTCTCTCCATGTCACCAGCATATCATAGATGGCCTGCTCTCTGTCATGGAACCTCCTGTATTCTATGACATCCAACTGTTTTATGGTGAAACCAAGAGCTATGCCCAAATCATAGAACTGGTCTACTGTCATTGTTTGTGCTATTGTAAGGACATCAATATCCGGCAGGTCACTTTTCAAGACTTCTTCCACCGCTCTGCATGACAAAGTAAAGATGTTCAGGTAAATTGCTTTGCTGAAACTGCTTTAAAACGATGGTTTTAAAGATATGAACAACAACCCGACGCTACTGACTTTTGGCAGAACATAAAATTTAACTAATATTTGCCCCTTCACATCATAGAACCAGGAATGAGTAAACGAAAAATGCTCCAAAGACAATGGCTCTTTGGTCATAGCATGTACAATGTACAGTGCACTACACAAATGCCTAACTTCAACTGAGGACCACATTTTTTAAAATCCATTCCGATCCCATAAACGCAACCTAAAAGTCGACTGCCTCATCGGCCCTATTAATATCTTTGACTAAATGGAGCGTTGAAACGGAGAAATGATATCGAATCAATTTCTGATCCCCTTTGCCACCTAGATATAATGAAATGGGAATAGTACTAGAATTTTACATTATTTTCTTCAAGTCCTGAAATGAAGAAGAAAACAAATATTAGTTTGATCTATTCCACAATTCTTAAAGAGTATACAGTTTTCTGAAACTGACCTTAGAAATGATGGGGGCTCAGTAGGAGATTGGTACTCCGGTCCATCTACAATTAAAAACGGACACATTAAAGAGAAAATGCAATCACGACTTTTGTTTTTTCAATATTGTTATTTTATATTTACCTCTACTGATGGTCTCTATTTTTCAAATAGTTTTCTTACAGCAGAAGTGTATGTACAAAAAGTCATGTGAAAATGAATGTAACCAAAAAATGAATGTACATATACCATCATTTCGCATTTTATGACGAACTGTCAAAAAATAATATTAAATGAAAGTAAATTCCATTCCGAACTCCAATTCGGCTTCATTCTTCGGATAATGCTGGGTATTCATTGCCTTCTGAAATACATAACATTTGAATGCATTAGTTTATTCATTCTCGTGAGATTCTCCAAAGTTTTCACGTTCTTTATTTCATTATGCCCTATAGTTAATAACCTCGTAAACTTAAGTATAACAAAGGGAGACTACCTATACCTTTGTGTCTGATGATAAAAGCAATGGATCGAGACACCCCAAGCTTTCCAGCCTGTGAAATCGTAATGGTAATCTCTGTGGATTCTAAATCATCTTCGCTAGGAGTCACGGACAGGAATATGCTGTGTCTCATCTTGTTATTAACATCCTTCAAAGAGAGAACCTGTGTTATTGAAATAAAGAAAAAAATAACAAAATAAAGTTATAATAAAATCGAGGTGCATAAATATTTTCATAGGTAAAAAAGTCAGAGGTAAAAATGTCAGAGGTAAAAATGTCAGAGGTAAAAATGTTAGATGTAAGAGGTGAAATAATGTTAATAAAATAGCAGGGGTATACAATTTAGAGCTGTCAGAGGTAAGAATGCGAAAAGGGAGAATACCGAGGTAAGAATGATAGAGGTAAAAATGTCAGAGGTAAAAGTTCCTGAGGTATAGATTTATAAGGTAGGTATCTCACAGGGTGAAATCATAGATGTTTATTCCTCTAATGTTAACCTCTGCGTTTCGTTACCTCTGACATTTTTAAAAATTAAACCTGGGTAACCTTTCAGTGCGAAAAACAATAGCTTGATCATCAAATACAGACTTCGCTATGAAAACACAAACATTATATATTTGTTATAGATTAGTTTAGACATTAAGTCAACGGCGATACATCAAACTATGAGCTAAATCTACTCCTCTTTAATAAGGTAATGTTTTGTTATACTCAATCAGTTCTAAATGAATATAATGATTTCGAATTTTGATTACCTTGCTTTCAACTTGTTCGCCCTCACGATGACACGTTACTGTGACGTCACCAGACTTAGATTCAACACTGAAGGGAACGGATCGATGGCTCTTGTGGTACGACTGCTGCTTCTCCTCCTCTTGTATATCCTAATTCAAATGTAGGAAGTACCGTCGACACGTCAAAACATAGAAGAAATAATGTTTCTCTTCAGTGAATGAAATGTTTTAAATGTTAAAGGTACTATGTCCCATTTGCAGGCCAAAAAAATGAAAAGGTTAAATTCCAACGGCATTTGAAAGATAATACTAATTTAGAACTTCCCTAAAAAAAAAGGAGGGGGGGGGGGGCTTGAAATGTCTTTAAGTAGGAAAATAACGACTATTAGTTGTCGAATCGACTTAAGAGCTATAGAGCCAGTAAGTAATAGGCTAGTCTGATTTTCAGACCATTGTACCGAATGGCCGTACGTTTTATGCTGCGCAAAGATTCAATCAGTTTAATTTTGGCCGTTACAAGAAGTGGGTTATTGATGTAGACAAATGCTCATGTACCCTTTACAGCTCATTTTACGTATGTTATTACCAAAGAAGAAAAAAGCCAGTCAGTCACTCAATAGTGTCTGACAGTGAGGTCTAGTAAGTAAACAGGTTTCCTTGCATAATTTGAATATTAGGACACTGCTAATGTTTAAATTTCACAGATAGGACATACATGATATATTCATAATTACTGCAAAGTTCTACATAATTTGATGTTGGCTGCAAAAGGGACATAGTATCTTTAACAGAAGACTAATAACTAGTACAATTCTTAGCATGCTTAGGATATACAGTCTAATGGTTCCGAAGTCTAGAGTAACCTACTGTTCTTAGGAGTGAGCAACCACGGTTCTATAATAAACATGCCCCTTCTAAGCACATATGAAGGTTCCCCAAGTATCAATAAGTGATCTTTAAACAATCATAAAGGGTTCACAGTGAAGCAATGGTTCTTTTAAAGGCCCACTGCACTACTTATAGCTACTTGCGCCCTCTATATAACAAATAATGCCTAATCGGTGACCATTGGTCCCCCATGATCCTCTTTTTCTTATGTTAACTGAGAGCTGAGTTGATGATATAACCACCTGTCCAGTGACCTTGCAGGGCGCTCTAATCCCTCCTGTAAACTATGGCAGATAAGCTTTAAGAACCCCAGTGTTTTGGGGGAAATTGTTCTATTTCACCTATTGAGTGAACATGGAAGTGATTGATATAAACTTTGCACATAAATGCAGACTGAATATGTTTGTTTTTTAATGCTATTAAGTAAACATGTTATTAATGATTTTTTTTCTTTTCTTATTCACTCTATCAGAGAAAAGGTAAACATGACTGTAAGATGTTAATATTCCGTGTCGTGCATTGATATCAAGGAGAGCTGACTGTGAATTCATTAAAAAAAAAAAAAAATGGTACCTCGAAAGTTCCACAAAACTTATTTGCCCCTTTTGCAACAATGAAGATAAACGATTAATAAGGGTTCTGTGTAGCTGATGGAGAACGTGACAATTGAATAATTCGTTGGGGTAAAATTTTAAGAACCATAATCATGTCACAATGTTTCACCAGAACCCTCTCTGTGTGCTAAATGCGAGACATGGAACCATTACAGTTTCTAATTTCTAAGAGTGTTTATTTCATTTGAAACAAGTGGAAATTACTATGATTTCATTATAGTTTCATAAAGACTTTGATTCATCAAGTATCAATAAGACGGGTTACCCCTTAAAAGGGAATCAGAAAGCCCGAAGAAGCTAATAATCAGGTGCTTTTGACTGACCGTTCCGATCCCAGGAATGTCCGCATGCATCTGCAGGTGAACTTCAGACTCTTGTCCCCTCTCTATCCTATCTGGGATGTATGGAGTGCATATGAGTTGGTGTCGGATCACCTGTTGCTCGAGAGGAATAAATACCCACCACTCAGCACAGTGACCAATATACAGCTCAAGATGTCTCTTGTACACTCTGCAGTATGGAGGTTCGTCTGGTGAGCTGGACGATCTTTTCCTTGATGTTCTTGGTAGAGCTGATGTCAGAGGGTAACAAAACAAAATGCGTTTGTTGTTAAGAAACGTATTTCGCCATGGAGCCGATATGTCCTTTTAACAGTGAAACATCAGATTGAAACTGACTTCAAATATTTCTATCCATAGTGGGTGGCCTTGTCAATATTAAAAGCACGAACTCCCCATTCATCAGTTACTCTTTAATGAAAATTGCCACGAATACATGACGTTTTGGCGCTGTAAGGACGACGATACCTAGAGCTTGATTGACTAGACCCGAGATCTATTTAAAAGCATTCTATAAGACCACAATCAGAATTCAAAATCCCGGAGTCTATGTTGGTTGTCTTTATAAACAAACCTGATGAAGGCGGGTACTAATGGTGAAGAGAAAGAAGAATATGATAGATAGCAAATTGTTTTCAATTGATGTTATATGGATAGTTAACGTATATAAAATATTGTATCATAAGAATGTAATTCAAAAGTGCTTTGCTTCGCATGCTAAAATTGGATCTCAGGGAATCAATTTTCGTTTATCCAACAATAAAAATGATGCAATTTCTGAAACTAACCCAATGGACTTACCATCGACTGAATCCCATTCACGGGAAACTATGTCTGGCTTCACTCGTTCGGAGTTGATGACCATGGTAAAGTGTGGTATCCTGATCTTTGCAGGTTGGTGAAAGATCATGTTTGGGGGGTCACATCTAATCCCGTAGCAGGCCACTGATTCATCATATTGGATGTCAACACTTGGAGGGTCTTTTAAGAGAGTTAAGGTGATCTTGCACGGGTCACTCTGATGAAAAGCCTCTGGATGAATCAACACTGATACGCCATGGTCTTCTAGTTCAATTTCCTGACTGGTATTCCTTCCGACTCCAACGGAGACGATGGATTGTGTTGATGGTTCATCTGTTGTGTATTTCAAACATGAGTAAATGATAAGATAATAATAACAAATATTATAACGACAAAGTAAATTCATATTCAGATCGGGATAGTTATTGGAATGATTTACCAATACATAAATTTAGTTTTCATATAATTTCTGTTCACAAAAAGGATTCATTTTATTACAGCTGACAAAGGGTGAGTTAGTTTCCCAAACACTGACATTCCATCCTGGTTGTAATATTTGAACTAGGGTCTAGGGTAAGTCAATAATTTATTATCGATATTGCTTCTGTATTTATATCCATCTGTTTATTTCTATTTGCTTTTTTAAATTTGGGGCTGATTCCACGTTCATCTCTCGTATTTGGGTCATTGATGAAAACCTGACGCTTACGTCTTCATACATAAATACGAATGCAGTTTCGTAGGGTGTACGTGGGCCAGATGTGTGTGCGATTAAATAAATGGCCTGGACAAAAATTATTAAAGTCCTTGTTCTTTGGGATGGAAAACTATAAGTAATCATCTTTAATTTGTGACTTAATGGATAAGAACAAAATATACGCACTTGCTTAGCATTTACACTGAGAAAAGCTATTTGTGTTTGAAGGATGTTCTTACCTCGATAAGACTGGATCTCCTCTAAAGAAGGTAATCTGAAATCAGTTAAGTACAGATGTAAAAAAAAAAAAATCGATAAATAATTGTGAAAACGTGCATTTGTTTCCATTCATGAAGGAAAAAATGATATTAAAATGAATCGAACAGCTGTTAAATGTCAGATACTAACTTATCGAGGACCATTATTTAACCCCAAAACAGTCAAATTTACGCATTATATAGGGAAGAAGAAAAAAATACATATTCCTTGAGCTGGTAATGCGGTAAAATTACTTACTGAGTAGATAATAAGAAAACAAGGATGAGGTTGGGTTAACAATCTTGTAGGCTTCACTTAGTAGCCCCGAACAAAGTAATAGTCACAATTGTCACATAGTATGTACAATTCATTGTTTGAACATTACATCTATATTCAAATGTTAAGATTTATAATAAGGCTAGACTTTCTAATACAAAATTAAATTCTATTTCCAAATCTCAAAAGAGGAAATTGAACAAGTTCTATATTTCCTTAAGTTTTGATAAATCGTTTGTTTTACAATTGGCGGGGACAACATGTTATTTATTAGACTTGAACCGGGGACTTGAAAGTATCACCTCGACAAAATCATCTGTTTGACCACTTCGTCCTTGGCATATTGGATTGGTAGATTGCCTGTCTTGTCATCCACATCTAATGTGGCTCCATTCTCAAGGAGAAAAAACACTAAGGCCTTCTCAGGAGATAGTTCGCCCTTGTAATACTCATCAGAGATCTGGAAAATACCAACAAAAGCCTTAGAATAATATTTTTCATCAATATATTCAGGATAGTAACTCCATGATCACAGGCATAGTTTTACCCTTCCTCTTGGATTCACAGTAGTGATAATCCCTATTTACATTGTACATGCCCCTCCCCTACCAAACACAAACACACACACACACACATCCAAACATACCCACGCACACCTTTTCTTGGAGCAATCGTACATGGGTATCGGTTTTAATAATTCCCATTATTATCTAGAGACGAAAAACATCTCGGTCACACCGCCATATTACGACTCCATGCAGACACCAAATCGACCAATATTTGGCCGTTTGGGTATATGTAATTTGTTGTTCGGAATCTCGACGGTCTTGAGTCGATCTAGTTGGTCTAAAAGGGATAAGACTCACCTTTCTTAGTGTATCAGTTTCCTGAACAATTTTCTCGGTCTTGTAGCAGAGCTTAATAGCTTTATGGAGACACGTCTGGCCGTCAGGTGCCTGGATATTAAGATCAGCTCCCTTAGAAACTAACTTCTCAATAGTAGAGGTGTGACCGCGTTGTATGGCAAGATGGATATATGTAAATTCATCTCCGTCGAACTAGATGACAACAAATATACAGTACGAACAATTGATAATTGGGAAAAAATGCTATGAAATCCAAAGTTCTGTAAAGTAAAGTGGTTACAGATGAGCAATTATCCCATGATTCGTGTCACTTCTAAGTAATCATTGTAACATGTGACTTACGTGTAAAGTACCAAACAGTTAAATAGCAGAACTGAGGTCTATCTAGTGTTATTCTTAACAATAAAAAAAAGATGTCCTACGATATTATTGTAGTTGGTCAGAATCGAGCTGGTCAAGTCTGAATATAATGATGATAAGTATGAAGCCTATGCCTAAAATGCCTCATATCTACTAAATTGAATTTCAGTACTTATTATTTGACTTGTTTAAATTGTATACATATGGGTAGATGAATGTGACATTAAATTTATTTTAAAAATGTTTACCTTGGAATTCCAACGGTCGATTAATAGATCAGCAATACTTCGGTACCCGAGTAGTAAGGACAGATAAAGAGGGGTCTGCCCGTGAATGTCCCGTATGTGAAGACATTCTCCTTCTACCAGAAAAACGTTAACGATCTCATGGTGGCCATTCTTAACAGCATGGTGTAAGGGCGTCATACCGTCCTTATCTTCCTTGTTCACCTCGGCTCCGTGACTGATCAGATATTTGGTGACATTAAGACGAGCCTTTTCAGCAGCGCTGTGTAATGCTGTCCAACCGTCATTATAACTCTTATTTAAATCAGCTCCTTGATTGATGAGATATTTAGTGACATCTAGATGACCTTTCTCAGCAGCGACATGTAATGCAGTACAACCACCATCCTCTCCCCTATTTACCTCAGCTCCTTGGCTGATGAGATATCTGGTGACATCAAGATGACCATTCTGAGCAGCAATGTGTAATGCGGTGCAACCGTTATCCATTCCCACATTTACCTCAGCTCCTTGATTTATGAGATATTTGGTGAAATCAAGAAGACTCTCCTGAGCAGCACTGTGTAACAGAGTCCAACCGTTAACCTTTCCCGTATGTACCTTAGCTCCTTGACTGATGAGATATTCGATGACATCTTGATGTCCTTTCTCAGCAGCGACATGTAATGCAGTACGACCACCATCCTCTCCCCTATTTACTTCAGCTCCTTGGCTGATGAGACATCTGGTGACATCAAGATGACCATTCTGAGCAGCAATGTGTAATGCAGTCCAACCGTTATCCTGTCCCCTATTTACCTCAGCTCCTTCAACGATGAGATATTTGGTGACATCAAGATGACCCCTCTCGGCAGCAATGTGTAATGCAGTCCAACCATTATCCTTTTCTCTGTTTACCTCAGCTCCTTCACTGATCAGATATCTGGTGACATCAAAATGACCATTCCTTGCGGCACTGTGTAATGCAGTCCAACCGTTATTCTTTCCCCTTTTTACCTCAGCTCCTTGGCTAACGAGATATTTGGTGACATCAAGATGACCCTTCCCAGCAGCACTGAGTAATGCAGTCCTCCCGCCATCATTTACTCTGTTAACCTCAGCTCCTTGACTGATCAGATATTCGGTGATATCAAGATGACCCTCTTGAGCAGCACTATGTAGAACGGTCCAACCGTTATCCTTTCCCCTATGTACTTCAGCTCCTTGACTGATGAGATATTTGGCAACATCTAAATGACCACTGTGAGCAGCAACATGTAATGCAGTCCAACCGTCATCATTACTCTTATTGATCTCAGCTCCTTGACTGATCAGATATTCGATGACATCAAGATGACCATTAAAGGAAGCACTGAGAAATGCAGTCCGACCGTCATTATCTTCCTTAGTGGCCTCAGCTCCTTGACTGATGAAATATTTGGTGATGTCAAGATGACCTTCAAATGCAGCACTGTGTAATGGAGTCCTACCGTCATTATTTCCCTTATTGACCTCAGCTCCTTGACTTATTAGATATTCGGTGACATCAAGATGACCATTGGAAGCGGCACTGAGTAATGCAGTTTGACCGTTACTATCTTCCATATTAACCTTAGCTC
The DNA here is from genome assembly GCA_035222895.1 of Strongylocentrotus droebachiensis. Classification (NCBI taxonomy): domain Eukaryota; kingdom Metazoa; phylum Echinodermata; class Echinoidea; order Camarodonta; family Strongylocentrotidae; genus Strongylocentrotus; species Strongylocentrotus droebachiensis. Next base: position 35,350 of record JAVYIG010002868.1, read on the forward strand.
CTTGACTGATAAGATATCCGGTGACATCAAGATGACCATTCTGAGCAGCAACTTGTAATGGAGTCCAACCGTCACCATCACCCTTATTGACATCAGCTCCTTGAGTGATCAGATATTTGGTAACATCAAGATGTCCATTGAAAGCAGCACTGTTTAATGGATTCCTACCGTCATTTTTTCCCTTATTTACCTCAGCTCTTTCACCAATGAGATATTTGGTGACATCAAGATGTCCATGCAGAACGGCGCTGTATAATGCTGTAAAACCGTCTTTATTTTCCTTGTTGACCTGAGCTCCTTGGCTGATGAGATATTTGATGACATCAAGATGACCTTCCTGAGCAGCACTGTGTAATGCAGTCACGCTGTCATTATCTTCCTTATTCACCTCAGCTCCTTGGCTGATGAGATATTTGGTGATATCAAGATGACCATCCAGAGCAGCACCGTGTAATGCAGTAAAACCGTCATTATTTTCTCTGTTGACCTGTGCTCCTTGGCTAATGAGATATTTGGTTACATCAAGATGACCATGAAGAACGGCACTGTATAAAGCAGTAAACCCGTCATTATTTTCTTTGTTGACCTCAGCTCCTTGGCTGATGAGATATTTGGTGACATCAAGATTACCACTGAAGGCAGCACTGTGTAATGCAGTCACACCGTCATTATCTCCCTTCTCAACCTCAGCTCCTTCGCTGATGAGATATTTGGTTACATCTAGATGACCATGCAGAACGGCACTGCATAATGGAGTCCAGCCGTCATCTTTTCCTCTATTTACCTCGGCTCCTTGACTGATGATATATTTGGTGACATCAAGATGACCATTCTGAGCAGCAATATGTAATGCCGTCCAACCGTTATCCTGTCCCCTATTTACCTCAGCTCCTTGACTGGTGAGATATTTGGTGACATCAAGATGACCCTTCTGAGCAGCAAGGTGAAATGCAGTCCAACCGTTATCCATTCTCCTATCCACTTCAGCTCCTCGACTGATCAGATATTTGGTGACGTCAAGATTACCATTTCTGGCAGCACCATGTAACGAAGTCCAACCGTTATCCTTTCCCCTATTTACCTCAGCTCCTTGGATGACAAGATATTTGGTGACCTCAAGATGACCCTCCTGAGCAGCACTGTGTAATGCAGTCCAACCGTTATCCTTCCCCCTATTAACCCCAGCTCCTTCGCTGATGAGATGTTTGGTGACATCAAGATGACCGTTCTTGGCAGCACTGTGTAATGCAGTCGAATCCTTATCATCTCCCTTATTCACTTCAGCTCCTTGACTGATGAGATATTGGGTTACATCAAGATGACCATTCTCCGCAGCACTGTGTAATGCAGTCCTCCCACCATCATTATCTTTATTTACATCAGCTCCTTGACTGATCAGAAATTCGGTGATATCAAGATGGCCCCCCTGAGCAGCACTTTGTAATACAGTCCAACCGTTATAATTTTCCTCAGCTCCTTGACTAATGAGATATTTGGCGACATCTAGATGCCCATTGTGAGCAGCAACTTGCAATGCAGTCCAACCGTCATCGTTACTCTTATTAACCTCAGCTTCTTGACTAATCAGATATTCGGTGACATCAAGATGACCATTGAAGGCAGCACTGAGTAATGCTGTCCGACCATTATCATCTTCCTCATTAACCTCAGCTCCTTGGCTGATGAAATGTTTGGTGACATTCACGTGACCTTCGAATGCAGCATTGTGTAATGGAGTCCTACCGTCATTATTTCTCTTATTGACCTCAGCTCCTTGACTTATCAGATATTCGGTGACATCAAGATGACCATTGGTGGCAGCACTCAGTAATGCAGTCTCACCGTTACTATCTTCCATATTTACATCAGCTCCTTGACTGATCAGATATTTGGTGATATCAAGATGACCACTCTGAGCAGCGACTTGTAATGGAGTCCAATCGTCATCATTACCCTTATTGACATCAGCTCCTTGACTGATTAAATATATGGTGACATCCAGATGGCCATTGAGAGCAGCACTGTTTAATGGATTCCTACCGTCATTATTTTCCTTATTCACCTCAGCTCTTTCACTGACGAGATATTTGGTGACATCAAGGTGCCCATTCAGAACGGCGCTGTATAATGCTGTAAAACCCTTATTATTTTCCTTGTTCACCTCAGCTCCTTGGCTAATGAGATATTTGGTGACATCGAGATTTCCACAGAAAGAAGCACTGTGTAATGCAGTCACACCGTCATTATCTTCCTTATTCACCTCAGCTCCTTGACTGACCAGATATTTGGTTACATCAAGATGACCATCTAGAGCAGCACCGTGTAATGCAGTAAAGCCGTCATTATTCTCCTTGTTGACCTGTGCTCCTTGGCTGATAAGATATTTGGTTACATCAATATTACCACTGAAGGCAGCACTGTGTAATGCAGTCACACCGTCATTGTCTTCCTTATTCACTTCAGCTCCTACACTCATCAGATATTTAGTAACGTCAAGATGATCCTTCAGAGCAGCACCGTGTAATGCAGTAAAACCGTCATTATCTCCCTTCTTCGCCTCAGCTCCTTCCCTGATAAGATATTTGATTACATCAAGATTACCACTGAAGGCAGCACTGTGTAAAGCAGTCACACCGTCATTATCTTCCTTATTCACCTCAGCTCCTTCGCTGACCATATATTTGGTAACATCAAGATGACCTTCCAGAGCAGCACCGTGTAACGAAGTCCAACCGTTATCCTTTCCCCTATTTATCTCAGCTCCTTGGCTGATGAGATATTTGGTGACATCAAGATGACCCTGCTGAGCAGCAGTGTGTAACACAGTCCAACCGTTGTCCTGTCCCCTATTTACCTCAGCTCCTTGACTGATGAGATATTTGGTGACATCAAGATGACCCTTCTCAGCAGCGATGTGTAATGCAGTGCACCCGTTATCCATCCCCCTATTCACCTCAACTCCTTCACTGATCAGATATTTGGTTACATCAAGATGACCTTTCCTAGCAGCAGTGTGTAATGCGGTCAAATCTTTATCCATTCCTCTATTTACCTCAGCTTCTTGAGTTATCAGATATTCCGTGACATTAAGATGACTCTTCTGATCAGCATAACTGTTTAATACAGTCCAATCGTCATCCTTTCCCTCATTTACCTCAGCTCCTTGACTGATAAGACAGTTGATGACATCAAGATGACCATACAGAGCAGCAACTTGTAATGGAGTTCTATCTTCATCATTACTCTTATTCACCTCAGCTCCTTGACTGATCAGATATTCGGTGATATCAAGATGACCATTCTGAGCAGCACTGTGTAATACCGTCCACTCCTTATTCTTTCCCCTATTTACCTCAGCTTCTTGACTGAGCAGGTATTTGGTGACATCAATATTACCATTCTGAGCAGCAATGTGAATTGCAGTCCAACCATTATCCTGTTCCCTCTTTACCTCAGCTCCTTGGCTGATGAGATATTTGGTGACATCAAGATGACCCTTCTCAGCAGCAATGTGTAATGCAGTCCAACCGTTATCTGTTCCCCTATTTACCTCAGCTCCTTGACTGATCAGATATTCGGTGATTTCAAGATGGCCCTCTTGAGCAGCACTATGTAAGACAGTCCAACCGTTATCTTTTCCCCTATGTACCTCAGCACCTTGACTGGTGAGGTATTTAGCGACATCTAGATGACCATTGTGAGCAGCAACTTGTAATGCAGTCCAATCGTCATTATTACTCTTATTGACCTCAGCTCCTTGACTTATCAGATATTCGGTGACATCAAGATGACCATTGAAGGCAGCACTAAGTAATGCAGTCCGACCGTCATTATCTTCCTTGCTTACCTCAGCTCCTTGACTAATGAGATATTTGGTGACATCAAGATGACCTTTGAATGCAGCACTGTGTAATGGAGTTCTACCGTCATTATTTCCCTTATTTATCTCAGCTCCTTGACTTATCAGATATTCGGTGACATCAAGATGACCATTGAAGGCAGCACTGAGTAACGCAGTCTCACCGTCATAATTACCCGTATTGACATCAGCTCCTTGACAGATGAGATATTTGGCGACATCAAGATGACCTTTGAATGCAGCACTGTGTAATGGAGTCACACCGTCATTGTCTCCCTTCTTTACCTCAGCTTCTTGACTGACGAGATATTCGGCGACATCAAGGTGACCCTCCTGTGCAGCACTGTGTAATGCAGTCACACCGTCATTATCTTCCTTATTCACCTCAGCTCCTTGACTGATTAGATATTTGGTGATATCAAGATGACCATTCTGAGTAGCACCGTGTAATGCAGTAAAGCCGTCATTGTCTCCCTTCTTTACCTCAGCTCCTTCACTGATGAGATATTTGGTGACATCAAGATGACCTTCCTGTGCAGCGCTATGGAATGCAGTCACACCGTCATTGTCTTCCTTATTTACATCAGCTCCTACACTGACCAGATATTGGGTTACATCAAGATGACCAACCAGAGCAGCACCGTGTAATGCAGTTAAACTGTCATTATCTCCCTTTTTCGCCTCAGCTCCTTCACCGATGAGATATTTGGTTACATCAAGATTACCACTGAAGGCAGCACTGTGTAATGCAGTCACACCGTCATTGTCTTCCTTATTTACATCAGCTCCTACACTGACCAGATATTTGGTTACATCACGATGACCCTTCAGAGCAGCACTGTGTAACGCAGTATAACCGTCATTATCTCCCTTATTCACCTCAGCTCCTTCACTGATGAGATATTTCACTACATCAAGTTTCCCACATTCTGCTGCGATGTATAAAGGAGTCCAGCCTTTAGTATTACTTTGATTAACTTTAACCCCATAACTGATAAAGTATCGTAATACATCAAGATGACCATTCCTTACAGCGCTGTAAAGTGCAAAGGAGCCGTCCTTGTCTTCTTTGTCCATATTTGCTCCATGATTTAGTACACATTTCGTTGCTTTAAGAAGCCCGAGTGATGCAGCAAGATGTAAGGGTGTTTCTCCATCCGGAGTCGCCTTCTCCACATCAGCTCCATGATTTATGAGATACTCGATGACATTCTCCTGGCCATATTGGACCGCAATGTGTAAGGATGTATTTCCATCTTGGTCTGTCTGGTTTATGTTAGCACCCTGTTTTAACAATTCTTTGACGCTCTTGATTTTACCCCTCAATGCCGCCTCATGAAGCTGTTGATTTATGATGTCCTCCATACGTGATGAAGTACCGGGTTAACAGACATCCTAATCCAGCACAATTCATTGTAATCGTTTACTTCTATCTTAACGCTCGACTTCAAAATGCTACGATTAGTATTCTAAATCTTTTGTAGCAGATAAACCAGTTGCATTCTGCATGTTACAAGTATAAGCATACACCACACTTAGGTTTTTTTTCTCTCTCGATCTCGCAATGTGCGGTTGTTATTTTTGTCGCTTTCGACAAGTTCCAAAGTCCTATGCAGTGAACTGAATCGTAAATATAGACATCGAATTCGTCACGATTCGACTGAAATCAATTCTAGTTTTAAATTACAAAAAAGAGCTATCTGTATTTGTACAGGATCACTTTGTTTGGCTCACACTGACCCCTTATTCTTTAAACTTAGAACACTAAGATTTTTTTAAAATTTGAATACTATTCAAGTAGCAGTTATTATGTTCAGGTTTATTAATAAATAAATTCCACCATCCTTTGATAACACGTTTAGTTTCAAATGTTCTGTTCATTCCTACCACACTCGCATATCTAGACATTTTCATCAAACAAACTCAAAATTATTAATAACGCACAAATCCATAAAACATTGTGGTCCGGATTTTTTGAATAATTTTCCCGACAACATCATCTTGTTCAAACCTCTATTCCTTGAAAGCCACACTTAAACGTAAAACTATGCAATTATATGTGCCAAACGCTCTAAATTAGTTTAATAGCTTTGTCTGAAACCATGATTTTTTTTTATTCCTTTTACTTGCCGTCTCCTGCACCTGCAATTGCACTGCACCCACTTGATCACTAGGTTTTACCAAGAGAATTTTGTTGCTTAATATCCCCCCCCCTTTTTTTTTTTCACGACGCCGCCATCCATTTCCAGCCTAACCGCTCACGATGGCGGTCTCCTGCGTTCTGAAATGTATCTCTTTAGGTCTATGAAAAATATATACAAATATCCGTTATACGTGTTTGTATGCTTTATATTATGGTTATGTTAAATATTATTAAACATGATTTGCTTTGTATGTAATACTTGTGTGAAAATGTATAACCTTGTATTTGTTTATTTGAACGCAAAAATAAAATCAATCAAACAAACATAGTTACGCAGAAATTCAATGGGAGATACCTGAGACAAGAAATGACTTATTATTCTATGGATTAGTGAAGGCTTAGAGTAGAATAACATTCTAAGGGTCTATTTGCACAAATGCTCCTCAGTCTCGTAGCATAAAGCGTAGGAAACTCGTTATGCGATAGTACATAGGGATGGTTAAGCTAACATTCTTGTATCATGTCTATATATATATATGATATCTTATTATTAGAAGCTATGTTAGATTGAATGATATATGTTATAGACATTCGTTGGTTAAGTTATTAGTAGCCAAGCCATTATTATGAGATACATGAAGAGTAATATTGCGCTTGTAAATAAAGCGTGGAAGTAATGAAGGAAAGTCCCAGACGATGTTCTTAGTGATATATTTCAGAAATATAACCCCGAAGAGCTATAAAGCTTTGTTGTCAACATAGTACCACTTAATTCAGGGGATCGTGGTCGAAATTCAGATTGAAGGTGAAGACTGCAAAATCTGCCCATATGGTTTCTACTTGTACGTGTAATCTCCCATTGAGTCTGTGTTATATTTCCGTCATGGATAGTCATTTATGAATGGTAGTTGGTATGCATAAACTTCTGGTCATATCCGAGCGCGCGTCATGAGGGGCTGAATTTGTTCATAATATAGGGACTTTTAGATTTGCAGAACGACAACGTGGATTAATACGATCGATTTCCTTTTAATGCACTGGCTTGAATGGACGTCACACGTATCAGTCCACGCAAATCTAAAAGTCCTAATATGCGTTTAATATAAACGGTCAGATTTTTTGTTTAAAAGACCAAATCTTCAATTGAGTTTTTACATGTATTATGTCTTGATCAAAGCGGCAGATCATCTAATTCGTCTCCGTGACGAATTCAATGTCTAATTATATGTTAGTTTTACTTTTAATACAATGAATATTCATAACTGTACAATAAAGTGACAGGTAGAATAGTGAAAGCAGTAATCCCTCGCCCTTCCCTTTAGGTTCCCTTTAAACTAAAAAATAACTCCCTAGCTGGAGTAGCCAGCAAAGGAAAAGTACTATTTCCCTGATGAAAGATAATGCTCTCTGTGCTCTTGTTCCACTGCATAAGCTTAAAAGAAATTTGTTCCTGCCATTTCTGTGAAAGAAAACATCTTGCTAAAACTTGCAAACTACTGGGTTTGTGTAACCCTCAATTTTAGCCTCCTACTCCTAAATATAGATGAAAGGAAAATATGGACATTGTTTGGAAAGAGTGCAAAACACCTCAAGTCTATTGTTCATCAATATGGTCGTTTTGCATGATTGGATGAGAAGTCATGCACAATTTTGTGTTTACAGCCTATACTGTGCCATTAAAGCACACCTGTACAGAGCCTGCATGTAAATCCCAAACATGGTTCTGCCTGGTGTTATTGGAGCTATTTTTTTTTGGATTCCCCTTTTGATTATGTGTCGCCTGTTTTGGGCATCGCTCCACTGAATACTGAAGGGCGTACCATTGTACATAAGTATGTACACTTCATGCATGAATAATATCCTCTTCGTTATTCGTTGTGCGCCAAATTGTACTTCCCAAGGTAAAAGAGGCTTCGTGATTTATCTCTTTAAAAATAGCCAAACAAACTAACAAACTATTGAACTCTATCATTTCGAACGAAATAACGTCGTTATGGTATCGTTTGATAAGCTATTTACTGTCCAGATCACAATATATATTGAAAAAAGTGGCTCTATATAGGACACCTACCCCCTGGACATCCACCCCCGGATAACCACCCCAGTCAACTACCCCCTAGGACAAATACCCTACAGGACGACTACCTCCGGGACAACTACCCCCGGACAACTACACCCAGAAAACTACCCCTAGGACAACTACCCCCGGACAATTACCCCTAAGACAATTACCCCCGGACAACTAACCCCCTACGACAGCCATCCTCTGGGACAACTACCCCTCGGACAACTATCCTAGGGGGTAGTTGTCCGGAGGTAGTTGTCCTAGGAGGTAGTTGTCCGGGGCTTGTTGTCCCGGGGGTAGTTGTCCTAGAGGGTGGTTGCCCTAGGGGGTAGTTGTCGTAGGGGGTAATTGTCGTAGGGGTTAGTTGACTGGGGGTGGTTATCCGGGGGTGGATGTCCAGGGGGTAGGTGTCCGGATACGTAAACAAATATACAACAAAACAGAAAATTACATACAAAATCAAGAATAGGGTGAAAGGCTGGATTGCCAATCGTATCTGTTAAATTGACAAAACTGTTCTTCTTTACTGTCCAGAAAATTAATGAAAAGTGAACTTACAGTAAAAACGAAACACAGCAATTCAACTTATAGTCGTAAAATTGAAGACATCCAGAAAACACAAAACATATCTAAAACTGTCATTAACCCGCCCCACCCTCTCCCAACTTGGTAAACATGCATATCTCTTTGTACTGAAATTGAGCTCTTATATTCAAATGTTTGGAAAAAAATGTTCAAGTGATTTGACAATTTGATATCTAAAGGTAGGTCATTGTACTGACGCTTCGGCAACACTCACTCTTCTATAAATAGGTTTTGGTAGCAATACCTTTCCTTAAAATCCTAGATACTAGGCTAAGAATAATCACAATATTTGAAGCAGAGGCAGCCCTCCCGGGGCAGGGGGGGGGGGGGGCACAGTGCCCCCACTTTTTCAAGCACCCGAAAAGTGCCCCTTTTTACACAGGAAAAGTGCCCCTTTTACTTTGACAAGTGCCCCTATTAATTAGTAAAAGTGCCCCTCTCACTTTTCAACTCTGATAAGTGCCCCTTTTATTTGGACACGTGCCCCTTTTCCTTAAGTGTCCATTTTACATTCTCATAAGTTTTAATCTCTAGTAAGTGCCCCTTTTCAGGTACGAAAAGTGCCTCTTTTCACTTTTGATAAGTGCCCCCTTTACCTCTGATAATTGCCCTATTCAAATCTGAGAGGTGCCTCTTTTACTTTGACAAGTGCCCCCTGCCCTCTTAATAACTACCCCCATTTAACTCGGATAAGCGCACCTTATAGTTTCACATGTGCCCCTTTTCATTTCTAATAAGTGCCCCTTTTCCAAATGATAAGTGCCCCATTAAAAAAGCGCCCCTTCCTCCTTCTCATAAGTGCCCCTTCCTGGTAAATGACCCTATTCAGGTACGAGAAGTGACTCCTTTTCACTTCAGATAAGTGCCCCCTTCACCTCCGATAAATGCCCCTTTAAAATCTGATCGTTGCCCATTTTCTTTTAACTAATGCACATTTTCCTTTTATTATAAGTGCCCCTTTTTCATTCACATAAGCGCCCCTTTTCATATCTGTTGTGTTCATTGCGATAAGTGCCCCTTTTCTTTTCTAATAAGGGACCTATCCCCCTTTCCTAAATGCCCCTTTTCACCTCTCATAAATGCCCCTATCAAAAAATGATGGGAGCCCATTTTTCGTCGACAAATGCCCATTTCTTATTCCCAAGATTGACTTTTTTTCATCCCTGGTGAGTGCCTCTTTTTGAGGGTGTAAGAAGTGCCCTATTTTCACTTCTGATAATTACTTCTTGTACTTTGACACATGCTCCTTTTCTTATCTGATAAATGTCCCCTTTTCCTCTCATCATTAAAGGCGCCTCTATATTTCAAGCGACTAAGAGCAATTTCCCCGAATCTTTAAAATTCTCCTCGCTTGCTTCGCTCACTCGCAAATGAATGTTCAAACCATCACACCCTACTGCAAAGCATGATGCTTAAGCAATATCTTGTATGGTGTATAAAGCGAAACAAATAGTGAAATCATCCCTGATAATGTGATCACAATGTAGGGGGTATATAACAATGTCTAAAAAAAAAATATTACAGTGTCATCTGCATATAGATGCAATTTAACGTATTTTAATTTTTACACTAGGTCCTTATTATAAATAGTAATTGATATTGGGCCAAGTGTTGACCCTTGAGGAATTCCATAATAGAATCAATACAGCTGGTAGGCCTACACATCAAATCATCTATTGGTTACATAAATAACTCTCAAACCACGGTAAAACATCTTTTGAAACACCAATTATCACCATGGCTAGTTTGATATAGTTACAAATATATTAACGTCCACAGTCAGTAGCGTAGCGTGGGCACAGTCATGGGGGGGGGGGGACATCAGCATTTTACTCAGTTCAGTTCAGTTCAGTTCAGTTCAGTTCATTTTATTCAAAACCGTACAAAGCATGATATAATCTGTTACATAAAAAAGAGACTGGTAATAGTACATCAATCAACATATTCTAACTTGATTACATCATAAACTGAACGGTTTTAGGACCCCTTTAGAAGCTAAGCTTGTGAGCGGGGCCCTATAACAAAATACATACATTTACAGTAAAAAGAATGTTACGTATGATTATACAATGGATGAAAATACTAAGCTACAGAATATAAAACATACAAATACTCTCACACACACACACACACACACGCCCAGACACCACACACGTACACCACCATACACAGCAAACACACTGACGAGTAGGTCCTTAGTGGTCAAAAAGCATTTCAGAATGAGAAATTACTAAGATGCGAATAAAAACTATGTCAGTCTTTCAAGCAGGTACGTTTTAGATAAACTTCTAAACCTAGAAAGAGTTGTACTATTTTTTATATCATCAGGCAGACTGTTCCATTCTTTAATGCAAGAGATATGGAAAGAGGTCAGAGTGACATTTGTTCTTGCAAAAGGCTGTCGAATAAGACACCTTTGACGTGTATTATAATTATGAATTTGCGAGTTCTGACGGAATAAATCTTTTAACGTACATTCATGAGGCATAGACTTAAGATTAAACATAAACAATATGCAATTGAACGACACAAGTCCACTTAGTGGTAACGTTCTTAGTCGAAGGAACAATGGAGAACTTGGATGTCTATAATAAGAATTAGTAATAAGCCGTATTGCTTTCTTCTGCCATACTCTCAACTTATCAAGATATGACTTAAAAGTGTTTCCCCAAGCAACATTACAATATGTCAAATAAGGAAGAATAATACTATTATATAATGTTATCAGCACTCTTTCAGGTAAAATAAATTTTAATCTAAAAATGACACCTACACTACGGGACAACTTTGTGCATACAGCATCTAAATGATTTCTCCAAGATAAATGCTCATCCATGGTTAACCCTAAGAACTGAACATTTTCACTTAGCGCAACATCATGGCCTCCAACATTAAGAAAAGTAATGCCATCTGGAAGCTTTTTACCCTTGGAGCGAAAAATAACACATTTGGTCTTTTGAACATTCAACAATAACTTATTACAACAATACCATGCATACAGTTTCTGAATCTCTTGATTCGCAATTAGTAATAAATCTTCAGCCTTCTTATCAGCCAACAGCAAGCTGGTATCATCAGCAAAAAGTGAGTATGAGAATAATGTTGATGAGTGTATTATATCATTTATATAGATCAGAAACAACAGGGGACCAAGAACAGAACCCTGAGGTACACCATATTTAATAGAAGCAAGTTGAGAATTAGTACCATTCACCACAACAAATTGTGTCCTATCAAACAAATAGCTTTGGAACCAAGACAATGCTACACCACGTATTCCATAATGCTCAAGTTTCCTAAGGAGGATGTCATGGTCAATAGTATCAAACGCCTTAGATAGATCTAAGAATATCCCCAAACAATACTTGTCTCCATCAATAGCTTTTATGATATTACTTAATAAATTAAACACACCCATTTGTGTGGAGAAGTGCTTACGGAAACCACACTGCTGAGGAATCAAGATATTCTTTTTAGATAGAAACTCATTTAAGCGTTTATAAATTATTTTCTCAAGAATTTTAGAAAAGATTGGTAATAATGCTATTGGCCTGTAATTAATGACGTTTTTACGGTCAGATTTTTTATACACTGGTACTACCTTAGCTACCTTGAGTTTATCAGGAACAACTCCCTGAGATAAAGACATATTCATGATTTTACACAAGGGATCAATACAAAGGTGAATGCACTCCTTTATAATTCTAGGTGAAAAATCATCAGAACCACTAGATTTAGATGGTTTCAAAGACAACACAATATCGATGATCTCAGATTTTGAAGTTGGTTTTAGAAACATTGACGCATTATCATCATATTGTTTCATATAATCTTGAAAAGATTGTGGTACTTGAGGAATGTCTGCACTGATTTTCATGGGTAATCCAATGAAATATTTATTAAAACTTTCAGCCTTATCCTTGGCAGAAGAAAGAAGTACTCCATTAAAATCCATCTCTTGAGGGAGTGAATGCCTAGTTGACCGACCTAACAATTCATTGATATGAGACCAAGTTTTCCTAATATCACCTTTAACACTGTGGAACAAATCATTGTAATATTTTTGCTTGGCTATACGAAGAGTATTAACCAAGACATTCTTATAATCGATATATTTCTTTTTATTCTCAGCTGTTGGTCTCTTGACATAACTACCATAAAGCTTATGTTTATGATTTATTGTTTTCAATAAACCACGAGTTACCCATGGCTTTTTACATTTACTTTTTATCGATACTTCAATTAATGGGAAACATAAATTATATAATTCCAGAAATATTTGTAGAAAATGTTCATATGACTCATTGACGCCTTCCAGTGAAGGCAGAGCCTGCCAATTAATTTCAGCTAAGTGTTGCTTGAACCTTGAGATTCTTTCATCATTTATTGACCGCCTCATAACTTGTCCATCTCTCTTGACAGAAGTTACCACAGAGCCCTTTTTAACACAAAATATAGGCATATGATCTGAAATATCTGAACATATTATACCCGAGCTAAGCTCATTTTGAATGCAGTTTGTGAAAATAGTGTCAATCAATGTTGCACTAATTTCAGTAATACGGGTAGGTTTAGTGATGAGAGAAAATAATCCAAATGAGTACATGAAATCTACAAAATCTTTAACACTACGATCAGTATCATAATTATTTAAATTGATGTTGAAGTCACCCATTAAATATACTTCCTTGTTTTCTCTACTCAATATCTGTAGCTGATGTTCTAAGTTTTCCACAAAGGATACTATCATAGCTTGGAGCCCTATATACACATCCAACAATAATCTTTTTACTGAGGTTTGTTATTTCAACCAAAACAATTTCATACCCTGAATTGGATCCAGATAAATCAAAACGGAATTTAAATTCCAAATCATCTTTAATGTACAGACATGCCCCACCGCCATTTTTGTCTGCCCTACATATGTGAACAAAAGAATAGCCAGGTATCTGAAACATATTGACATCAGTTGAAGTTTTAAACCAAGTTTCAGAGACACCTATCACAGAAAAATCATGCTTTAAGCAAGACAACAATTGTAACATCTCATCATAATTCTTACATAAACTCCTGGCATTTACATGCAAAAGATCGAAATTTCCTTGTAGATTCTGGTCAAATGCACCACAATCAGCATATGCACAATCTCTAAGCATTATGTTTACATCTTCTACAACAATGGTTTCCATTATTTACAATTAAGAAAATTAATGGCACAATAAACTCTAAACACATATAAGTCTTGGAAATGACTACCCAGGATGGCATACATACTTGCATACATAACAAAACACAAACAGACATTCACACACAAACACACACACACACACACAATACATGATTATGAGTAAATATAAGAAATATACTACAAAAATTAAAAGGTAATAAAAACACATACAGTGTGTCCCGAAAAAAACTATACACTTTTGAAATGGCTGCCGAATAACAAATATATGATTCTAGGGGGAAAAGTTATATATGTATGGAAAGCTCATATACTCAACTTTCATATGACACCAAAAAGTTTGAAAATAATTCATGCTTGGGTGAGCACTGCTCTCTTTTGTAAAGGGTATGGAAATTAGGTTGCGCAGGAATTAGCCTTCCAATTTGTGAGAGGTAAATCCTTTGGAGCCTACAACATTGAGGGTGATATGATACATTCATGATTTGCTGAGTGAATTTCATGGTTTATTAAACCAAACTTTTATGTACGGAACAGGAATTTAATTTTTTATTGTAGCATTGTAACTTTCCCTGGTATACTCAGTGGTGTGTTCATGAGAGTCATGATGTGGTGATGGTACATGTTGTAATTTCCATGTTACAAACTGTTATTTTTTACATTTGTGACTTTGAATAAAAACCTTCACCCCACATTTCAGTTACCAGTTACCTGAAGAATAAGTAGCCGACATCTTGGACATTCCTTTTGTCAAAAACCGTATTTGAATATTCAATTTACATTATCCCTACCTGGGTATTGAGTAAATCACTGAGATGTTCAACTAATCTTACAATAATCGAAATGTGGGGTGAAGGTTTTTATTCAAAGTCACAAATGTAAAAAATAACAGTTTGTAACATGGAAATAACAACATGCATGTACCATCACCCCATCCTGACTCCCATAAACACACCTGAGTCTACCAGGGAAGTTACAGTGCTACAATAAAAAAATGCAATTCCTGTTAAGTCATGCATAAAATGTTAATCCCATAAACCAAACATTTCACTCAGCAAACCCAAACTTATCACAATTGATCATAAATTGGTCATATCATCCTCAATTCCGTAAGCTCCAAAGGATTTACCTCTCACAAATTGGAAGGCTACTGAATTCCTGCGCAACCAAATTTTCATACCCTTTACAAAAGTGAGCAGTGCTCACCCGAGCATGAATTATTTTCGCAACTTTTGGTGTCATATGAAAGTTGAGTATATGAGCTTTCCATACATATATAACTTTTCCCCCTAGAATCATATATTTGTTATTCGGCAGCCATTTCAAAAGTGTATAGTTTTTTTCGGGACACACTGTAGATACATGTAAAAACAACAACTGACTGCAGAACCCACTCCTTAATTACTTTACAGAAGAAAAGCTAACACGAGTATTACAACAAAAATATCTAGTACTAGATCAGCGTTTTACAACCCACTTTTTTGTCTCGGCACTTTTTTTAGGATTTGAAAATTTTCACGACACCACAATCCAAAATAATAAAATAATACACTTTTTAGAGAGATATAATTGACCCTACGCGGCATATTATCATTAATATTTGTCTCATTGCCGATACCGCCACGTAAACTGAAATATTGATAACAACAGAAACAACGAGAAAAGAACACGGAACACTGGGTTCAATTTACAAATCCTAAGCTTGGTCGAAATCATTTTTTTTTATCATGACGAGGGAAGAAAGGAGCAAGAGGTTAAAAGAAGCTCGGACAACCAAGGTATGTTTTGCAATGGTTGAATTGTGGCTTTCGAAGTAGAATTGATCTCCCGCATTGACTCTATGCTTTGCTGGAGTGGTGGTGCGGTGCAGGTGCAGTGTGTCAGAAGCTCCGACGCCGACGCCTTCGGCGTCGGAGCTTCCCACTAGAGTTAACTCCTACTAGTAGGGTGTCTGATCGCGCACCCAATGTTGTGTGCTAAAACCCTTCCCATAGAGATTGTACGCTTCCCTATGTGGTCTACGTGCATTGCGCGACCATCCAAAATTGGTCAATGATTTTATGAAAAAATTTGAAATTCAAACCTTTATAACAAATGATCCTGAAGGTGAAACTCAATAAATGAGGTGTCATATGAAAGAGCAGGTTTTTCTCCATATTCCCCATAGGGGGCCACCCCCAGAATTCTAAAAATATCTTGGTCAAAACAGCGATTGAAATGTTGTTTGCATCCTTGCATGCTGCGCCCCCGCGGCTTAAGCAGGGCTAGACGTAAGGATAATATCCAGATGCTTTTTTTTTCGCTAGCCCCAAGGGATCATTTGTTATAACAGTTTGAAAATACCCTTCCCACATTTTTGGAATCAGCTAATTAGGGAGGCGTGAGCTCCGCTCAGTCCAAACCATGGTTACATCGCGACATGTGCGCTTATAGTGAATGAAAGTATGGGTGGCCGTTCCCGCCATAGAACCCGGAAGTGAATACACGTTGTAGTCAATGGCAATATCGCGGAGACAACGCACGTTGTCTCCGCGATATTAGGGACTTTTAGAAATGCACGTCAAGAGCTTTGACTGCAACGTGTGACGTCATTGTAAGGCACTGCGCCTGCGTCACGTGGTCTCAGTCGGCGATCGAGAATGCGTCAACCTTGATTTTCCTAAATCTAGTACATGCAATACATACATACATATTGACATTTATAAAGCGCCTTTACATGCTGAAATGTGTAGAACAGGTGTCACATGCACCTGTTCTACACATATTTACATATTAGCAGTGAAGGGATGTTCTTTTGTTGAGGGTAGAATGAGGAATGTCCTCTTTCTTTGTCCGTGATGTTTATTGTGTTACTTCCTGCATGCATATCGTCGAGTGCAATCTAAAAGATTTCTAATTGTAGCCAACATGGGCAGTTAAGTACGTTGACACGCATGATCAGTCGGCGTTCGTCGTGTTCTCGTTCACTCATTCTAAAAGTCCCTATTGCCATTGACTACAGCGTGTTTTCATTTCCGGGTTCTATGGCGGGAACGGCCACCCATACTAGTCAATGGCACATATCGCGGAGACAGCGTGGCTCAAGCTTGCAAGTCGCGCATTGGCTGAGCAACTTGCGTACGATATGCATACGCTTGCATATCGCGCGATACAGCTGTTTGGCTAAATTTAGCAAAACAACATAACTCTGCGTGTACGTCTTTTTCGTCGATTCTGAGCAAAATGCTATGAATATTTTAGCGTTTTGAAGGGGCTGTATCTTTTGATAGAAACATCGGCGAGACTTGAAATTTGAAATGTATTATTCTGATTACATTTTTAATTCAAATATCAAACAAAAATGGTGAAAAACGATCCCAAATTGAAAATTGAAAAATCGTTCAGACACCCTACTACTAGTTGGCTTTGCCTTTGGTACACACATAGGTGCATAGACAGCAAAAACCATCTGATTTGGGTCATTTCTTTAATAAAACTGACATTTGTTGTCATTCCCCAATAATCGGAGGTCTAGTGGAGCCAGACGTAGTCTCAGTGGAACAACCGACGATTAGAGAGACTGAAGCTTTCGGTCTAATAGGTGCATTACTATCCTGGCTGTGTATTAAAAGCTGTGCTATTGATTCTCAACATTTTAAACACCACTGTACAAAAATCGACTGATTTCACTAAAAATCAGTACTTTAGTGACGATTGATGACACCTAAGACTAGCCTTAAGGGCTCTCTCGAAATGTTTTTTTAATGATAGTATTCGAGAGAGCCTTAACTTGCTCCCATAGGGCCCCACGGAGAGGTAGCTAAACAACATCAAAAATGTGTCCAAAATCACACTTTCCCGCACCCGCCCAATATTGGACAGTGGCTTTGATAAATTGTGTGGGATCCTCGTTTATGAAGACGATCCTTATTCTCGGACCAGCGCCCCTACTGGTTTTATTTTCATTCATGAGTCAAGACAAGTTAATTAAGATACGACCCTCAGCTCAGTTCGGCTCTACTCTGTAACAACTAACCTAGGTCTAAAATTAGTTGATATTTATGCAAGGCTAGAAGTGTCTAGAGATCTAGATTTACCAAATGACAAATCTGCTTTGTTTTTTTAATGAAAATATCAATGAATGGACTGAAACTTTTATTTACTGACTACTTTTACCATGCATGAGTCATCTTGGTCATGACAAGAATTGTTATGATACTGTATATGTTGAATTGTTGATTTACCTTGATTTACCTTGATGTTGGGCTTCAAGTACAATTACTTATATGCCCCTCTGCAGCAGGATTAATGTCTGTTTGTACTGGGGATTGCGCCTATGTTGGAGCATCGGACAATGCAATAGCAAGGACACATTTCTTTAGGGTTGAACATGTCATATTTAGCTCTCCATGCATTTTCCAGGTTAGATTTGAATGAGTTTACAGATGGGCTATCAATTACATAAGCTTGATTGTAGAATTGTGTAGATCTATACAGATCTATAAAATATACTTTCTGATCGTTAAAGTCATTAAAAATATGATATTTGTCAAAATTATTTCTCTGAATTTTCTCACAGGTCGTAATTCGCTGCCTACCACCAGCTCTGACGGAAGAAGAGTTTCGAGAAATTGTTGACCCTTTTCCTGATAATGAATATTTCTACTACGTAAAAGCTGATAGAAGGTAGGCTATAGTGAAGTAAAGCCAAGACTTTTGTGAGAATGAGGAGGAGGGGCTCCATTTTATTTTTACATTTAATATATTTTGGTACTGACATCATGTCAATTTCAATAATGATTTTGTTAATCTATTTCATTTGTTATGCTGTACAGAGGCTCAAAAAACAAGATGACTGGCAATGTATTAATGTTTTTTTGGTAACCTATTACCTAGATGTCCTCAGATTCTTATTTTTCAATTCAATTCAGAACTTTATTTCTAACTCAGCTGCAAAAGGCAGAGGTCCATAAAACATATATTACATACAATGTAGATATGTAGGGAATAGAGTTGAGTATGAACATGATGAGTATAATAACAACAAACCTTACAAAGAGTATAACAAACTAAACTATACAACACTGTACGTACATACAATCTAAACTCTAAGAGTAACATGTAACCTGTATCTGTAAGGTTGATAACAGTATAGCAATCTAACTCTAAGCTGTACCTGTAACTGTTAAATTAAAACAAGTACATATTATATATAACAATCTATTGAAGCTGTAACTTGTAACAATCTCTCCTCAACTAACCAGAACAATATAAATATACTAATAATTTCAGAACAAAGCAAAAACTGATTCGGGCCCAAAAATGGAATGAGGAGGGGACCTGGAACTAGTAATTGATTTTATGAGGCCAAATGGAAAGAATTCATCATGTGTCCTCCAATAATAAACCCAAGCCCATCACAAGTTCACAACCCTCTTATCTCTCTCTCTGCAAAAGAAGAAATGAAAACTAAAATTTCAACTATTTGGTAAAACATGGGAAGTTCATGTGTTGTATTGTGGTGGCTTTAAAAAGAAGACTTATCATAAGTCATGAATTCAGCCATAGATTCATTGTCTCATCGTCTCATTTTAAAGTCTTTTTGCAATAGACCTGTGTACTAATTTTATGCATACCTTTAGAAAGAAGAAAAAATTGACAAATAAAAAGCTTGTCAGAGGCTTGCCCAACATAGCAATGTATGCAAAGTCAATTCCATAAAAAGGTCAATTATTTTGAAAGAAATTTTTAAATTTCATTTTTAGCAGAGATCAGCCCACCTTCCTGTCCTTGGGAGAAGCACGTAGGGCAAAACCCCATCCTGTACCTGGGCTCTGAGTTTAAGATATTGAAATGATATCTTGAATTTCTATTTCGTTGACAGTCTTGGAGAGCATGCCTACTCACGGGCATACATCAACTTCATGAAGGAGGAAGATATCATCCCATTCAGAGATACATGGGACGGACATGACTTTGTCAATGGACAAGGTATGTACTCTGTTGACATTTGGTTAACTCATTGCCTAGGTACTGGAACTGGCTCATCCCTGTATTAAAGGTACCTGTAATACAAAGTTATGGGAAATTTGAAAATTGGGTGGATAGTGATTCTTTACAATTTTGATATATTTGGATGCCCCTGTGGAAGTGTTATAAGCACTAAAAAATGTAGCCCCTAAAACACTTCGGCTTTTGAGAAAAGGTGAATATAAAAATTTACCGGTGCTCCCGGTAAATTTTGATAAATTTCAAATAGCGCCCACGGCCGTACAATACATACATACATACATACAATTGTCTTTTATATAGCGCAACATCCAACGAATTGCTCGAAGCGCTTTACAGAGATAATGACATAGTAAACACAAGATAATACATGTATAAAAGAGTAATTATAATAACAAACAAAAATATTAGAATTACAATTTACTTATTGAAGAGGTACGTTTTTAGTTTTTTCTTGAAAATTTCAACTGAGGGAGAGGTACGGAGGTCGAAAGGGAGGGTATTCCAAATTTTGGGGCCATAATAAAAGAAACTACACTCCCCCGATCTTGAATTGATACGTGGTAATCGGAGGAGCGTGGGGTCGTTAGAAGAGCGGAGGTTGTATTGAAGTCTAGGAGGAGTATGTAGAAGCACAGACAGATACATTGGTGCACAATTATTCAAACATTGGTAGACAATTAGGGAAACTTTTTATATGATTCTGTTATTTACGGTTAACCAGTGTAATTGCTTAAGTAGAGGAGATGCTGATTCATACCTGCTCCCTACAATGGTAGCTGCGACCATGAAAATCTCAGAATATGTAGTTGTGATATATAATTTCCAAACGGGAATAGCTAAGCGGTCGATTTTAGTCAAGAAAAATTGTTTTATAGCTTAAATAGTATCTTGACCTTGACAACTAGCTATACATCGTAAAGAGTTAATTATTTAAAATTTCATAACTTAAGACCAGATTTCAAACGCGACAACGATCACTGAATATTGTAGGATCGCATATGCTTCCAATATGATCATTTGAACCAAATTCATGACCCAATGCCAAAACTTTGTATTACCTTTAACTAAGCCAATGCTCAATGTGAAATTAAATATATCAATAGTCAATCATTGTGCTAATTTGCCCCATATGTGAGTAGTCACCATGCAGTGATTGAGTTTCATGAGGTAGAATTTCTGGCTGTGTGCTGGACCTCTAAAATAGCTGTAAATTTCACACGTTGGAGAATTTCACATGTCAACATTTCGTCATTGACCTCTTTTATAACAATTATCACTTCCACGTTCCAGAATTCCAGACTTGTCTTTTCATACCATTACGTTTAGCTACAATAGCTACACTGTACCATGTTCTTAGGTTTCTAGTGTAGAGCATTAAATGTGTAAAAAAAAAACACCCCAAAACAAACAATTGTGCACAAATGAAAGTGAATTTTATTTGACTTTGCCATTCAGGTTTGATATTGCAGAGCATTAAAAGGCTTTAAAAAACAATTATACACAAATGAGAGTGAAGTTTATTTGACTTTGCCATTCAGGTTTGATATTGCAGAGCATTAAAAGTGTTTAAAAATAACAATTTTACACAAATGAAAGTGAATTTTATTTGACTTTGCCATTCAGGTTTGATATTGCAGAGCATTAAAAGGCTTTAAAAAACAATTATACACAAATGAGAGTGAAGTTTATTTGACTTTGCCATTCAGGTTTGATATTGCAGAGCATTAAAAGTGTTTAAAAATAACAATTTTACACAAATGAAAGTGAATTTTATTTGACTTTGGCATTCAGGTTTGGTGTACCCAGCAGTGGTTGAGTTTGCTCCGTACCAGAAAGTTCCTAAAGTGATTGGGAAGAAGGTGGATGCAAGAACAGCAACGATTGAAGAGGGTGAGAAACATATATGCTTGATATGAGAAACATATATATGCTTGATATGAGAGACATATATATGCTTGATATGAGAAACATATATATGCTTTATATGAGAAACATATATATGCTTGATATGTGAAACATATGCTTTATATGAGAAACATATATATATGCTTGATATGAGAAACATATATATGCTTGATATGAGAAACACATATGCTTTATATGAGAAACATATATGCTTTATATGAGAAACATATATGCTTTATATGAGAAACATATATATGCTTTATATGAGAAACATATATATG
Organism: Strongylocentrotus droebachiensis; assembly: GCA_035222895.1. Taxonomy (NCBI): domain Eukaryota; kingdom Metazoa; phylum Echinodermata; class Echinoidea; order Camarodonta; family Strongylocentrotidae; genus Strongylocentrotus; species Strongylocentrotus droebachiensis. The sequence continues at coordinate 57,364 of JAVYIG010002868.1, forward strand.
CTTTATATGAAAAACATATATGCTTTATATGAGAAACATATATATGCTTTATATGAGAAACATATATGCTTTATATGAGAAACATATATATGCTTTATATGAGAAACATATATATGCTTTATATGAGAAACATATATGCTTTATATGAGAAACATATATGCTTTATATGAGAAACATATATATGCTTTATATGAGAAACATATATATGCTTTATATCCTTGAAAGGAAAAAGAATTAAGGAAAGTGAGAGAGAGAAGTAAAAAGAAGAGAGGGGAAGATAGGTAAAAAGAGAGGGAGAGTGAGTGAGAGAGAGAGAGAAAAAGAGTGAGGGAGAGAGAGAGAGAGAGAGATAGGAAGATAAAGGGAGGAGGGGCTTCATCCATTTATGAGTTATCATGAAAGAACAATTAAACAGGTATTTGACATTCAGTGATGAAAAGCAAGACAACCCAATGGGTGATATAGGTAGAGAAAGTGAGAAATAGGGAGTTTTGGACTGAGAGTTAGGATGCTGGGAAGAGAGAGAGGTTGAGAGAGAGAAAGAGATTGAGAGAGAAAGAGAGAGAGAGAGAAGAGAGATTGCCAGCAGATGAGCAGCAAAATGTTGAAAATGTAGTATAGAGATTTTCTCAAACAGCAAGCATTATTTTTTTGTTTTCTGTTTCTTTCTAAAGACTCTGATTACAAGAAGTTCATGGAGACATTGAATGCCGAGATTGAACATCCCACTAGCGCAGAAACTATGCTGGAAGAGATCGAGATGAGAGCAAAAGAACCTGGTATGAGAAGATAAGAGGCTTTGGCCATTCTTTGTAAATTTGATTTGATTTGATTTGATTTATTTATTTCTGTTTGATTTTCTTTTTCTTTTGTAGTTTTGCAAATATATAACAAACAAATCATTGCAAATGTTATACATAACAAAAGAGTATATATGTAGAATAAAGTAAGGCTGGCTGTAACTAATCGAAAGCATCAAACGGGAGGGTCGACAAAGTAAGCAAAGCTTTATAGCATGACTACCCGCCATAAATCAAACTGAATTTCACACTACTTACTTTGATAATTATAAAATGCTTACTTAACATCATTTAGAGCGTGTTCACTACTGTGGTTTACTACAGTTTTTTTTAAAAGCATACTTAAACAAAGTTGCACTTAACATTTGTTTTACCTTGTGATAATTGAGTACTGAAGTAAGACCATTGATGCGGCCGGCTACTTTTTTCATCACAAGTTGCAACTCATTTAGTACACACACAAAAACCACCCCGGGCTACTACGGCATATGTGAACAAGCTGCTAAGGGCTTTTGATGTACTCTGCCCTTCTCCCAGAATGACAGCTAAGAAATATCCCCAAATTTAATTTGTTTGAGTGTGTGGATGCCAAGGAATGTGATCTTTTGAGTGTTATTAATGTCTATAGAATCCTGTGTTTGGTTTACATTCAGCTCTATGACCAAACAGACAAAGCTACATTTGGTAGAATATGGACATATAAATTAGACTTCAGTAGTTTTTACACCATTCTGCAAAATTATACAAATAAAAATTTACATGATTTATATCATGTAAATTTTCGACTTCCGGTAGATAAAATTTTGTTTTTATGGTATTCACCTATTAGCCCAACTCCATCTGCTAATTTAAGAATGTGTTTACTTTAGAAAGTCTTTCAAAGTGAATGCACCAAATTTGAAATAACATCTCTACTTCTTTCCCCATCTCTCTCTCTCTCTCTCTCTCTTTCTTTCCCTCTCTCTCTCTCTCTCTCTCTTTCTCTCTCTCTCTCTCTCTCTCTGCAGGAAAAGTAATGACACCATTGATAGAATTTCTGAAGGTGAAGAGACTGGAGAGAATTGTAAGTTTACTTAATTTCAGTGAAAAATAGTAACCTTTTGAATGTATGATGAGGAATGTATGCATTCCAAAGTTCCAATAGCTTACAAGTCATCTTTACAGCTCTAACTCTTGCATTATATACAATATGTATACCGAAACTACTGCTATATACTAACGGTGTATACATAGTTAACAGTTTGACAGTCTTTCTTATCCTGTAAACAGAATACTGTAAATCTAAGCATATCGGGAGCTCTCGTAGCACAGAAGAATATATACTTGATGTTGGATAGTTTCTGCGCCCTATAAATGTATTATTATTATTATTATTATTAATACATGAAAGGAGTAATACTAGCATTTTATGATGCCATTCTCTTTCTGCTCTTTTTTGCTGATTTATGAATAACGCTCACTAGCGCTTAGAGACTTTGGTGGTAAGCGCTTTATAAGTAACGTTTTTATTATTATTATTTATTATTATTATTATATTATTAGCCCCTCTCAGATGCTCTCAAATCAAGTCATGTTTGGTTTGTACAGTGTGTACGCATCGTACAGGGTTCTTGCCAATGTAAATATACTTGGTACTCGTACCAAAATCAGGGAATACAAAAGAGATTTCCAAGGGTAAATTTTCCTTTCACAGGTACTGACAAGGGTAATAAAGACTCACTTTCAACCTGTAAAAAACCTCCGTCTCCTGAAACTGTTAGCCACTTCTAAATATCCACAGATCTTTTACACATGGAGATGTCCCACTTCTGGCATTTTAGAATAATCACTGCCAAGGTAATGGAGGTGCTTCAATAATACCTTTAGTTTTCCCTCTTGAAGAGAATACTTCCCATCTGTGTATCATAGAATGTACCACCAGTGCAAACAAATGACAAATGATTACATAACTTCATGAATACGTATCCAGCAGTTGTCTCGATAGGTTTTTACAGTTTTGTACAATTGATCTTTAACTACCCATGTGCAGATATAGTATCTCCAAAGTGCCTTTTTCTCCAGGATGCTTCAAGGTCAGATCACTCAAAGTGAATCTGCCAAGATGGCTACATTTACATGTATATAGTGTTTGTTGGTGCCAAAAGGGCATTAACTCTGTCTTAAAATGTTATGAGTTAATGCCCTTCTGGCTCTTTTTTTACAACAAAAATTACTGCTGAAACTCAAAGGTCCTCAGTTAGTTCTTCTATTATTGTATTTTATCGACAGAAAGCGAGAGATGAAGCGAGAGAGGAAAGACGTCGGAAGGAGAAGGAAAGACGGATCAAGCTCGAGGAGGAGAAAAGAAGAAAGAAGGAAGAGGAACGGCGCAAGAAGGAAAGGGAGAAAGAAAGGGAGAAAAGGGATAAAGAGAAAAGTGGAAAGGAAAAGGAAGACAAAGACAAAGGAAAAGGGAAAACAGAACCAAAAATAACAGTGAGTATAATAAGGATGAATGCCTTTATGCCGGTTGTTACTGTCCACCTAATATCCAGTTTGAAAAAGTTGAAAATTCATCCTTCGTGGCCTTGTGGCAACTTTAAGAAAAAAATCAAAGTGTGTATTGGTTCTGTGTGTTCCTAATGAGTGCTGCATAGTCCACTGTAAAGGACCAGCAGAAGTTGAATGTGGCTAACTCAACATATCTTGAAGTCTCTTGGCTGGCAACCCAAGTAAAGCAGTATTAAAGTGAGAGACCTAATGATTTCTTAAATGTTGTTATCTTGATATGTCTCATTGATTTTTCAACACGGGTATAATTGACCTTCATCTTGTTATTTTCCAATCGTTTGTACAAACTGTTTATTCATCATTAATTTGATTGTTTTTCAGCTTCTTAAGAAACCAGCAGCTGACAACAAAGAAGAATTCACCAACAAAGGCTCAGACTCACATCTAGACAGAGATAAGAAGAGAGACATGGAGAAAGGCAGAGATAGAGATAGAGACAGGGAAAGAGAAAAGGAAAGAGAAAGGGAAAGGGAAAGAAATAAGGAGAGGGAGAAGAACAGAGACAGAGAACGAGAGAAGGAGAGGAACAGGGAGAGGGAAAAGAATCGTGATGCAGGAAAGGACAAGAGAAGAGACGTGCCATCTGGTAGGAATCAAGACGGTCGCAATTCAAGGCAAGCTCTTACTTTTATTACATTTATTGGGATCCCAACATGTAGCTTGTCTATCAAATTCCTTCTATTTTATGTACAAGCAGGGCAAAAAGAATGAAAATACTTTGGAGGGGTCATGGTCTGTTGGATAACATATCTGATATCTGATAACATGCTTTTTGTGATGTGATCTCCTCAGACCTGGAGACTCGTACAACGACAGAGTGAGGGATCAAGATGTGAAGGGAGGAAGGAGGGATGATCCCAGAGATGGAGGACGGAGGGATAGAAACAGAGGTCCTCTGAGAGATGATGTGAAATCTCGGGATAGGCCTAGAAAAGATGACGGGTGAGTGTAGGGATCTGTCATATAATACGGGAGTTAAATTCTGAATCCTGGTGCTTTTGTATTTGAACCGATGAGAGTGAAATTAAACAGATATGATGTACATGGCCATGTAATTATGCTTGTAAATAACAAATTTGCAAGCGATGAATTGTTCAATTAAATGTGCAGGTTCTAACCAATGGCACTCTGTGTTCCTCGATAAAGAATAAAAATAAGGTGTAAATATCACCATCTCATAGACACTTAACTCTTATTTTATTATTAGTATTATTTTACCATTACCATTAGAAAGCAAAATTCCAATTTATCATACAGGTACAAGGATGATAAGAAGGGAGATGGTGGGAGACTAAGACGTGACTCCGATCAGGGGAGAGACAGAACGCAGGATGGATGGAAAGGCAAGGACAGAGCAGATGACAGGAGAAGAGAAGAGAGAGGTGGAGAGAAGAGGGACAGTGGAAGATTAGGGAGCAGGGAGCAAGAAAAGAGGGCTGACAGACCTGATGATAGGGGCGGGAGGAGGGATGGAAGGGGCGGGGTTGGTGGTGGTGGTGGTGGTGGTTTTAGGAAGGAGAAAGGTTCAGCATCTGATACCAAGAAGGAGGACTCGACATCATCATCTGCATCAAGCCCCACATCATCGACGGCTCAGGACAAGGATGGAAAGAAGGAGGAGAGATCAAGGAATGAAATGGGGGAGAAGCGAGAGGACAAAAGACCACCACAGAGAATCAGGAATAAGGTACTGAGGACCAATTTTTATGCTTAAGGGGTGACCTGACATTTCAACATTATTGGTGGACATTATTTCAGCAAAGATTTAGAATTTGATTAGGATTGCAATTAAGATTTATAAATAAAGATGGCTAGTGTGAGGGTTAGGTGTAATGTTTGGTCTAGGGTTGAAGTTTCAGGAAATTGATGTGATAGTTGACCAATTGTCACAAGAGTACATGTCATAGAATCAGTTAAGGGCAATAGGTGGGGATGGGAGGGGGGGGGGATGATCTGGAGTTGGCTTAGTCTGTCTCGTCAGAATTCAGCCCATTTGAAGGAATTGTGTGTTTCAGAGATGCAGAATAGATCACAGTGGGGAAAAAAAAGATACAGGTGATGCGAGAATGATGATCACAATGTCTTATGCACAACTAAAAAACAAATTACAAGTAAGATACATCTCAGAAGAGACTCTTCTTGAAAGTTAATAGAGGTGTTGCGGAGCGGTGGATAATGTTACCGGATTGTGGATCACATGGTTTGCAGTTTGAGTCCCACCGCAGCACTGATATCCTTTGGCAAGACATCAATCTACATTTGCCACACTCCATTGGGATCAGGTAAATGGGAACCTGGCAGGAATTAATTCCTTGAAATGCTAGAGAGCCATGATGGCAGACATGCTTAAGCCAGGGTAATATTTGTGGAGCACCTGAGCTGGTGTTCAATTTGATACTTTGTTTAAGAAAAACATTTACTTAGCATTTGGCTTAGCTAAGTAAAATGTCTTAACTTGTATTCAGATCACATCTAAGCAGTCAACTTACGCAAGCCGACTTAACGACTGATAAGCATCGAGACATCACACGGTTAATCAATAGTAATACGTATCACATTATATGCACGCTAATATAATTGTGTGCAGCTTATGATGAATGCGTATGAAAACCATGAGCCCGCCAATCCATGCTTCCAAAGTATTTGTCTTAAGTCTGCTAGGAAGCTGTCCTAAATTTAGGGTAAAATACTGAGCCAGAAGCATCAATTGAATACCGAGGTTGGCTAAGTATTTTATCTCAGCTGAAAACTGAGTAAAATACTCCTATTTTTCCTAGTATTCAATTGTGTACCTGCCCAGGAGTGTCAAATCTGACAGTCATGAGCGCTGTACAAGAACCCACTATTATTATTTATGTGTATAAAATGGTTTGTATTTACTTTGTGACATTGTAAGCAATTGTTTGCTTCTTTGAAACAGGATCGACCTGCAATAGCGCTCTACCAACCAGGTCAGAGGTCACTGGTGAGAAAGAAGAGCGAGGATGACGAGAGGGATTCCGACTCCTCCAGGGCGAGTGACAGCAAGGAGAAAGCAGAGGTCCCCCGCAGCGGGAGCAGCTCCTCCCTAAAGAGTGAGAAGTCAGATGGAGGGAAGGGAGGAGGAGGAGGGAGGGATGGGAGCACAGGAAGCAGAGGAGGCGAAGGAGGTGGAGGGGTAGGGGGTAGGGACAGGGGTGGAGAAGGAGGAGGGGTAGGGGGTAGGGACAGGGGTGGAGAAGGAGGAGGGGTAGGGGGTAGGGACAGGGGTGGAGGAGGTAGGAGGGACCAGGGCAAAGAGAGTGGCAAGGTAGCAGAGAGGGACAGGTATGGGGGTAGGGATAGGGGCAAAGAGGGCAGTTGGAAAGGGGCGGGAGGAGAAGGAAGAGGTGGTGGAGGAGGAGGAGGAACAGGAGGAGGAGGAGGTGGTGGAGGAGGAGGAGGAGGTGGTGGTGGTGGTGGTGGTGGTGGTGGTGGAGGTAGGAAAGATGGTCCATCTTCAGGAAAGAGCTATAGGGATGATAGACCTAGGGATAGAGGTAAATCCGATACTGCAGCAGGTAAAAACCAAGATAAAAAGGAATGATAAACTGCCATATTAGCAATTAATATAACATTTCAAATGTTTTATTTGTGTATATAAGTTGAGTTTTTGAAAGAACTGAACTCTAGATTTATTGACATGTACCTTGTTATTTATATGTTCCTTATTATAGACCACTCTCTCTGTCCTTTCATATTTTCTATTGACTTCACACTCACAGGACAATTCTTTTTGTTAGAAGTTTTTACAGTATTAAGTATATAAAAACAAGCCGTTCGGTCCAATTCCTGCACAATAGCATATCAATATACTGTACATGTATACAGCTACATTTAAATTACTAATTAGCAAGGAGTTTTATAATTTCAAGACCAACCCGATGCTCTAGTACTTTTTGGTAAGCTGTGTCTCAATTACAAGGTCTCTTGGAGAGGATGTAAAGCTTTTGGTTGCCTTGTTCCTAGTTGCTTATCTATAGGCCCATAAACTGAACTTTGTCTTCAGAATGCAAGAGTGAAAGATACATTTATTTTTGCAAATTTCAATAGGCAAAGTTGGTTCCTTTAACCCTGTAGTGTTGTAACATGTACCAGCTTATCTTGTTTTGTCTGAAAATATTGCACAAAAACGTTTAAAAGTGGATATCGATGTACAGACCATCATACAGTCACTACCTTTATCGTTGAGTTAATTTAAGATATTCATTTTATCATTAATGTAAATGTAGCCAGATCAGGGGCGTTATTTGCAGCTGAAGGAAATGCGTTTCACTCTACTTTTGTGAGAGAGTACAAGCTTTGGCCTTGTTCATACTTGACAAAGTATGTACTGCCTGACAAAAAAACTGTTGCAAGAGTGTGAAATGACATAGTCACAATCTGTATTTTGCAACAACATGCCACAGAATATGTGTAGGATCTATCGTTGCATTATTAAAGCTATTTTTTGTAACGCCTATTTGCCATTTATTTGAACAAAGGTTTTTAGAATGTTTCCAAATAGGAAATGTTTCTTATTTGTTTTCAATTTCCTGCAGTTGTTTATTTGAGATGATTCTGTACTCTGTCATATCTGAGAAGGGGTCTTAAGATAAGTTTTCACTCCAATCCTGCAAGAGGTTAAAACTGTAATTAAATTCAAAAAATATAAAAATAAAGTAACATTATTTTTTTACAGTGCAGTTGAACCAATAATTTCTGACGTTTTGTAGTAAAAGTAGTGGGCAGTTACATTGACAAATGTGAAAAATCCAGTATGATATACCTTAGTTTATAGTTAATGGAGCAACGTAAGTCACTATCCTGTGTTAAAGGTATTACAAAGTTTTGGTATGGGGTCATGAATTTGGTTCAAATGAACATATTGGAAGCATATACTATCCTACAATATTCAGTGATCGTTGTCGGGTTGAAATTGAGTCTAAAGTTATGAAATTGTAAATAATTAACTTTTTATGTTGTATAGCTCCCTCTCAAGGTCAATATATTAATTAAGCTATAAAACAATGTTTCTTGACTAAAATCGACCGATTAGCTATTCCGGTTTGGAAATTGTATATCACAACTACATATTCTAAGATTTTCATGGTCGCAGTTACCATTGTATGGCCGTAGGCGCTATTTGAAATTTATCAACATTTACCGGGAGCACCGGTAAATTTTTATATTCAATTTTTCTCGAAAACATCGAGAAATGTTTTAGGGGCTAAATTTGAGTGCTTATATTACATCCACATGGGCATCCAAATATATCAAAATTGTAAAGAATCACTATCCACCCAATTTTCAAAATTCCCCCAAACTTTGTATTACCTTTAACAATTGTAAATACATAAAACTTTGTTGTAAAACAAGGACAGATACTTATGTGACCCTTTTACTTAAGTTCTGATACACATATGTGTCACTTTATGGGAGACTAGCGCTGGCTTGCTGAAATGTCACATTACCTGTAAAATACGAAGTAAGGAGCAACTCCATTTATTCATGTCATATCACTAATAAAAAGTACATATACTTATCCAATCACTTTTGAGAACAAGCCCACTTGTTTCTTGTTGTATGTATGCGGTTCTATCCTAAGGTTAAAGATAAAGTTGAGTCCTGGTCATGCGATTGCATTGTGAAAGAAACGGTGTGAAATCGATCAGAAAAGGTTGATCATCTAGCATATAAGTATTGGTGTGAACTGCAAGGTTCTAGAATCATCAAAATGATAAGAAATTTGGCCCAGTCTTGGTAAAGTTAAAAGCACTGTACACAGAAATATGTATATGGGGACAACACGAACATGTGGCATACAAATTTGTCCTGATTGTTATGCTGTAACATGCCGTATTTAGAATATTAAGGCATTTGAAGAGCCATGCTTTTCACTTTCAGGGAACATTTTTTATCTGATGTTCTTACACACTTGCATAATAACTATGATAACGCTCACAAATTATTTTTCACCTCTTCCCAGAACTCAACCTTCTCTTTAAAGGGGTTAGTTTGGCAATCACATAAAATGGTTCTCAAGTTAAAATGGTAACAAGATGTTTTCTAATATTTTTACATTTTTATGTCTGTGACCTTTGACTTCTGTGACCCAAAATGTAATCGCTGTTATCTAAATTCATATAGGAAAGGGAAGAACAGGGAGAAGGAGGATTGACATTGGTGGCAGTCGGTTTAGAGTAGAGAGATGTCCAGAGAGAAAGGGAGATTTAAAAAATGAGAGAGAGAGATGAAAGACAGAGAGAGAGGGAAAGAAAGAGAGAGATGAAAGACAGAGAGAGGGAATGAGAGAGAGCGAGGGGCCGGAGGAGATAGATATATATATATAGAGAGAGAGAGACAGATCGAGAGACAGATCGAGAGACGGGGATAGAGAGCCCGGGGGGGGTACTCAGATTATAGTCGGACGGGGGTGTGCGGCTGAGACCTCCGAACCCATACCCACATCCAAGGGTCCTTTTGCTGAAATAGGTACCCATGTCTAAGGATTTTTTGTGAAAAATGGACCCATGTCTAAGGATTTCAAACTTCAAATATTACATTTTTAAAGCTGTAATGATACACTCCAGCAAAGCATATGGAGAGTCAACGCTAATGCATATTGACCTCTAGCACTGCCTTACGCGTTAATAGGCAGCATTTAAATACATGAATAATCAATACACTCATAACACAGAGATGCACACAATTATCCCGATGCGGCTGATCGGCAAGTTCGACAGTGGACTCACAATTTGATTTTTTAAATTATTTTTTCTAACATCGGAAAGTTAAAATAAATGTATTTTACTGCTATTTAGATCTTATCGATTGTCACTAAAGTATCGATTTTGAGTGAAATTGGTTGAGTTTTATACAGTGGTGTTTGAAATGTTGAGAATCAATAGCACAGCTTTTAATACACAGCCAGGATAGTAATGCACCTATGTGTGTAATAATACAATGGCCAATCATTTTGCAGTTTCTCGATAAAATTATTTATTAGTAAACTGTACCATACAACATGTAGTTTACAAGTAGTTTACACACATAAAGATGAAAACACCATGCAACATAATTATACTGTGCTAGCACCTCTAGCATCTGTTTTAATTGAAGGACTTTTCCTGTTTTAATTAACGTACCCGTACACGAACTCTCAAGCATTGGCTATTAGAGATGGGAGAGATTCAGGCATTTGCAATGTAGGAGAAAATCCCAAAATCCCGGAGAAAATGAGAAAAGAGGGGAAAGGAATAAATGAAAAAAGGGACCCATGTCTAAGGATTTTTTTAATGAAAAGGGGACCCATGTCTAAGGATCTTTCCTGAAAAAGTCACCCTTCCGAGCTGCACATCCCCGTATACCCAATATACGTGAGTATAGAGAGAGACACACACACACAGACACACACACACACACACACACACTTACATTGGGTGGAAATCGGGAAAAGGTGTTTTATGCCGTAAAGTGGGGACATTATAATAAGCGCCCTGACAATATTGACACATTTTTATTTATATTTCATTTATTGCCTCCATTCATGAAGTGAACCGAAAGTTTGATAAGGGATTGATTTTGAAGAGAATACTTCACATTCCAATCGAGGCCCCAAAGAAAACACAGGTGTGTCGGTCGTGTGAACGTTCCACTGATAAATGGAGGAAATGTGTATGCATGGACTAGGAGAGAATATCAAATTCCAACTGGGGCACCAAAGAATACACAGGTGTATCGATCGTGTGAACATGTTACTTATTCATGTAAATAGAGGACATGTGTACAAATGGACTAGGAGAATTTTTCACGTTCCAACTGGGAATCACATGAATACGCAGGCATATCATGTCGGTTGCGTTAGCGTTTTATTATTAAATAGATTAACGTTTGGACTGTCATTTAAGACATATTTCTGCAAGGATTTTCAAAACAAATGTGTTTGAAGTCGAATATTGATGAAAGAATACGAAATTTCGGTGTTCTGCGTACAACAAAAAACCCGAATTATTTGGGGATCCCAACACTTTAGAGGGGCTTTAGGACAAAGAGAGGAAATAACAGATGCGACGAAATTGGCAACCATAGTAAAAGTTGACTGATTACCATTATAGTACCATACGAAGAAGAAGAAGAAGATCATGATGATTATAAATGTGTTGTTTATTTATTCGATTGGATACAAATAATTTCTTCTTTAGGGCAATTATTAACACAAGTCATTCACCCTGTCATTCTTCTTTCCGTCTTTCATTCTTTCTTTCTTTCTGATTTCTTCTTCTCAACTGGCCTTCTGCTTTCCATTATGCATTTTTACATATCAAATTCTCACTGTTTTAATCTAATTTTATTTAATATGACGAGGACAATAATTTCAGCTGTGCTTATGACGTCCCCCTTTCCCATGTATACTTTTAAACGAGCTGACTTTTACAAATCATACAAACATCTGACGGTATGTCATATGGAAACGTTTGCTTGTATTTGTCTCATAAAAGAAGTTGACCACAAACTGACTCCCACATGGTGTTGAGTGCTCATGATCAGGGGTCACAGGCCACTGGCTTCATCGGGCAGGTAGTTCCATTATGTGAATGGGTAAATTAACTATTACAAAATGAGGGGACACATTACATTGTACAATAGGGACACACGTTGTTTTTATTGTGCAGAACATACTCTTTTATTGACTTACTTATTGCATGAAACTATAAAACCAAAATGCATGTTGTATTCTAACAATTGGAGTACAAAGAATAATAAGAGGTGAATGATAAACACCACGTACAAACACCTGGGGATCGAGGAATTAAGCATTCATAAATTTGAATACATATAGTTGATAAACGACTCCGATGAAACTATCAAACCAAAATGAAATTTGCGTTCTGGCAATTGGAGTACAAAGAATGATATCAGGTGAATGAAATGCTTCAACAGCAACACAAACACCTGGGAAGCTAGGAAGCATCCATAAATTTGAATAATTTAGTTGATAAACGACTCCGCATGTGGACGTTTGTTGGAGCGGAAAGCAGTGGATTCTTAACAACACGAACCCATTTAACAGAATGTCGGAACGTAAATTAAATTTGGCGCGGTTGGAAAATGCATCTTTCTACCCTGCGACTTTAATGGTACTTATGGCTCTTATTTTAAAATTACTTATTAAATAAAACCCAAAACTTTAGTGATATCAGAACAAATATGTGTTATCTTACTAATAATTAAAAAAGATGTATAAACATTTTGAAAGTGTCGCATTTTACGATAAAAAACACCGATTTAGCGAAGATGACGTCATTAGTGCGCTTGCATCAGGGAATTCAAGGTCAAAAGGTCAATTCAGACGCTGATAAGTTATTGGTCGAACCATTTTGTTTCCTTTATTCCGACAAAATTATACAATCAATCAAAACAAGTTTAATACCAGAAGGAAGCTAACGATTAGTATTTTCATTAACCGCTTGCCCCAAAGTCGCTTGACCACAGTGAAACGAGTGAGAGCTTGCGAGAGCGGCCAAAGTGTGATTGAAAGTCGCTATTTGCTCTTCTCCAACGCAAAAAGAGACGACATTGTGCTTGATAAATGTATTTTTTCCGACAAAAGTACAGCAAATTTGCATATGGTCTTTTTATATTATACTTTATGAAATGTTACCCCAGTGACTTACGGGCGCCCCAATGCTGGAAAGAAACGCACATTTTAGAAAACTTCACTTTTTCATGAAAAAATGCTCTTTTGTTCTATGCACGCAAGTCAGATTGAGCGGATGATACAACGTTTCCATATGTGGAAACAAATAAAAATCATATCAAAAATCAAATTACTTGCTTAAATTGATCACAGCCAATGGCTGAATTAGATATCTTTATTATATTCAGTAAAATACATCGTAAAACTAACGCTGAATTGTTCTCAATTTCTATAGCCTGTCTAGTGTCCTTGTAAAAAAAAGTATTCGTGTTATCGTAGGATGACAAGTTTAGGTAATGGATTATGTAGGCCTATGCAACAAATCCTCGACTACCTCATAATTGTTCATGCTCTTTTTAATACAAATGATTAGATATCATTGTTGATCAGTAACCTGGGGTCGTTTCATCAAACCAACTCCATGACAGTCATATCTTTGTCCGCGACCTATACGGAGATGCGATCAGGAAGTGGATAACCCGTTTCACAAAACGATGATTAGGCCAAAAAAAAAAAATTGTTTGGTTGTCCTCGATTGCTTTTCTGGAGTAGGGGAGGGCGGGCGGATTTTTTTTTTTTTTTTTTAATATTTTTTTTCCATAAAAAAAAAAATCATTGGGATTGTCAAGCATTTAAACAAACAAAGTCTATAAAACACTTTAATATGGTAAAAGACTAGTTTCATGTCCAATGAATATCAAGACCAACACAGAAAGTATTTTGGGCTATGAAATACAGCACCTTTTAAATCTCCATTGTACTACTTATAGCTACTTGCGCCCTCTATGTAGCAAACAATGCCTAATCGGTGACCAGTGGTCCCCCATGATCCTCTTTATCTTATATTACCTGAGAGCTGATTTGATGAGATAACCACCTGTCCAGTGACCTTGCAGGGTGGTCTAATCCCTCCTGTAAACTAGTACAGATGGGCTTTAAAATGAGTTTAAGAATGCTCAGAACCTGATTTGAATGAACGGCATTTTGACATAGAAAAATAAAAATGGCAAGTTTAATAAATACCTAATTGCGTACTGAAAAGACAAAACTGGCAACGGGACGCATTTTGATCCTTTAAGATTGCCCCCCCCCCCCCCCCAAAAAAAAAAAAAAAAAAAAAAAAAAAAATAATAATAATAATAATAATAAAATTAAAAAAAATTGAATAAAAAAAAATTAAAAAAATTAAAAAAAAAAAAAAAAAAACATACGAGCGGCTCGAAAATGATGAGCGGGCGGTCGAGGACAACCAAATGATTTTTTTTTTTTTGCCTTAGCGACAAATTCATGATTTCGATACTATCGGCTAAAAAGTTTCGAAAAACGACCCCTGTTGTTAGTAGACCTACAAATGTGATTTATGATATGAGTTAAATATGGTTTGGGTTGCGTTTAAGGTTTAGGATTTAGGATTAATATTATCGTTAGGATTAAGCGATTGGCCTTTGCTCTTATCTATCGCGTACCTTGCATTTAAATATTCTCTTGCCATCCTACGATAAATATATTCGCGTGCCTAACGCCAGTGATGCGACGTTACGACACATTAATAAATTGTTTCATCTTATTATCATTATTATCATTATTATTATTGTTATTGTTATAATTATTATTACATCCGTAGTGACACACAGTCAGCTATATGCTGAGCCGATTTTGTTCACAAGGAAGTCTGGAAACTGAGTTACAATCATTATGTACATGAGGGTTACGACTTTAATATATATGATTAGTAAAACCCAGCTCAAGTTAAGTCATTATGAAGGATTTTATTTGAGTATTACCAAACGTAGTGTGCGCACAGAAGTAAAGAATAATGTACTTATGTTAAGCACATTCACAAGTAAATAGTTACGTAAATAAATTACTAAATAAATAATGGTAAAATAAAATAAATCTGAACGAAGATAAATGATATTCATGATGGTTCTTTATTCATTATTCAACCTTATAATTATTGAGATAAGATTCCACAATAAGACAAAAACGAATCAAATGAAAGCAACTCGGTTTTTAAACGAATGGCAATTCATTGTTTTGATGAATAGATCCTAACCTCGTGCGCAAATCGATTCTGATATTGCTGGTTTTATCGTTCTACTTCGATGATCAAATGGAATATCATAATAAAAGATAAAGAGGATTCCTTTTAGTGATGTAAACAAATTTAGTTGTGCGTATCTAATGATATATTACTGGAGGAAATTTGGTTTCGTTCTTTAAGAACTAAAGAGACGATCGCAAAGAATATCCCCAAAAATCAACTTGGGGCCTGACCAATTAATGTTAATACGCAATCATATTGCCTAAAGAAATCGTGTTCGGATCAGGCAATATATCTTTTTAATAAGATGAGATCTAGACAAAATACCATTCAATGCAAACGAAAGGAAGATGATTTAGTTACACTTAAAACAGGAAACGATATAACTCTTGGTTCTATAACTACAATAAATATATATTCAATATTGAGTGCATGGGTTTTATCAAGAACCGTCAACTTTATTATTTTGGTCTAATGTTTTTTCATTACCAGACTATTTCAATTGGAATATGTTTTTTCAGTTCAAAATGTGTACATTTATAGATAACAGGATTAGCAATTTAATTTTAGATTTCTGAACATTATTTTACCTTCAAAAGAAAATTTGTTAAAATGGCGTTTTCTTAATGACAGCAATATTTTTGGTAAACAGTGTGAGGAGGTTGAAATAACTTTTTCGTATTACACTGTAAAACTCGTACGAAAATTTTGGGAAATCCTTCAAGGGCTTTCATATCACCTTTTCAAGATAAATATATATATATAAGTGAAGAACTTCTGGTGATAGGCTATAAAGTGGACGGTGTCACTAACGATATGTTAATTCTCATATGCAACATAGCACAGTATACAGTCTATCGAAATTATATAAAAATGTACATTCAAAGGTGGAATCACATTTGGAAAGTGTATAACTATACATTTTGAAAAGAAGGTGAAGTTCAAAAAATTCTATCAATGGTTGCTATAAAACTTGATTTAAAAAAAATTGTATGTATATATGTTATTGCTAATAAATACCTCGAATGAGGATGAGAAGAAAACAAATCTTTGTAATATTCGCACATTTCAATAGGTGATGGCCAAGGCTATTGAACTTGCCTTATACCCCCTTCACATGCACGGATTTGTCTTACGAGTCCTTACGGATCGCCAAACTCGTAGTCAATCGCAAGCATCCTTAAATAACTCGTCACAACTCGCAACAATTCGCAGACAATCTTAAGGATTCGTGAAAGGAGAGGCAAATTGGTGGACATGTCAACAATCTTCTTACTATTGTCCACAGATTGATTTTTCCGTAAATAACTCGTAACAATCCGTAAGTATCGTAAACATGTATCCATCCGTAAACTGCTCGCTAGAGCCATAAATGACTCGTAACGGATTTGTAACAACACGTAAACAGGTCGTAAAATGCCCGTAAGTTGCTCGTAGTTATCCGTGACAACTCGTAACAAATCGTGGAATTTTTCCGAAAATACATCGTAATAACTCGTAATAATAATGCAATTTCTTTGATAATAAGAACAATGAAAGGCCGTAAAGGGCAAGGCTACTGGAAGCTATA
Organism: Strongylocentrotus droebachiensis; assembly: GCA_035222895.1. NCBI lineage: Eukaryota > Metazoa > Echinodermata > Echinoidea > Camarodonta > Strongylocentrotidae > Strongylocentrotus > Strongylocentrotus droebachiensis. Next base: position 74,025 of record JAVYIG010002868.1, read on the forward strand.
AGCCCCTCTGCACTAGTTTTGCCAGGAGGGATTAGCGTGGTCACTGACAGGTGGTTATCTCATCAACTCAACTGTCAATTAACATAAGAAAAAGAGGATCACGGGGGACCAACGGGCACCGCTTAGGCATTGTTTTCTATATAGAGGGAGCAAGTAGCTACAAGTAGTACAGTGGGGCTTATTAATACCCCATTCACATACACGGATGTTTCTTACGAGTCCTTACGGATCGCCAATTCGTAGTCAACCGCAAGCATCCGTAAATAACTCGCTGGTATCCGTAAATAACTCGTCACAACTCGCAACAACTCGTAGACACTCTTAAAGGGGCACGTTCCCGCCATTGTAGTTATCGCTGCTCTAGTCATCGCCATCTTGGTTCCGAAGATCGACTTCTAATTTGCATACAGCTGTCAATCAAAGTACGCGCGTCCTGGCATGCCAATCGCAAAGCCAGCTGATCGCTGCCGATTGTGACGTCACGAAAGTGGGCGGAAACAGCTGCCGAATTTTAGAGCCGAACTGCGATTGGTATTACTTCGGCACATGTATACGCTAATTGGCATTGTGCGGGCAATCGGAACATGCCATCTGCGTAAGAGCCGTATTCTGTTGGTGTCAATAGGCAGCTAGCACCGTCCGCCAGCGGGTACGTATTTTGAACGCCCTCTGGAATACGGGGAACATGCCCCTTTAAGCATCCGTGAAAGGAGAGGCAACTTTTTTACATGTCAAAAATCTTCTTACGATTGTCCACGGATTGATTTGTCCGTAAATAGCTCGTAAATCGCTCGTAACAATTCGTATCCATCCGTAAACCGCTCGCAACAACACGTGACCATCCGTAAACTGCTCGCAAGAATCCTTAAATGACTCGTAACAGATTTTCGTAACGATTCGTTACGGTTAGTTTACAATTGGTTTACGGATTATTTACGGATTATTGCGAGCAGTTTACGGACGGTTACTTGTGCTTACGTGTTGTTTACGATTTAATTCGGGTCATTTTACGATGGCATATACGGATTGATGGTACCTTAACAATTTGAAATGAGTATGTGTCAGTAAAAGAGCAGGTTGAAAAGCAATATAAAATAGAATACAAAGGTGCTGGAATAAGAATTAGAGTTAGATGGATGGAAGATGGTGAGAGAAATACAAAATGTTTTCTGTCATTAGAAAAGCGAATCGGAGAGAGAAGAATCTATTGGACCACACATTGTCATGGTGTGACGAGCCTGTAAAGTACCTTGGCATGCTGATTTCAAAAGATAAAGGAAAAGCTATACAGATCATGTGGAATAGTAAAATGGAGAAAATGAAGAAAGAAAAAAAAACTACATAATTGGAGAATAGTAATTCTGACAATATTTGGAAGAGTAGTTGTGGTGAAGACGAGCAATTAGCTTGGTGGTACATATATTAATATTTGAATCTGTTCCTAAAATCTATGTCAAAAGAATGAATAAATTATTTTTTAATTTTATTTGGCTGGGGAAAAGAGAAAAATTAAGGAGAATTGATATGTTCAAAAATTGTAAGAATGGGGGTGTAAGTATGATGGACGTTGAAACTAAGATTATGAGTTTCAGATTGCGTTGGCTAAGACGAATTACTGATGAGTCAGACACACTGTGGAAAAGAATGGCTAATTTCTGGTTTGACCAGATAGGTGGGCTCTCTTTAGTATTAAACTGTGATTTCGATGAAAGAATTTTACATTAATTTGTATCAAAATTGCCAATGCTTTATTGTGAAATATTACTAGCATGGTATAAAGTAAAGGGGTATATAGTTTTAAATGTCTCATCGGAAATCTTATGGTTTAATGAGAACATTATTTTCAAAAAGAAATTGGTGTTCTTTAAGAACTGGTTTCAGAGTTGGCATTTTGTATGTAAACGACATTTTTGAAAACGGTACCTTTAAAAGTAGTGCTCAAATTGGGTATGAATTAAAACAAGGGAAATGCAATGTATTGTTTGACCTTGCAAAACTTTAAAAAGGGATTCCAAAACAGTTGCTTACCAAAGGAAATAACTCTCAATTGAAAAGAACAAGTTTACAAATTTCAAGAATTCTTAGTAGAGGTAAAATGAAAAGGCTCTATCAGTTAACTGGTAAACAAAACAGTATTATGACATGCTATACGCCTAAATGACGGGGTTGCTAGATGTCGTCTATTTTGGAAAAAGCTTTTAGATAACGATATCAACTGGCCAAATTGTTTTAAAAGAAATTTAAGTAACATTAATGAAAGGAATTCACTTCAAGATTTTGTATAACATTCTACCAGTGAGAAAGAATCTTTTGAAGTAGAATCTTGCATCTGATGATACGCGTAAAACTTGTGGAGCAAGTGAAGACATTGTTCATGCGTTTATTTCATGTAAATGTAATCATTCTTTCAAATCATATTTATGTTGGTTAATAGATAAAGTGTTTGATACAGAAATAAAAATTACATCAGATCATCTTATTAAAGTACGTAGGTGAGGAAAACTCAACAGATCACATAATTTCCTTTGCGACGGTTTTGGTCAATATATAAAATGATACTATTACGCAACAAAAAGGGGTAAGATCTTTTAATAGAAAATCTGGATTGAAGTATATCTTTACTTCGGAGCTTAACAAAAAGAATTTAAATTGATCAGAATCGACGAAATAAAAACAAATCAATATATGATTTTTCTAATCGACTTTCAGAGTACATTTGAAGCAAATAGGTAACAGTTTATATTATGTTTGCACATGTACAATTCAAGTCTTATGTATGGAAAAATGAAGAAAAAAAACATGTATGGTTTTTATGAACTTATGTTTGTGATATATGTTGTTAGAATCTGAAATCATGATGAAAGAATTAATAAAACGAGAATTGGAAAGAAAAAAAATCGTAATAATCCGTAAGAAATCGTTCATAGCTCGTAATAACTCATAACAACTCTTAAATCGGTCGTAAAAGTTGCCAAATCGTATGGATTCGTGAAAGATCCGTGAATTTGTGCGATCCGTAAGGACTCGTAAGAAAAATCCGTGTATGTGACGGGGGTATTAGGTTGATATTCTTCGAAAGTCTTTGCGATCGGATTCACTGTATGTGAGTTAATAAGAATCACAGATGTGAAGAACAAATGTTCCCTCTATAGTGTATTTACAAATTGCAACATGACGAATAGTGAGCGGGTTAGGATCGGTGTATGTCATAAACGGGGTTCGGTCGTTATCGTCGAAGTACACCTTGATGACTCCCTGCTCGTACGTGACGAGGATTGACATCGTTCTGTTAATACTCAGTCCATAAGACGGGTTGCGTTTCTCACGTACCACACAATCAGCCTTACACCGACAAATAAGATGATTATACATTACTTTTCCTCCTATAACTGCGAGAACAAAACAAAAAAAGATCAAATGAATCCGTAGGCCTATACTCTCGGCCACAAGCATTAAACAACATCGGTGTATCCGGATATTTATTAACAGAGTGCGAGGGGGGGGGGCACAGTTGAGTCCTTTTAAGCCAATAACCAACAGAACTATATATATACAAATATACAGAACTTACAAAATTACCTACCTTCATCGATTGAACTTTGTATCTAAGAACTTACACATAAGCGTTGTAGTAGGTATTAGGGTAGGATGATTTAGGTGCCCTCCCCTCATTTCTATCAAATTTGAACGACCATTTTTTTTGGAAACAAGTTGGTATTGTTGTATTTTTTAAGCCGTGTCCGTGTTCATAATTTTATGAATATGTTATGACAGGATTACGTAATGCAATACCCGAGGCTGACACAAACGATCGAAGTCTCAAAATATTTGCTCGTTAAGTATCATTCACTTTGTATAATCTATATTCTTATAATGATACATTTTGAATGAATCAAGAACTACATTATCATTTTGATCATCTTACATATTTGGTAAAGTGGTTCATCTGCTCTGTAATACTGATGGAATGTAGATCGTTCTGCCAGCGCGATAATGGTAATGCCTACTGACCGAGTAGAAAACCGAATACTCAAATTCGTGTATTTATCGGCTGGGACAGGCGGCAATTGGTCAAAAGGTAACCTTCCACCATTGCATTTCGTAGTCCGGAGATGGATATCACCTAAAGAAATGACATGAAATAACTTTTCGTAGATTTCTTTTATAGTGAATCGAGTGTTTCACTCGATCAATCAAGCAATGTTTTATTGATGCTCTACAAACTGCAATCAAAAAAATTGTTCTGTATTATTACTATTATGTTTATGTCCTCCAAGTTTATAATGTAAAGCGCTTTGTGAATTATATCGTAATTATTATGCCATAATAAAAACACAATACGTGGAAACGTATGACACACCAAATCACCAATACGTTCACTATTTGGAAGGGGGCAAAAAAAGAGAGGAAGGGGGAGGGGGGTTGTCCATCCTGACAGATTTGCAACTATAGAAGAAAGACAACCCACACATGTAAAGTTAATCATTTGTTTAGTATTTAAAACTTCAAATTCATCAGTTCCCTTCCCCCTTTTCTTCCCCCACAATATGTTTGGGTCGGGGTGACTCCCTCCCCCTCCATTGTTTCCTTGCTTGTAACTCCTGCGGTCCATCTCTGGAAACGCCACTGACTAGCTTCTTGCCCATAAAACACATGATTTTAATTACCTGTGAAGTTACCGCTCCGAGCAAGAGAACCATGACAGTCTCTGTCATCTAAAGGTGGTGTTGGTGCTGTTGGGGACAATGTAGAAGGTTGAGTTTCATATGATTGCGGTTTCTCCGTCGCTGAAGAATAGTTATCATTATTTAAAAAAAGATGAAATGCCACGAAAGACATTGGCATATCGAGGGCAAAGCAAAGTATTATGTTAACATTGAACACAAAACAAGAATTACTCCCCTTAAGGCCCCGGCACCAATTGTATGCCTCGATGGCACTTGGATTAGAGTATTTTTTGTCTATCAAGAAAGTAAGTAACATTGATGATAACTCTTTATTTGGTCTTTTCAGAATGTTTTCTGTGAAGCGCACCCCTTTCCCCTGACAGGGAATCCTGGATCGGGCACTTGAAGAAGTACTTCTCTCTAATCAATATTTTATTTAAAGTAAATTGATTGCTATACATCCAGCTCTTGAATGGGTAAATCTGTTGATTTATCCGACATATTTGATTCTGTATTTACCGAGAACGCTGCAAACATCGTGCCGTCTTCTAATTCTTATTCCCCACCCGATCATCGAGTCATTGCTAAGAAGACTACTTCGACATTGGAGTCGAAATAATCTTGTTAACGCATCCTCAGGTCTTTCGTGACATGACTGGGCATGTACACCTGTGGAAAGGGAGAGAGAGAGGGAGAGAGAGAGAGAGAGAGAGAGAGGGCACCGCGGTAAGAACTTGCGAAAAACAAAGTATAACCCATTTGCTTTTTTTAATAATATTTTTAAATAGAATGCACGGTGAAATGAGTAGAATGTCGAAATTGGCGATATTTACCCTACCCTGCTTAATGAATCTTGCATCCGCCACATCACCTTGATTTTAAACGTGCAAAGTGGATATAAATGGCAATTTTACTACACGTACTATACCTAGAACTGTTTACATGTATACCAATGCATTTACACACACACAAAGGGGGGGGGGGGGGGTAGCTCTGAAAATATAAAGCATAATTTTCTGATTAACAGCGGTTAAGAGACTATTGGTACTCCGAATGAATGCAAGTCAGGCAAAAAACTTCAATTTTTCTATCCTAAATGATAAATCTTTAACTGTTTTAAGTCACTTCATCTTGAGATTGTGTTTGTGTATGATTGTTAGAGCTTTCGCGTAAAGAGGGTCACGTGTTACCCCTCTGAACATGAAGTGACAAATCGGTCTTTCTGCTTGTTTTAAGATATTTTCGGCAATTTTTTTTGGCAAAATTTAGTTCAACACTTCAGTTCAAAAGGTTATTATTGTAAGGATTTCTATTAATATATATTAATATCGAAACAGCAGAGGTAAAAACCGATTGATATTCAGCAGTCAATAAAACTGAGAAAGACAAAACAAATATTATAGACCTACCTGGTAGACCGGTTCCATTTATCACAGTAAGCACGATTGGGTAGTAGATCTGATCCAGAAAACAGATTGAACAAGAACTCAACATTTCATAATGACAAGATAATATTCCAAACCCAAACAATACATTGCCCCCAGAAGCTAGTCATAATTATCATTATTAAATTTAAATTATGGTTTTATATTTGTTTCCATTGATTGAGATTGTAATGTATAATCATGTATTTTACTTTCTACCTTTATAGATCCTTCCCGCATGTCGTTACTACTCAAATTAGGGATATACGCTTAATTAACTTAGACTAAACTATCATTTAAAATCTAGACTTATCGGGGAGAGGCAATGTGGGACACCGAGCCGTGTGTTATACAAAGCCTGGGGAAATAGATAAATACATGCTGAAATATTTAGTCAATGAACATGAATTTTTAAAGGTTATTATGATAAAAACGAAATTCTTTATCATACATTAAATTAAATACAAAAAGACACTGATATTTTAATTAATTGATTAAAACAAGAAGGCCTCCCTTTTATCTCCTTGAAATAACATTATGCCAAAAATATCGGTTGTTAGAGAACTTTCCGATGACAATATTGTTTCACAGTCAATATCCTACACTGACCGAATTCCTAACTTCAACTCTAAACCAAAAGTGATATTTTACCCTTACCCTATCCTAACCTTTAACCCGAATGCAACCCTAACCCTAGCCCTATATCTCGGACGTATTAAATCCCGGATCAAAATTAATGTCGCCAGATCACCGATCGCTGAAATACCCAAGTCTATAAAATCCAATAAGGGCTTCCGCGTGAAAATACGTACAGTAAAGAGACACATCCTGACTTCAAGGATTAAGAATACCGAGTGAAGCACTAATAGAATTAATCGACAAATTCTGGGAGAGGGTGTCTGTGTGTGGGGTTGTGTCGGCGTGTGCGTTTTGACGCCAGCATAATCTGGGTTTAAAAAAAAAAAAAAAAAAAAAAAAAGGTTATACTAAGCAGTTTTGTGTATCTTGTTCCCATAAAAAACATTTTTGCTTATTTTCATTTAATTTAATTGTTCAATTTACTGGAAACTCATTACATTTCAATGTACAATAGTTCAGGGACCAATTCTAGAGACCGGGGTAATAAGACAATTTATGAAACAAGTTAAGACTGTTTTCATGTTCCCATAAAAATAAGAACTCTCCCTTTTTTGAAACGCTCGTTTAATTTTGATCCATAAAGTACAAAACAAGGGGCGTGCAACATGCTGGCTCCATCTAGTGCTGAATTCATAAAGTACAAAATAAGGGGCGTGCAACATGCTGGCTCCATCTAGTGCTGAATTCATAAAGTACAAAACAAGGGGCGTGCAACATGCTGGCTCCATCTAGTGCTGAATTCATCACTGGCATTAACCCGTTTACTAATGAATAATTCCCATAGACATGAAAACAGTCGTAACTTGTTCCAATGAATTTCTTATTACCCAAGTCTCTGGAAAAAGGTCCCTGAACTTTCGCACAATAGAAATAAGAGCTCTCCTCTTTTGAAACGATCGCTTCATTTTGATCCATAAAGTACAAAACAAGGTGCGTGCAACATGCTGGCTCCATCTAGTGCTGAATTCGTCACTGGTATTAAACTTGATTTGATAAATTAAATCAAGTGTAAACGATCTGGATACTACAAACGGTATCTGAGGTATTTCCAGCAACTATATAGGAGTTTGGTCTTCTTAACAATTAAATGGAAGTTGAGTTTCTTGCCGGCATTGTTGACTGCATTGTGAGGCTTTCAATTCCATCTTTGGAAGATTCAAATTAGTGATGTGTCATCAGCATATCTGAGATTTGAAATGTTTTTGCCACCAAATGTAATGCCATAGTGCGCAACATCAGCTTCCCTCATCCCACTTTCTGTGTATGTGACAGAGAGGCTATAATACCCCCTTCACATACACAGATTTTTTTTTACGAGTCCTAACGGATCGCACAAATTCGCGGATCTTTCACGGATCCTTACGATTTGGCCACTTTTACGACCGGTTTAGGAGTTATTACGAGCTGTTTACGGTATATTACGGATTATTACGAGTTATTACGATGTATTTACGGCAACAGTCCACGATTTGTTACGAGTTGTCACGGATAACTACGAGCAAATAACGTGTTAGTTACGACCTGTTTACGTGTTGTTACGAATAGTTACGAGTTACGAATTTGCAGCTTTACTATACCTTTCCCCAAATCGTAAACAGTTCGTAAGCATAAGTAAAGTATACGTATCTATTTGTAAAGTACTTGTAACTACACGTAAAACGCTCTTAATAACACGTATCAGTCCGTAAAGCCATCGTGAAATGACCCTAATTAAATCGTAAACAACACGTAAGCACACCATCCGTAAACTGCTCGCAATAATCCGTAAATAATCCGTAAACAAATCGTAAACTAACCGTAAAGAATCGTTACAAAAATCTGTGACGAGTCATTTACGGATTCTTGCGAGCAGTTTACGGATGGCTACGTGTTGTTGCGAGCGGTTTACAGATGGTTACGGATTGTTACGAGCTATTTACGAGCTATTTACGAGCTATTTGTGAGCTATTTACGGACAAATCTATCCGTGGACAATCGTCAGAAGATTTTTGACATGTCAACAAAAATTGCCTCTCCTTTCACGGATCCTTAAGAGTGTCTACGAGTTGTTGCGAGTTGGGAAGAGTTATTTACGGATACCAGCGAGTTAATTACGGATGCTTGCGATTGACTTCAAGTTGGCAATCCGTAAGGACTCGTAAGAAAAATCTGTGTATGTGAAGGGGGTATAACAGGCGAGAGCGTCATAAAAAAAAAGGAATAACAGACAATATATTGCGATATTCGTGATGATGAAAAGTACACGTAGCCTATGTATATCATATCGATGAAGTGTTACCGGTTTCCATAACGATTACTATCATTGGAACAAGTTACGACTGTTTTCATGTTCCCAAATAAGAGCTCTCCTCTTTTGAAACGTCGTTTCATTTTAATCCATAAAGTACAAAACAAATTAAGGGGCGTGCAACATCATGCTGGCTCCATCTAGTGCTGAATTCGTCTGACATGAAACGACGTTTCAAAAGAGGAGAGCTCTTATTTCTATGGGAATATGAAAACAGTCGTAACTTGTTCCAATGAATTTCTTATTACCCCAGTCCCTGGAATTGGTCCCTGAACTGTTGCACAATAAAATGTAATGGCTTTCAAGTAAATGGAACAATTCAATTACATTACACGGATAATAATAAATCAGTTCTTGTTGAAGACCGCAAATGCCTTCAAAGTGCACGGTTATTGCTTTTATTCTTATTCATGACATTTCTAGTGCCCTTTTAGAAACTAAAATTGCTATGAAGGTAATTTTAGACCGCAAAATGTGTGAATTTAGTTTGAATACGGTCATACCAATTTAGCTCCACTTTAAAAAAAAAATACGGTGACCATTAATCAATTAATTAATTAATTAATAATAAAAATACATAGGCCGGCTGGTTGTGCGTATTATAACCAACACGAAAAAGCCAATATAAAGCCAATATTGGCATTGGCTGGAATAAAACATATAAGGCGCTATCTTATTTTTCAACGGCTCAGTGCTTCAAAATTACCAAATATTTGAGGGGCACCACAAATATTAGAAATGATTATATTTATGGATATTTCAGCCGTCTCTGAACCGATTTTGATCAAACAAAGATGATTTTGTCATTTAAATTGCACACTTTCAAATTTGACACTCAGTTTTTCATTATCTCACACACAAAACAAAATTGTGTAGCGCCCTCTGCAACAAAACTCAACTATCCCTGTAACATAAGCTTTAGTAAAACATAAATATTGCTTGGTATAACCTTTTTATTTTATATTAAAAAATAAACACGATTATGCTAGCGTCTCAAACACACATTCGCACACGCCCACACAAAAACGCACGCACACACGCGCGCACACTCACACACACATACACAGACGAGACAGAGAGAGGAAGAGAGAGCTAGCTATAGGAGGGGAACAGACGGAGAGAGACAGAGACAGACGAAACAGGGAAAAGAAATTAGAGAAAGCTAGAGAGAGAAAGGGAGGTGCGATGAGGTAGAGAATCCCCCCCCCCCACCCCCACTCCGAGAACAGAGGGGATATACCATGCGTGCTACCAAAATGTCCGGCAAGGGGGTACTGCCCGAGAATTCTAAAAAAAAAGGGGTGCATTTGACTTTCTCTCTCATCTCTTTGGACTCCTGGAAAATTAAAAAAGGGGATTATAAAATATCTTGAACATAGAAAAATTGATCAAATCGATCAAAACTCACATTGATTTCACTCAAAATCGGTACTTTAGTTTAGTGACAATTGATGACACCTAAAACTAAATAGCAGTAAAATACAACTTTTGTCAACTTACTGATTCGTTAAATCTAAAGAGAATCTTTACGAGGATAAAGTACTTAGTAACAGAGTTTGATTACAATCACGAGTCATTTATTACGGCATGCAGGTACATCAGTGTGGACACATCATGCAGGCACAGCTGATGTCAGTTTAGATTAATGAAAGGTTTATTTCTAACCAAGTCTCAATATCAGGCACTAAAGTAATTATTCGGTGGTGAAATACTATGCAGATAAGTGAGCATAGAACTAATTTGCAGACTTTGTTTATTCTTACAAGGTATAATGAAAACACGAGCACAGACATTTTGTATGTAGGCCTAATTCAGTGCTAAATGTCTGTACGTATAATGCAGGCTGAGTTCTTTGAGGTTTTCCCGGGTGTGTGAGCCAATTTGCGTGCGTGTGTGTGTGTGTGTGTGTGTGTGTGTGTGTATGAGTGGTCTGATACGCAGTGCATTAAAAGGACGTCGATCGTATCAGAGACCTATAATTGTCTTCGTGCGAATCTAAAAGTCCCTCTGAGATAAAGGGGGGGGGGGGGGGGGGTGGGGGGGGGGGGGGGAGGTCTGCATAATTATGTCCTGAGATAGGGGGTTCATTGAGCAATGTGCAGATTTAGGGGGGTCTCCAAGGCAGGAAAAGCCCGCGAAAGGGGGGTCCAGAAATGTTGGCAGTCCTCAGATAGAGGATGCTTTCAAAAAGAGGGAAATGAAGCATTATGCGTACCCTCAATAACACTGAATGTTGGGGGGGGGGGTGGGGGAAGAGAATACGTCATCATGGCGGCCGGGGAATTAGAAATTAAATGAAGTTACTTGATCCACACTTCTCAAAGAAGTATATTTTGCTTTTGTATAGAAGGTTAAAATAAGGTTTACCTTTTCATTATTAGTTTTATGACAACATTTATTTATTTCGGTTTAAAAAGACATATAAATATACATGATTCATTAAAGGTCCAAGGACCAAAACTGCTCATGTTTACAAATTATACAATACGGTTATAAATACAGTAAATATACAATAGTGAGCCAAACGAACAGGTGTGACAAGTGCAAGATGGTAATAAAGATGACAAAAATAATACAATTCCATCAATACAATACCAAAATAAACTAAGAGAAAGTAGTGGTCAAGATCGTCAAATTACTAAACTGATATATGGTAACGGTAGCAGATAAACAGACAAAAATAATGTTGAGTAACCAAACAATCAAAGAAAAAAGGGGGAAAATATATTTAAAAAATAGGCAACGATATAAGCCTTAAAACCTGAATTAACATAATTAAGTTTGAGTTGATAAGGTTACCACACAGAAATATATATATTACAAATTGGAATCGACTTTAAAATCAACAATCAACAACGAACTTTTCATCAGAAAGGTATTGGTGGACTTCCCACAAAGCGCTTCGCGTATCTTCCCTATGGGACTTTCCCTATCAAACTAGTTTATTTCAAGACTTAAGTACTTTTTGTAAAAATGAAACAATGAAATTAAATAACTCTATTATTTGTAAATGTAATATTTACATATGACCATTTAATAAATAAATTGATATCTCATGGAATTTTGTCATATCAATTTTAAAATGTGGCTAAATTAGAATATTAAACAAAATACGAAAGAGGTTTATGGAATGTAACGACTGGATAGATGCTAAACTAAAAGTGCGCTGCACGTGTAGAATATATGTGTGCATGCCGGCTGGTGCTGTAGAAATGGAACACCGACTAATCGAAAATGCGAGCAAACTTTTGCAGCAAAATGTTCATCAAGCGACTTCTAAGCAAGCATCGAAGTTGTTGGCAAGGCAGTCTACGGAAAACTCGGTGGATAACTTGATTTTCTCCGGCAAGGTATGTATTAAATTTCATGAAAAAATTACTGAAATGCCCGTAACTGGGTACCCGTTTACTACATCTACCAGACCGCCTACCTCCCGGGCCGGGGCCTTCATGATAGGGGTCGTGAACGGCCGAACATGCCATGCGGGCGCAGGCAGTGTTGAGATTCGATTGTGAAGCATGTTGTTCTCTCTCGTGGAGTCAACATTGCGGAACTATCTAGACCTAGACCTATGTCAGGCATTTTGTTTCTTAGAGATGTTTTATTCCTTGAAAATGCATTTGTGAAAACCATACAAAAAAATGATACAGTGGAAAACATGCTTGATTAGGGTCTAACTCCGGGAAGCTCGACGCCGATGCCGAAGGCGTCGGAGCTTCGGGTGGTGCATCAAAAAACATCCTAACAGCGGGTTGGGCGACATTATCTCAAAATATGCAAAGGGAGTAATTACAATTTTGACTTACTAGGATGCTCGATTCCTCTGGGCATCTATCCGGCAACTTGAAATTATAATTTGAAGAAGTTTGCGCGGTAGTGCGTATTTTCTCTTCGCCATGTTGAGTCGACGATACAACATGGAAGAATCGTCGGGGTAGGACGAAGAATCACCCCCTTTTTCCCATCACAGACTTCTTCAAATTATAATTTCAAGTTGCCGGATAGATGCCCAGAGGAGTCGAGCAACCTAGTAGGCCTAAGTCAAAATTGTAATTACTCCCTTAGTAGGGAGGCCAATGCCCGGGCGTAAGGCTTCTACGCCTACGATTTGTGCGCTCGTCGTCCAAGTCAGAAAATTACCAGAAGAAAAAAAAGGGGGAAAAAAAAGAAAACAAATATCTATGGAATCAAATGTATAACAAATACACAATTACACACTCCACAACATACCTATAATCACGGATCTGTAACAGTCTTTCACCCTTTGTTGACGATCTTGCAGATTTTGACGTTTTTAGATCCAATAATTCTGTTAGCAGACGAAAATAACGGACGGACAAGAGAAACTAGAAGGGTCCTAGAGGGCGATGAGGTTAGCCCACTAAAATCCTTCTCAATGACTGAAGATAGCGCCTAAAAATATGGAATCAATTTAATATCAAAGAACTTTTGATAGAGATTAACATATCAGTTGTGTTCAAATGTCACTTTTAACAACTAGAAAATATAACGAAAAAGGATTATATCTTTTTAATTGCAGATTTTTACAAACTGCACAATCAAAGGTAGATAGAGTACGATGTTTTTGTCAATCTTGCGTTGGTTTGAGCCCCATAGCTAGAGCCATCTCAAATTGGGGAGCAAAACTGTGACAAAGACGTCATTGTTCCAGCCCAAAATAGAAGTCTTGCGACATCATAATATGAATATGTATGAGGTCCGGTCTCATCGCGCGCAAAACAAATTTGACGTAGTCTCACACATAGTACCTTTTTCTCAGCACTAGACACCAGTGTCGTGCAGTAATGTATGAGAAGTGTAAAAAAAGACATTTCAGTAAAAAAAAAAAAAGTCTACGTGAGCAGTCTATACTCCAATTGAGAAGTGTAATGAATGCCATGATTTGAACGTGTGTGTTTTAGTGTATGATATCATCATGGTTAGTGAGAGAGAGAGAGAGAGAGGGAGAGAAATATCTCCGTCAGTACACGTCTATCAATGCGTGCAGTCCTATTGACTATGTTTGATTCCGTATTGTGTTCGCTGCAACTGTTGGATTTATCGATCGTATTGTGTTCGCTGCAACTGTTGGATTTTGCAGTGTCAGATTGATCTTTACTCATGAGGAAATAATTGGAATACATATCAAAACTAAGGTAGGCCTATTTATTTATTTCAATCATTTTCTTAATTTACAATGAGTGGTTTTCGAGCTTTCTCTCATTATGGCATGGCTAGCATGGCTCGATTGCGGCTTGCATGCAATTACCGTACGTGGACGGCCTGTATAGTACTGTGTCGGTGTGTGCGACTAATTCAAGGCTAGCCGGTGATGATGAATGCACTTTCGCGCGAAGTTTTGAACTTGTTGTCCGGGCAATGACCATGATGACACGCCCATTCCCTCGGGCCTGTCTAATTCTCGACGTAATTTTTGGGACCATGAAATTGATTGTTTCAAGGCTCTTGCGTACGGCCAAGCGTAGAAGGAAGGGAGTGCTTAAAAGCTGGATATCTCCTATTTTATGGAACTTCTGGAGTCGGCAGATGGGTGAGTTTTCTTAGTGAAAGTAAATGCTTTCTTTTAATCTTTGTTTTATTTTAAACAAATTCGTAATTAAAAAGTTAGATTTGGGCATTGGCCTCCCTACCCTTAGCATATTTTGAGATAATGTCGCCAAACCTGCTGTTAGAATGTTTTTCGATGCACCATCCAAAGCTCCGACGCCTTCGGCATCGGCGTCGGAGCTTCCCGGAGTTAATTAGGGTCTAGAGTCTCAGAGTAAGATACTAACAACAGTAACTAATACTAACAGTCTAACTTACTATTTTAAGTCTAACGAAGGCCCTCGCGTACACAGATCACGCGCCACGCGTTCCTGATTTGCCCGACCGACGGAATATTCCGGATTTTCAGGTCCTAGAAATCCCCAAAAACAGAATATTCCGAATTATTTGTAAGGGTTGGCAGGTATGGTATTGTGTGCACTAGGCCTGAGTCATGTCGGGATTTTCATAAACCGGGTCCCGACGGCCTTGCACCGATCGGGACCCGGTGTCCCGAAATCAGGGGCGGCGATTTCTGTTAATGACCGGGGGGGACGAAATGCGAATTTTTTAACAAGGATGTTATGCGAGGGAGTGTAGCGACCGAGCGAGATTTTTTTGTGCAATTTTTATTAGTCTAAAAGCTGCACTCTTGGGCCTTCCGGAGCCTAAAAGTGTGCTGTAGTCATTATTCAGTGTATGCTATACAATTTGTTTTGCACTTTTTCAAATTCCAGGGGGGGACGATCCCCCCCTAAACAAATTGAGGGGGGGACGTGTCCCCCCCGTCCCCCCCGGGATCGCCGCCCCTGCTTGCCTCTATAAAAAGCGCATATCATCAGTATGTCCCTTAAAAGTGACCTTTTTTATCAGTATAAATAAATCAACACATGCATACCTCGACACAGATTGGTATATTCTTCCATTTGACATTATTTTCATCCATGATTGGCAATGTTTAGTGCCATTATCGTGCCTCTCAAAGTAAAAAAACTCGAGCAAAAATATAAAGACAACATTCGAGCCGCCATTTTGATTCATGCAGGTTGAATAAATCGGGTCAAAAAATATGAATGTTAGAATAATAAAACGGCTTTCTAAAAAATTCTTCTTTACAACATACCGATCAAATAATTTGTTAAAGACAAATAAATATTTATCTCTTAATTTAAACATCGCATGCTTTTTTTTTAAAGCTGAAAATTACTTGGTAATCACAAGAAGTTTCGATACGGATAGCTGTTGCAAGGCAAGTTAAGACTAGTCTCAGAAAAATGTGCAGTGCTCGTCGTTAGCTGTAAGGCGTGCCAGAACGAACCCAAACAAAGACGTGGTCGTAACGAGAAAAAAATCATTAAAAGCTACGAGAGCACAATTGGAAAGACAACTACTCACGACGAGGAGCACTGCGCATTTTCCGAGACTAGTCTGAACTTGCCTTGCAACAACTATCCGTATCGAAACTTCTTGTGATTACCAAGTAATTTTCAGCTTTTAAAGGTAGGCGTTACTACTGCAGCTAGAAGGGATTAGACCACACAGCGAGCCATCGAGGTCACTATCTCATTAACTCAGCTCTCATTTAACATAAGAAAAAGAGGATCATGGGGGACCAACAGGCACCGATTTGGGAAGTTTTCTATATAGAGGGAGCAAGTAGCTACAAGTAGGACAGTGTGCCTTTAAAAGAAGCATGGGGTGTTCAAAATCAAAGAAAAAATATATATTTTGTCTTTTAAAAATTATTCGATCGGTATGTTGTAAAGAAGCGCTTTTTAGAAAGCCGTTTTATTATTCAAACATTAATGTTTCTTTCAACCTGATTTATTAATCCTGCCGAGAGACCCGGCCAGTACAGTAGCTGGCTAGTAGCTGGCAAAAACAACCCCATGGGGCGAACTGCTTTGCAATTTATATCAGTAGTTCGAATTGATTCAGGATGAGCTAGAATATGATTGGTAACAATTAAATACTTAAGTTTTAAGGTGGATTGATTTTAGTGGTGTGCAAAACTGCACTTTCTTACATATTTCTTTATTTTTTTCGGAGCGTCGATTCTCAAAAAACGAAACCGGGACCCGACGGCAACGGTCGGGTCCCGGTGTGATCGACCGTACCGACTCAAGTAGCTTAGCGCAGCGGCCTAGTCTGTGCGTGTGAAGTTTGAAGTTTGAAGTTTGAAGTTTGAAGTTTATTATCCAAAACAAAAAGTACATCAATAAATATCAAATGTGAATGATTAATTAACATTGAAAGGATAAATGGGACCAGAAAATAGCATTTAATGCTAATCGTGTCTAGTACCACTAACACAAAAAGTATCACAGCAATAAATGAGAATGTAATGAATAAATATGAAAACTATTGAATTCATACCTAAGCTACAAATTATTCTACTAGCCAGTAAATATGTTCTGTGCTTATATACAAAGCTTTGGTATTTTACACTAAATAAAAGATGAAGAATTATATAACATAATATTTACAAAAAGGCAAGAGCCTTGGTTCTAAGTTATAAACAACTATTCTATTAACATTTGTGATATAAGAGTTCTACGAAAGCAAGATACTGATGCTTTCTCCCGTACAGAAAGGGGTAGATCAAATCAAATCAAATACCTCAAATATCTCAAATCAAATACCTCAAATCAAACTTTCATTGACGGGTGTATAAATTTCATTTTGAGACAGAGAATTTATTTTACTCGAATATAAAGTAAAGGACTTGCAGAAATTTGAGTAGTGCAATTTTTGTGAAAACAAGAAAATGCAATATTGTTTTTAATATAAGGAAAATAATTACAGCTTTAAAAAATCCAAACAACTAGGATCATTCTCATTTTGTTTTTTTCGTAACATTGGATAACAAATTTCACAAATTACAACATAGTCTAGACAGATAAAATAACATTGATAATTTAGATTATTTAGTGCAAGGGTAAATATGACAATGACCCGGAATGTAATACCATGATAAAAATTCACCAAATTACTCGTAATACTTGTGAACTTGTGAAAAAATAAAAAATAAAATAAAATTCCCTCGGGTCGCGCCATGCGTTTTTAATTTCTTGGCGAGAGGCCTGAGTCTAACAATTAAAAATTGTGAGACTGATGATGACTGATGTCTGATGACGCTCCCATGAATGATGAAGAACAACAAAATATTACTGATATTTAATATTATTAGATTAGCTTGTGAAGTGAACCGTCATGCATGCATGTTTGTGGTTGATGGCTCTGCATCTGTTAAATGTCTTGCATGAATGATGAAGTTAAAAGGTTATTTTTCTCCATTTGTTTTTGCAGAGAAGTGGCACTCTTCATGACTGGATAAGCCAAGTGAATGTCAACTTGAGTACATCGGCATCAAGGTAAACAACATCTCAATCAAATATAATTTTTCACGCAGTTTGTGCAATAGTGACATGCTTTTTGCAAAATACTAAAATAGGAACTGAATTAAGCAGTACAAATAGGACCTAGTATCAATACCATAGAAATAGCAAATGAGTAATTATGGTATCACCAAAACTAAAGGTGGAAATAACTGTCACATGTTGCAGAAGTAGTGTTCTCAGCTTCTCATAAAGCAATATTTCGCTTTGTACTTGAACACTTTCCAGTAAACCACAATGAATTCCAAATGCACTGGATGCTTTCTTAATATGAATGATTGAAATTTATTTACTGTCACTAGACTCACTCCTGCAATACTGAGATACTAAATTCCTTATAAAATATGAACACTTTTCTAGGTATGAACCGTAAGGGCAACATTCATTTCTTTCAGGGGCACTGCCAGACCATTTTGAAGAGGGAGGGGTCTCAGGGGTGTAGTATCAATTTGCCCAGCAGTTATTGGCCGAACAATTTTCAACGAGAATAAAAACATAAGACATTTGAAACGCACATGTATTAGTGAATGAATAACTAAATATACACAATAATAATGATGATAGAAAGAAAGGAAAATGTTGTTACATTGACAAATTATGTGACAAATTTTGTGTCATGAAAACGGCTGTATGTATGTTTGTTTCTGTTTTTTTCAGACTTGAAGGCCTAGTTGTTCTAAGAGCTATTGTACAGCAGTGTTCTCAAGAAACATTCTCAGAGTGCTGTGTGACGTGGGTTAGACTCCTCATCAATATTTTCCAAGTAAGTTATCCCAACATTAGTTTCATATTTTGGGTGATTAAACAAAAAAAGGAAAGGAGGAAATAAATATGAATGCTATGATTTTTTCGTTTCCATGAGTATCCTGTGAGATATATTGTACATATTTGAAGAAGAAGAAAATGTGACTTGCACTTGTATATTTAAAATTTTCTAATTGACAAACCCTATCAACAAAATTAAAGTGTAGCTCACTTTGATAGTACACCTATCATGAGGAAAACAACTGTTGGTAGATTAGATATTGAGATACATGTACAAGGTTAATGTGTTTTTGGTTTGTTTGTTTTTTTCCTTTTTTTTTAAAATATGTTTTTTCTTCTGTTTGTAGCCTCACCAGACACCCAGCATAGTGGAGATCACATCAGGGATTCTAGTGGACATCCTCAGGATTGCGTCTCGGAGCAATGAAATCTCGAGAGATCTCGCAATTAACCACATCCCTGGGCTTCTGGGAACCTTACTCAATGCTGAGTCAGAAGAGGTAAGGTAGCTGATCAGAACCAGAATGAACTGGTTCCATCTGGTTCCATTTAGTTTGTAGTGGTTTTTAAACAGTTGAAATGAAATTGCACCATTCACCTCCCTGGAACATACAAAAATTGCTGAGTCAGAAAAGGTATATTTCAATAACTTACCTCCAACTGCAATTATGCAAATGCCAATTTTTGCACTTTATCAGTATTTCCGAATAATGAATAGCTATTGGGATATTTGAATTATCTTTAAAACTTCATGATATACTACAGACAATGATAGGAAAGGTGATCTCAATGATATCTCACTTGGGAAAACAATACATTGGAGGTCCAAAACTGGTTTTAAATAGTTCTACTACAGGCTCGGATCCAGGAATTTCTTGCCGGGGGGGGGGCACCGTGTGGGAAAGAGAACATATATATATATATATTTTTTTAGTCCCGAAAAAATCGCAACGACTCAGCCAGCCGCTGAATAAGCGGGGGGGGGGGGGGGGGGGGGGGGGGGTAAGCGGACACTTTAAAAAAAAAATTTTAGTCCCCCAAAAATCGCAACGACTCAGCCGGCCGCTGAATAAGCGGGGGGGGGGGGGGGGGGGGGGTAAGAGGACACTTTTTTTTTTTGGTCACAAAATTTTTTAATTTGACATTTTGCTTCGTTGGGGTGGGGGGGGGGGGGTAAGGTCACCTTTTTAGGTCAGTCATTGGCAATTTTTTTTTTTTTTTTTTTTTTTTTTTATTTAAAAAAAAAAAATGTTTGGCCGGGGGGGCACGCCCCTGTTTTTCAGTATATTTTGGGCGAATTTAGGGCTGATTTTAACATATTTTTTTTGGCCGGGGGGGGGCATGTGCCCCCTGTGCCCCCCCCCTGGATCCGCCACTGTACTATTCAGTGTTTTAGAAGACAAAGCCTCCCCTGAAATGCTCTAACTGAAAATCAGAAAATGTTTATATTATTGCGAGGTTGTTTTTTTGATAGAAATTCTGGTTTTCCTTTTATTTCTACACACATTGATATATTTTTCTTGATTTTATTCCTCGCAGTGGCTGGTTCCTAGTCTGCGTCTTCTGTCGGTGTGTATGGAATGCTTCCCGGGGCCATGTGGTGCGATCAGTTACAAGCTGGAAGCAATGGTCACGCCTCATTTAGACTCTACGTATCCTGATATTCAAAAGGTATTCATCTCTCTGATCATAGATCTTAGATATTTTCAAAGGAGAACAAAAATGGTTGAATCGTTAATTCTGTAAATGCTTGAAAAATATGTAAATAGTGGTGATATTGAATAATTTTATAGCGCTTATATCCACCATGCCTGGTGCTCAAGGCGCATGAATTTAACCCTGGCTCTAGCCAGGCAAATGAGTTTGGTACTCACAGCATTCAAGGTCTTCTTTCCTACAGGTACATGTAACACCTGGATGGAGAGTGGCAAATGCTTATTGATGTTGGATTAATCTTAGAAACTATAAAAGGATATTTGTCACTTTTTTTGCGGCTGTCTTTAAGTTTACTCAACATTCTGAGAAAGTGTCATAATACATTCAAATCACAATGTTCTTTAAAGGTACTATGTCCCATTTGCAGGCCCAAAAAATGAAAAAGTTAAATTCCAACTGCATTTGAAAGATAATACTAATTTAGAACTTCCCTAAAAAAGGTGGGGCTTGAAAATGTCTTCAAGTGGGAAAATAACGACTACTAGTTGTCAAATCGACTTTAGGGCTATAGAGCCCGAAAGTAATAGTCTTGATTTTCAGACAATTGTACCGAATGGTCATACGTTTTATGCTGCGCAAAGATTAAATCAGTTTAATCTTGGCCATCACAAGAAGTGGGTTATTGATGTAGACAAATGCTCATGTACCCTTTACAACTCTTTTCATTTATGTTATTACCAAAGAAGAAAAAAAGCCAGTCAGTCACTCAATAGTGTCTGACAGTGAAGTCTAGCAAGTAAACGGGTTTCCTTGCATAATTTGAATATGAGGACACTGATAACGTTTAAATTTCACAGATAGGATATACATGACATATTCATAATTCCCGAAAGTTCTACAGAATTTGAGGTTGGCTGCAAAAGGGACATAGTACCTTTAAGACCATCTCAAACTCCCTCAAAGCTACGTGTACATGTATTTCTTTCAGGGACAAAAACAGGAACATGTGGTGTGAAGGTGTTTTTTTAATGACAGGTTTTACATTCTTGATCTTGTGATAAAATATATTTTGTGAAATCAATTAAGAATAATACAGTTAAACCTGTCTTAGTGGCCACCTCTCTAGAAAGGCCACCTGTCTATGGTGGCCATGTGATGTTATCTCAGAGTCCCTAGAGTAGAGAAAGAAAAGTGTGTTGTAAAACCTGTCCAGAAAGGCTACCTGCCTACAGTGGCCACTTTCTCTTTTTCCTTGGAGGACCTCAATTAACTGGTTTGACTGTAGAATGACAATATTCTTTAAAGTATCAGAGATGCCAACCCTCCCGATTTCATCGGGAGGCTCCCGATAATTCACCCCAACTCCCGACCTTACGATCATCATCCTTATCCTCCCGATTTATTAAAAAAAAAAAAAAAAAGATTTTTTTTTTTTTTTTTTTTTTTTTTTTTTTTTTTTGGTTTGGTTTGGCGCTTATCAGTATTTATATCTGTGTGAATTGAATGAGAAATATCGTCTGTTAACTTTAGCATGTAATAAATCCACTATATTAAAAGACAAATTAAGAGTAGCGAAAGATTGTTTCAGCATATGGATCGCCGTAACCAATGCGTGGATATTGACACAGAATTCAAATGGCGGAAAATCAGCTAAAGAAGACCAAGAAATGGTATCAGAAGTATAAGACCGAACACAGTATCACATATATGAAAGGAATTCATCATGCATTTTGTACAATTTGTATGTTATTTACAAAAAAAGTGGGAATTATTGAACTAAATACACATGTAAAATGCTGCAAAATAAGGCTCAGATTGCACCAGAGAGCATCTAGAACCCCAGAGCTTCCAGGGCCCTAAGGCGGGCCCTGGACCCCGGCCGCATGGGTCGGGCGCTACGCGCTCGAGATGTGCGCTACGCGCACATTATTTGGTGTCCGTTACAAATCCTCCCTATTTCTGTTTTCCAAAAGTTGGCATCTCTGAAGTATGTGCATGTAGGATGGTCCTTTTTCTTTCAGTCTAATTTGATTACACCACAATCAAGTTGTTATTACGATTGTTGGCTTTCTCCCTCAAAGAAGAAATGTGTAGGACTGTGCAGTGGCCACTTTCTCTCTTTCCCTGAGGTGTCTTTAATAGACAAGTTTGACTGTATATCTAAATTTTAATTTTGAAGTGTAATTTTGTGTCTATTATCTTGCTTCAGTTGTCACAGAGATGTTACCCCTTGCTAGCTAGACTTGGAGGAGGTGGCTCAGGGGGTATCAAGTATACAGAGGCTTTCAAGCACTACACCATGACCATCTTGTACACACTCCAAACTCAGCTTGCTGTGCTGTATGCTGACTGTTCAACAGGTATATGGAACAGTGTGTGTGTGTGTGGGGGGGGGGGGGGGGGGGGTGGGGGGAGCTTTTCTTTATTTTTTGGGGGTACTTTAGATAAATTTGCATTTTGAAATGATGATGTTATACACACCACAGACTTGGTTATCGTTATTGTACCCATACTGGGACTGGGTATTTGTGGTAATTTTGGTTGATGTGATTACTTGTGAATTAGTGATGATAATGTATTTTTAATACACAGAATTGCTGAATTTTACAAAACCTGGAAAACACTTTACACATTTAATGATTTATGGGACTGCACCAATGTGTTGCCAAAATGAATTTCCTGATCCACGATTTAACTATTTCTGATTGTACATGTATATATGAAAAAGCCAAACTAGGTTCTGAATATGCAATTTTGATTGATTGGTAGCATAGTATTTGATCATTCACAAGTTTTAAAACAAGATCTTCTTGGACATCATCAGTGGTCATTCTTTTTAACAAACACATTTATTCCTTTCAGAACCCGAGCCTACTCCCGAAGAGGGTATTGAACCCATATCTCTCAGTCTCGCTCCTACAGAGGAACCCATGAGAACCCTACACCTCACCAATCAGCTGGAATCTCTTAGCAACTGTCTTCAGATTATGCTTAGGTATCCTTAAATCATATTTTTCCCCCTTTTTTGTGATTCTGGTTTAGGGTTTGATGTAATGTTAAAGAGAAGGTTGAGTTCTGGGAAGAGGTGAAAAATAATTTGTGAGCGTTATCATTCTTATTATGCAAGTGTGGAAGAACATCAGATAAGTCATGTTCCCTGAAAAACATGGCTCTTCAAATGCCTTCATATTCTAAATATGTCATGTAAAATCGTAAAACTTGGGGGGTAGGATTTTTACGCCGCGTGTTCGTGTAGTCCCATATACATCTTTCTGTGTACAGTGTTTGTAACTTTACCAAGACTTGGCCAAATTTCTTATCATTTTGATGATTCCAGAACCTTGCAATACACACAAATTCTTTTATGCTAGATGATCAACCTTTTCTGGTCGATTCCACACCGTTTCTTTCACAATGCAATCGCATGACCAGAACTCAACTTCATCTTTAAGCTGTCAATGGAGTTATTGTCTTGTTGATTTTGCCAGAGGCTTGCATGACACAGCAGGTAGTTGAAGTTAAAAAGCTGAAGAACTAGCTCCCACCCCCCCCCCCCAATAAAAAAAATAAAAAAGATTAAGATTCAAATTCAACATTTATTGATTTCAATCCAAACAAATAGGGTCATTCTCAATATGTTAATACATTGGATAACAATATAATTAATATCATGAAAGACAACAAATGAGGGTCTCAGTATCAGTTTTATGGCAAAATTACATTTATCGCTTTGGCTGCTTTGGAGTTCACCATTATGTGTATGGTATGTTATACTTTCTAGATTCAAAGGACATTCTCTCATACAGTGTATTTTCCATCTGTATTGTAGTCTCTGACATTGGTTTCTTCTCATACAATTTTACTCAAATATCTCATCTTTCTGTCTTATTTATTCAACTGTGTGATGACATCCTTCAATTTATTGCTTTTTAGTTATTTTGTTCTTGTAAATTCAATTGACATCGATCTCGTCTCCTTTTCACTCTCCTTCTGCAGAAACGAATTCCCAGCCAAAGCTTCTATCCCAGTGAAATCCATTTTAGAGTATATTTCTAGCGCACTAGAAGTTACAGGGAAGACACTCGTAAGTTTGTGCTCTAGTTTATTCTCTACATGCTCACTCATGTACTTAAACCCTGTCTGTCCCTTGAAGTGTAAATTTTACAGTTTGTTGTGTGCATGGTAGAAAACAGTGTCTTACTGTACGCCCCTGTTCACAGGTAGCAAAGCTGACACGGGCGATACAAAGAACCTTTATTTATTCATCAAACATGTGAAATAATTAGCATTACAAGCTAAACTCTGATGCTACCTGTGTGTGTAGTCCTGTGTACCTGCAGCTATGCCAAGTGGTTTCCATTGTTTGCGATTGTTTGTTTGTTTGTTTTATTTATTCACCATGAAAATAATTGTTTACAGATAATAAAATTCAGTGGATACAATATATAATAATACATAGTAGGAACAATGCATAAACAAAAAATGTTTGAAGTGCAACGTCCCTAAGATAACAGCTGGTAATGATTAAGTTTAAATAAAACATGGCTTGAAATAAGACATTCTGTCATTACAAAATTAAAACAAATACAAAATTATGCCCCTTAATGTACCTCTTCTTGACAAAAAAAAACACTATCATAATGTACCTCCAAAGTTAACAAGCATACTTGGAGATTTATCTGCAAGATTTATTCAATTAAGAATGCTCTTACTGATTACATAACTGTTGTTCTTTGTTACTACCTAGTCAATCATTCAGATTAACATTTAGACAGTTTCTTTGGCAATGAAATTGCATAACCAGTATTCAAGATTATCTTTAGTACCTATATTCTTCATTTTCCGTAGGGTGATCATGTGACGTCAGAATCCTCCATGCTAGCTCTCGTCCTTCCCAGGATTCATCAGACTACTTTACAACTTCTTAAGGTCCTGATTGAAAGGTATGGCTCAAGATTTTTGTTTTCAGAGAAAGAACCGATTTCTAGTCTTTGTGGCAAAGAAATAAAAGACTAAATATATAAATGGCATGATAAACACTTGCTAGGAACCATAACAAATGTTATTTTGTTACGTTTATTAAAAGAACCATTGGAGGTATGAAATATAACTGCTTGTATGCATCACTGTTGATAGATTAAGTATATAGATTTAGTAATAATTACATCAAAGGTCAAAGATCGTGTTGTGAAATCCCTTGGAATTGTGTTATCAATGATCAGTGAAATATGTTAATGTAAAGTGATGATTAAAGACCCTGTCCGAAGTGAAAAATGAAATAGATGAATTATATATCAAAGGGAAAGCTGACAAGCCATAGATGACAACAATACCAATTATATGCTACTTAAGTGCCTGTCAGATGAGTAACAGCTCTCTCAAAACTCGAAATCTAAAGCTGTGAAAATTGGGAGTTGTTGACCTAAAAACTAGCTATCGAATTGATGACATCACCGTTTGTGGAGTACACATATTCACAATGACTTTGCATTAATTAAGCACGGCTCATCGCCTCAGCTATTTAGGCGAGCACATATGGTGTCGTCACTGTAACTGCGGCAAATTTGACCCCTGTTGACCTGTAATTTGGAGAGGTGCGGAAAAAAGGGTTTGAATTCGCTTTTGTGCAATACTGAAAGGGAAATATTTTGAATTCCTATATATTTGTATTCTATGTTCTTTCAGCTTTCCATTGATAAAAAGTTATATTTTCATCGGATAGGGTCTTTAAGAACATATTAAGTAGAGTCAGAGGCATATTCAGAGCTGCCAACCATTCCGTTTTTGCCGGAATTACTCCGTTTTTTCCTCCAAATTACGGTATTACGTTTTTTCTTCATAATTTTTTTTTTTTTAAATTTTTTTTTATACATTTTTTTTAAACAATTTTTTTTACATACCGCACATCAAAAAACTGCCCTTAAATGGTGATTTGATCACAAATTCAATAGAAAACTAATTTTGAAACATACTTGAAGAGAAAAATATTCTCAAAAAGAATGAAATGCCGATAATACCCAAATAGCCAAAACAAAAAAATCTGCTCGTGTGGAAAAAACAGCATGAGGAAAGAATATTTCTGCATTGGAAGTGTGTCGCGCATGGTTGTAAGTTTCGTTTTTATGAATTCCTTTTCTTTGCCATCATGATTCCTTTTTTGGTCGCACAAGGTTGGCAGCTCTGCAAATTATAGATACAGTATGTTTGATTTGATCAAACTTTTCTTTATGGTCTCAGTTGCTGTATGAATCACTACAATCATCAAATCAACCAGATATTCCTCAGAATGCTAGGAGGGACACATTCACAGGACCAGGTCAAACCATTCAGGTAATTTTTTATTTTTTACATGAAGCAAGCCTTTCAAATTATTTGCATTTTGAAATTTATCCTATCTTTGAATTCAAATTTTATTGTAAGTCAGATTTTACATTTCATTTTAAGTCATCAAGATAAATACTCAAAATAATGGTAAAATCACAATTCTGAACATAGATTAATTTGTTTGTAGTCCCAGACAGCCTTACATGTCTGATAACCAATAGGAAATCATAAATTTTGCTCTCATAATGAGTGCGCTTGTATAATTTTGCAATATTTGTGCTTTTGAGCACAAAACACAAGATCATAGTTAGTGAGCATAAACTAGTTTAGAATAAAGCAAGTCATGCTTCAGAGACAAGGATTGCTGTGTTCTTACAGTTGATATTTTTATATTTCTCTAGAAACCTGCGAGCTGAAATCTACCGGACCATCGTGATGTGGCTAAAGACCGCTGGGGTATCATCTGGATTTGCTACACTTGTAGGAGACAAGCTTATTCATCAATGCATACAAGACGCTACTCCTCCCACCAATACTACAAAGGTATGGAGATGCAATTAGTTGTCATATATTTAGAGACAATCAGATATTTGGAGATTTTGTACAATGAAAATGATTAGTACTGCACACATGCAGCCTCATTGTGGAATGAAGTTGTTTTGAATTTTGATTAAACACTTTTCTGAAGCTCAAACATCAGCCAGGGAAATTCTTTTAATGATTTTTTTCCTGATCCTCAAATATGAAGCATTTGAAGCTCAAAACTAGGCACCTGGGAGCAACTTTATGGGTGTTGTGAAGGGTGTTTTTTCATCCAAAATTGTCTGACAAAACAAACATAAAACAAAACAAAAAGAAACATGAGGGTCCTATTAAACATTTTGAGGTTGTCTAGTAACTTCAGAATTCGCTTACAGCATTAGTTTCCAGCTTTCTATGATAAATAGGTGGGCCGTACAGTACCCGAGCACCCCACGACTCCAATGCCAAACCCAAAACATCTACCCGATAGATAGGATGCCAGGTCAATATAACAATGGACCTATTACTGATGGACTTTCATTGTTTTCTTAACGAATTCATTGTGATTGTCTCCGTCAATGTCGTCTCAATAACATTCCGTATATGTTTCTCCACTTTGATCTCATGAGGTTCACCCCAAAAAGCTAGGACAGAATCAAGATAGTGATTTTACACATGTTAATCTACATGCGCACTAGATAATAACTCGCTTAAATCATGGAAAATCGATGTGCAGTTCTGATTTAAAATTGGAAATTGTTGTTCCGTGTACTGTATTTAATTCTTAAAAACATGTTGATAATACCAGATAGAGGTTATATTTGGATTGGTTGTGATTTAAAGTCCTGTTTCCCCAAATTTCCTCATAATATTCCAAAGTTACAACGCACAGGGCTTATAAAGATCATGGCCTTCTAATTGTTTCATAAGGTCATGGGTGTGTGCGAAAGTGTGCGAATCGGGATTAATACATTTCATATCACCAAAATCGTCTGTTTTTCAACTTTGCTGCTCCCCATTAGGGATATTTTTATTTAAGACAAACTCTTACAGAGCACACCATCCAAACAAAACCCAAGAGAGGGAAACTGCTCCTTTGTCAATGACCGAAAATGCTTGAGCAGTCGTTATTGTAAAAACAGCTGAATGTTCTCATTAAGATGCACATAATCAGAAGGCGGTGGATCTCATTGGATCAAACAAAGAATCACGTTGACTGTCCATCCGTAATAGGTCCATGATATAACACACATGTTCTATATACTCCATTCAAGTTATCTCAGGCTTGTTATATAACATGTTCATCATTTAAAAAGAAAAACTGTCTACCCCCTTTTAAATCTTCCTACAGCTTGCAAGCGGTGTGCAGGCAAAAAGTGACAAGAAAGGCGGCAAGGTTAAGGTCAAGGGTCAAAGTGCACATATTACTGACCTCTCATCCGGGGGCCAGCAGACTGACCAGTACTTTGACAGGGTGCTGTGCTTGACAGCATTGCAAGGTGAGATCTGGGACCCGTTTCACAAAGCCTTTTTTCAATGACAAATGACACAAATCAGTGACAAATCTGCTGATAGCCAATCAGAAGCAAGGATTTCAGTAGCTTATAATAAAAACTGTCATTTGTCACTGATGACAAGTTTTGTGAAACACCTCCCTGGAGCTTGGTGGCATAATATTATGTAAATATTGCATGCTTTGGATTTCAATATAAGACAAGACTTTTGTACTTGTGAACAAGTATGAGGTGGCCTGTCAACTTCATTTATGGCGAGGATGACGAAGAAGAACATGATCATGATAATGGTGATGACAATAATTGTATTGATGGCAAAGATGATGATTGTGATGATGAATATGATGTCATTATACTTAGTACTTTAATTGTACCAAGTTTCAACTGAACTTAATACATTTTGGCAAGGTGAAAATGATATTCAAACAACATGTTGATATGTTTTTTGTTTGTTTTTGTTTCATGTTTCCTTTTTTCAGCATTGCGACAGTTGATGCTGACAAGTGGAGTCAAACTAAAGGCTAATCTTCATCAGGTATGTCAAAGAAAGTTCAACACGTGACCTGTGTAAAGTCGCATTCTCATGATGATTTTGTTTGTGTGTGTACCAAATGAAGGGCAAGTGGAGCGATGATGGTCCTATGCATATACTCATTCATCTTTGTTTGATACGATGCAAAAATGAGGAACACGGTATGCTTAAAAAACCAAGTTGTAAACCACATTTGTTATTATAAATAGCATTTTGTACATGTCACTTAATTCAGCCCGTTCAGAACACGCATAAGAAGTCATGTTTATATTTTCGCAGGTTCTAAATTCGCGGACACCAACTTTAGCGCGAAATCCGCGAAAATTAATGTACCATGAATATTTCCGCGTTTACTGTTTTGGGGTGAAGGACCAATCTCTATGTCTGTCTACTTGATAGTGATAGTGGTGGTTATTTTACCTGACAGCTAAAGCAATAAATGCTCGTTAGTAAGCAACCAGAAGACCGACGGCTTAAGGTCCTCTCTGAGGGACCTGGTAATGAGGATTAATGCCTTACCAAAGGGCACTAGCGCATCGACTTGGTTTCGAACCCGGGTCACCGGATAACGAGACCAATGCTCTACCGACTGAGTAGTACAGCCAAACCTGTATATAAAGACTACTCAAGGGATATACACTAAGCAGTTTCTATAGGCTTGTGGTCTTTCTGTGGAAGTTTTTTTAGTTCAATTTTCAGTTAGAAACGCTGAGGGAAACAGATAATTGGGTCTTTATTGAAAGGTAGTCTTTCTATACAGATCATTGTTTAGGCAGGTTTCACTGTACTTTGTTAATACCCAAACAACTCTTACAGGATGTCTACAAGTTTGTCATCCCTCTGTTGACAAAGATCCAGAGCTGCGACACAACCAACATGCCGTCACCATACACCTGTTGCGACTGCAGGAGGGAGCTCTACGGGATACTCCTGGCAGGTGTGCTTGTACCCCACCCCCAGGCCCCTTCACCCCTCAACCTGGCTGTGGCAATCTTCAAAGAGGGAAAGAATGACAAGAGTATAGAAGTATGTGCAGAATTTCTGTACTTTCCTTTTCATATTTGCAGCTTGTCTATATCTAATAATCTAATAATAATAATAATAATAACGTTACTCTATCCCTTATTGTTGAATGTGAAACAAGGTTATAGCAACTCCCGTCTTTTAACGTATTTTGGTATGACGCGGCCGGGGTTCAAACCCACGACCTCCTGGTTGTGAGGTGGACACTCTACTGACTGAGCTATTAAACACACCGGTTTGAGCATTAAATATATTAAATATATTAAATATATATATTGTGTTGAATGTGTTTTCTTCTTCAGAACTGAATAAATGAAACAAATATCATAATCATCATCATTTGGTACATGCAAGAAGAAGGCGTTGGCCTGTAATGAAAGTGAAAAAGAGAAGTTTATTTTGTGAAATGGGCAATTCCTTTCATGTTGATTGTGACATGATGACAGCATATCAATCATACACATAATTGGTGAAGATAGTTTCACTCTTGCTTTATTACTGTCCAAATCTATTTTGCAGTCTGTGATATAGAATGTAGGGTAGCTGTCTGTTTTCATAATTACTGAGCACGTTACAATTAATTGATGTACTTAGGTTGAAATCTCTTGTATGGACGCTTTCTGTAAGCTCTTCCCAATTTTGGTTCAAACAATTGCTATATGTGTGTAATGTATTCCATGTGTGAATTTGTGATGAAAGTATTCAACGTTCAGGCAAACTTGTAAATAGTGTTCACATTTTTAATAAACTTATTTGATAGGTATCCAGTGCATGTCGTGAAGCTGCTGTTATTTGCGACATCATCATTCACCCCCGCAGACCTCCCATACCATGTGCCAAACCCCAGGTCCCGCTCACCTCCATGACGCTCCAAGCCTCTCCCACTTCTGCACTAAGCCCTTCCCAGACGCCAGAGGGACAAGTTGATCTTGTCATGGAAACTGAAGATTCTGGCGATGCAACACTTTCAAGTGCAAAGAAAGATTCAGTACTCACCCAGTGTGAGGTACATGTAGTTACACCATCACCGAATGGAAATGTACAGGTAGCCTCTGATGAGCTGAGTCATGGGTTGTCACAGGACCTGGACACATCCCATACTGTACATGATAGTGGGAGCACTGATGAGGCTGCAAGAAAAGATGACGTTGAGGAGGAGGAGGAGGAGGAGGAGGAGGAGGAGGAGAAGGAGGAAGAGGAGGAAGAGAAGGGTGATGGAAAGGAGAGCGATGAGGGAAACGAGATGGAGGGAATGAAAGCCGAGAAGATAGACGAGAGTCCCGGAACATCTAGTAGAAAAAGGAAACACAACACACGTGGAAGTCAACAGGTAGTTATACTTATATCTTGCTTGAAATTTATTTTTGACAGAGTCTGATTTATAATACAAAATACATAGAAAACAATTAAGTCAGAGTTAGGACAAGTTATGGATTGCTATTTGTTATAATATTGAATTAATGGTTATTTTGTTAAATCAGGGACAAATATTGACATATTTTAAGAAATGTAAAAGTTCTTGTAATCACAGAGAGGATTGCAAATGATACCATACAAAAAGACTATATCTATATCTGACCATTAATCTCAAATGATTACATCAAATAATGCATCGATACAGGACACGAAGGACTGATTTTTTACTCTTTGATAAAAACAAATTGTGTCTCTCCCCGCCTCTTTCTTGTGCGTCTCTATTTCTCCATTTCTCTCCCTCTTTCTTTCTCTCTCTCTCTCTCTCCATTTCACACTCTTTTTTTTCTCTCTCCATTTCTATTTCTCTCTTTCTTCATTTCTCTCTCTCTCTTTCTCTCTCTCCTTTCATCTTTCTCTTCCTCTCCCTTTCTCTCTCTGGCCCTCTCCCTCTCTCTCTTTCCTTCTTTCCCTTTCCAATAGGCAAAGAAGCCAGCCACAGAAGAAGTGAAGTCCATGCTGTCGGAATTCATTGATGCTCCTCCAGATTCAGAATGATATTTTTTTTTTAAATTTAAAATTTTAGGGGGAGGGAGGAGTGGGGAGGGGAGGGGGGAGGGGGGGGGGGGGAGGAGGATATTATACAGTCTGAACTGATGGATGGACTTTTTGTTTTTTAAAGATGAGGAAATGTATTTCTGATTCCCTTCACTTTTACCCACACCACAGACTACCATAGGCAACACCATGTGGGTGAACACACTTGTTCGTTACTCATTTGTTCTCCCCGACAATTTCACTAGTACTGTAGTTAACCTTAGGTAATATAGCGTTTGCCAAGTTGAAATATTTGGTAATGTGTTTTTCTTAATAGTGTATACATACCACAATGATAATTAATTTTAATTTGAAATTTAAACACCAGTCCTCCAGTGACCTTGCAAAAAATGTCTGTTCATTGGAACTATGAACTTATCTGTTCTGTTTCCTTTATACCGATACCTTTGAGGATCCACAATTATATGCTCAATTTTGTTTATCATTATCAATGTTATAATTCTAGTTTTTAGCTCATAATGTCATCCATAAGGTGTAAATAGTTTCCAATTAAGCTATGAGGGAAGGTATTTATTGGTGAAAGATATTAATACGACATCTTAAGACATTATTTCTCTCAAACTAGAGACTAGGTGAATGCATGTTTTTCTGTTCTACTTTCGCCAACCTTGTGGATAACTGTAATAAATGAAAGTCTCATATTCATAAATTTGTTCATAATCGATGTACATGTATATTATGCTGCTGTAGATGCAACATCAGCAAACTGTGATTATTGGAAATCTGTATGTCTGTTGCTTCAATTGATTTCAGTGATATATCCTCATTATTTTCAGGGCTAAAATGTTATAATCAAAAGATACGCACCAATCCTCTGTCAAGTCACATAATAAAAGTACATGAGGTGGAATGGTTGAGAATTGTTAACTGTCTAGTCTATCCCGTTGGTCAAGTTTTGTACTGCCAAAATGGCTGATTGGGTAAAGTTTTGTGGCGTGAAATTTTTCTGTTTTTACGGTAATCGTTATAATATAAGATTTAGTAATGTTAAAGATAAAGTTAAGTTCTGGTCATGCAATTTTATTGCGATAGAAACTGTGGAATTGATCAGAAAGTTTGATTATCTAGCATTTAAGTATTGGTGTGTACTGCAAGGTTCTGGAAACATCAAAATGATAAGAAATTTGGCCCAGTCTTGGTAAAGTTACAAGCACTGTACACTGTCCCAATTTTTTTATGTTGTTACATGCCATATTTAGAATATGAAAGCATTTGAAGAGCCATGCTTTTCAGAGATATTTTTTATCTTATGTTCTTCCATACTTGCATAATAACAATGATAACGGTAACATATTATTTTTCGCCTCTTCCCAGAACTCAACTTTATCTTTAAGTACATATATACTTAACAATGAACTCCAGTTACAAACAACAAACTTATCAGAATTATGATTTTCTAATAATTGGTTTATTTATTCATTTCCATGAAGAATTCCATTTGAACCAATAATAAAAACTGATAATTTCATACAAAAATATTTCAAAAATAGATACAATAAAACTATCATCGGGGAAGATATTAGAAAGCATTTGGCAAGTGATATATTGTTTGTATAATGTATTCAACCACAACACAAAAAAGAAGAGAAAAGTTGTTACATTGGAGAGCAATTCCATGGTAACGAAGAAATACAAAGACACTAGTTTTCAACATTGGTACTTGTTAATCACATGAATTATCACTTGAAGGTTTGTACAGTCATATCTGCTTTAGAGACCACCTGTATAGAGGTGGTCCTATGGGAACTCAGTGTTATATGCTCTGGCTCCTAATGGCTAGCAGCCAGAGCATACAACACTGAGTTCCTATAGGAAATATATTTATTCAGATGGTCATATCTCAGCCAATACTTAACATATTCAAATGGTTTTTCGACATTTGGACATTATTTTTTATGCTCTTTCGGAAAATGAAGAAAAAAAATTGAGAAATTCTAAAAATAGATTGTTATGACTTCATAGACCAATTTTTTTGTTTCCCTTGAAAATAGTTTCTCATTGAAACATGTAAAAGGAGCCTGTACATAAAGACCACCTGCTTATTCACTGTATTTTATTTCAGTCACCCCTCCTGATGGAACCGTCTTCATGGAAGATTTTATTCTCATAACTTCTGGGTTTTTAAGATTTGATCAGAGTTCCAAGCATTTCATTTTCATGAACACAAAATTCCCTGATTTTCAGTGGAGATTAAACATTCCAGGTTTGAAGTGCTTTCTCCTTTTACTACTAAAAAATGTGCCGGATAGCATATTATTATAGGTTCTCTAAAATGATAAGGCCCTCCTGAGTAATAAGACAAATTAATATTTTATTTATTTTGTGTGTTGGAACAAATGGGACTTTACTGATTCGGCCAATTTGAAATGTACTTATGTATAAAGGTGATCACAACTTTAAACAAATTCAAACTTTCTTATTGTTTGTCCAATTCACTTAAACTTTCACCAATCTGCTTCTCTAATTTGTCTGCTTTCTTTCAGAGCAATTTGCTATTAAGGATGGATTTTCCTTTAACAATGATTATTCAATATTGCATGGCAGTTGGAATCTGATCAAACCTTCATGTTTACTGATTAGTGACTGATAACAAGTATTAACATTTTGTAAAAAGCATTTTGTGTCTTCATTCAGTACAATGGAATTGCCCCTTTAAAATACTGGTCAAACAAAAAGATACATTGACTATCTTGTAAAAAAAAGGAAAATTATTCAAACTTGCAAAGCGTATGCAAAAAAGTTCAACTCACCAAGGTTATTGTACAAGATAAAACGAGCTAAATGTAAAACAAATTAAAAAACTTACCAACTCATTTAACAATATACAATATATTCATAAATTTTGTCACATAAAAAAGTTTTGGCAGTATGTAGTTCAAAACCATTGCAGATAGCAAGAAGTGATTCACAAGTATATAGATACAAAGAAATATACATTTCATCTGAACGACAAATCTATCTGAATTTGATTTGTAAAATTTAAGTTATGGAATGCTTTTTAATGAGATCATATTATGATCAACTTGCAAGAGGATTTTATTCTAATATTTATTGTTCAGTTAACTTTGCAAATATATGCAAAAATGTACCCTTTATTTTGATCATCCCAGAAAAATGTAATAATTTTTAAACAGTTGACCGGTTGAATTATGTTACATGTACATGTACAAGCTAAATACAGATGAAAAAAAAAAAAATCTTCCCTCTAAATTGAAGATACAGTATATTTAGATTTTAGGAGTCTTAATTTCAATGTACATTTACAAAGATTGTGCATTTATAAAAATAAAGTCTATACATATTATAATTTCAGAGTAATTAATTTCCTGGATCATGTCCAAAGGTGCACAATTTCCAGACATTTGTGTACATGTACATGTATATTACGACATAGAATACATGAAATAATTTGAATCTACCGGTATTTTGATCCAACTTTTACATACTGACATACAATTCAGGTGACCCTCTAATATTTACCTGGTAATTACATTACATAAATTTATCAGGCAATAAATGCAATGAGAACTAGATACATGCAAATAAGCTGAACAAAATTGAACTTGAGCAACAGTATACCTTAAAAAGATTAATACATGTGTAGGTGAATCCATTTCATTTCAAATGCAGAAATGCAGACAGAAAAGCAACATCGGTAATGAAATTCTAAAAGTCTATAAGCATCCAAAGCCCATTCAACACCAGCTGTAAATCACCCATAGAAATGCATATTTATTACCTTTACAACTGAATACTGTACGCAGGGATGATAGTGAGAGTTTAACAGAAAAAAAAGTTTTAGAAATTCAAGCAAATCATGAAAAAATGGCACCCCCCCCCCCCCCCCCCATTAATTTAAAACCCGGATTTCCATCAATCTCAGGGTACATCTATTTTTTGAAGAAAATAATCACAATAAAAAATATTTAAAAAATCTACAAAATAAAAAATCAGAAATAAAATAATCGGGAAACAGATATTTTTTTTAAATCAGGGAAATCATCAGGCTTGTGTACATGAAAACATGCTCCGATGACAATTGCTCCTCCATCAATTTTCTACATTTACTCAACTCATCCCTGGACCAAAAACTAGAGCTAACTCCAACCTTAAAGGTCATGGTAGTTTTGGTAAGCCCTCATAAACTTTTCATCAGATTTCTACGATTAAAGGTGATAATAGGAAGATACTGGCAATGTAAAGCGGATGTTAATCTTGATTTCCTCTTGAAGTGAAAAGTCAAACAAAGAATTTAGATAGCCATCCTTTATTCCTGGGATGTAAATTTGAACAATGGCAACCTGCACTACACATACAAGTATATATGTAAAACCTATGAGAACTGTGTGTATATGCTACAGTCTACACACACGCAATCACAAGGTGAAGCGCTGAGATTGTTGTGCGCAGAGTTGTCGGGGTAGAAGGTTGTGTTAAATCCAAGGGCTTAGGAAGTTCAAATCACTACAGTATAGCCCATTTTACACCTGTAAAGTAATCTCAACATATTAAAGCTCCATGTATGCTGTACAATGCGAGACGTGAAATAGCATAAAAAGTGGAGGGCCAACAAAAAAAGCAAATGACTACACACTGGCATGCCTCTTGTAATGTGACCACTCCCCCCATCTCAAACCATCACCATATACCAAGATGGAATATGAAATAATTTTGAAATCACTCCATGTAACTAAAGAGCGTTCTCTGTTTTCGCCTCAGCTCATAGGCATCCTCGGTACCCTTGGATCTATCCACGTTTTCCCTCTGCCTCACCTCCTTGTTGAACTCTCTCTGTAGTCTCTCGGCCAGGAGATGATCCTCGTCCTCCTGCGTAAGTCTCTTCTGCTCCTGGTCAAGGAGCTCCATGTATCGAAGGATCGTGTCCCCAGACTTCCTGGGAGACTTCCGGGATGAGCCAGACCCCTTGGCCGGTTTGACTTTCCCACGATTTTTCCCCCTCCTCTCGCCGTTGCTTTTGTTTTTCAGATGTCCTGAATCGTTGTCTAGCACGTCAACGCTTGCCATGCTCACATCCGAATCCTGACTCGCCATCTTAACCGCTGAGCTATCGCCATCATCTGAGAATGTTAAGCCATCGTCACAGATTGTCAATTGAGTGGTACTGTTTGGGTCAACAGCACCGGGGATAAGTTTTGAGATCGAAACGGAGTCCCTACAAGATTGGGATGTTTCACACATGGATGAATCACTGACAATAACATTACCCGTACCCTTTCCTGTTCCTTGCATAGATTCTTTTTCACACTCGTTGCTCTTCAGCCAGTCCTCATACGGCACTTCAACCTTTGTTGAACTGCTCCTGAACTTGTCTCCTGAATTACATCTTTGGTTACTCACGGCAGGGTCGCTGCCGTTGGCACTCTTGGTTTTGTTCTGTTGAATATCAGCTAATTTTTTCTGCTGCACTGAAGCTTTCTCCAATTTACTACTGTCTGAATCTTCTTCTGATTTCCCATTTGCTAAACTATTCTCTAACCTTGAGTCCAAGCCATCTGCTGTTTTAGGCAAAGATGGAAGAAGTGGTTCAGAACAATTTTTGACACCATCACCATTAGATGCTTTTAACTTTGAACGTCTTGCATTGAACAAGTCTTTGATGCTGTTAGTAACTCTTGTCTGCAGCTTGGTATGTTCCCTCATTGCATATTCCTTGATGGGAGTGTGCACTTTC
The DNA here is from genome assembly GCA_035222895.1 of Strongylocentrotus droebachiensis. Lineage (NCBI taxonomy): Eukaryota > Metazoa > Echinodermata > Echinoidea > Camarodonta > Strongylocentrotidae > Strongylocentrotus > Strongylocentrotus droebachiensis. Next base: position 112,046 of record JAVYIG010002868.1, read on the forward strand.
TTCTTATAAGGTTTCGACTCTTTCGAGCACCCATCGACTTCATCCTGACCTTTCCCTGAAATTCTACCTACTCTCGCATTTACCTCACCATTGCTGCCACTTTCCCCACTGGACGACCTGTCACTGTTATTGTCACATTTCTTGATAGCTGGTGACTTTAGCTTTGCATCCAATGTCCTGCTATTGTTACAGTTATGATTATAATCAGTAGCGTCGCCACTATCGTCAACTTCCGACGTCAACGTTGTGTCCGTTTTCCTTGAGTCCTCTACCCTCATCTGGAGCAATGTTTGGCTGTTGTCTCTGGGGGCGTCTGGTGTGAGTTCTTTGGCCATCCTCAATGGCGCATCCCCTGCTCCTGACATCTCCACCTTGGCTTTCTTCTGCGGGGGTTCCCCCTGTCTGCTGCCCCCATGGTCTCCTTGCCTCACATTCTTGTTGGTGTTCTGCCTAGAGAGCTGTTTCTTGAGTCTGGCCAGGCTGGTCATAGTGGCCTTGGAAGATTCGCTCACCTGGTGGGTCCGTTCTGTTTCCAGGTCCTTCCAGCGGGCCTTTAGCAAGGACGACATCTTGATGGAGGACTCCTCGGTAGCGTCTCCTCCGTCCTCCATCTTCTGGAGATTCCTTGGGGTCGTGAAGACTATGGGTGGCGACTCTGCTCTGCCATCTGGAAGTTTCCTGGGTAAAAATCAGGGAAAGTGCTAAGGCATTATACATCTTTTCTATACAAGAAGCAGATTAAGTAGACAGGCAGTTGCTTTTGTGGACACATAATTATGTCTTATAAGAACAGTAGAACAATGAGACTAAAAATTCCATCAAGAAATTATTCATCCCTTCTGTATCATCTAGTAATAGTACATTTTTATAAATAAGCTTTCAATGTTAAAATTTTGACTTATGATGCTTTATTTCATGTATAATTTGGGCATAACATGCTATCTGTTTCAGACTTCAAACATATGGTTCAACGCTCAGACTTTGAGGCAGGATTCGATAATACGCTTCTGAAAACAGGGAAATAGAATTTCACTTGATTATATAAAAAGTGAAAACTGTTTGAGGTTTGTTAACAGGCAAAAAAAGGGAAATCAGATGGAAGAGGGAATCAATCTTCTGCATATTGTTGGAAAACTGAAATAATATTTACATATTCCTAAGTTGAATAAAAACTGCTGTTTCATGCTTACTTGCGAGCTGTTCTGGGTGACACATGGATAGGTTTGAAATGGTTCATCTCTTCTGAGATGCTATCATTACTGTCCGTACTGTGAGCCCTAAGATGGATATCATCAAGCTCCCGCAACCGCTGCGGCCTCAAGACGACGGGGGAGAAAGCACCATGGCGCTTGATGGACTTTCCGTGGCCGGGAGAAGGTGAGCCTCTGTCTCTACTGGGACCTGTATTGTGAACATTTATTGGTACATCTTGATTATTTCTTTCCTATCTACCATGAAAGCAGCCGTTGCTCTTTCAATTTTTCATTTCATACAGAGTTTGAATAGATTTCAGCACAACTACCATCCCAAATCCCCCTTTAAAAAAACCCCCTGAAACCTGATAAATGAGGGCCCCCGCACCAACAATATCTGTCATTAACCCTGTAAGTGGGGCTTTGATCGGATCGGAAGATCGGAGCGACACCCTCGCACTTGTGATCGGTATCGGCAAAAGTAATCGGCGAAAAAAATCAGCAGTTTTTTTGTTCTTTTTTTTAATGCCGAAAAATTTTCAAGTTTTTGGCTATCAAATGCTTTAAAAATATTCATAGCTAGGATTATTTTGTCATTTGGAGTTGGGGTAGACTATGTTTGGTGATATTTAGTGCCTTTTCATGGATTTGAAATGAATTATATTGGTTTAAGAGAAGAGACAAAACATGCGGGCCGCCATCTTGGATTTTAATGCATGCCTACATTATAATCCAAGATTATTATTTTTGCCCCAAAAATAGGGGTGCACCTTATACACAGAGATTTACGGTAATCATGGCTAGATAAGATGAACCACTCACCTGGTGAACATGCTGAAGTTGACGGCTGATCCTGGATGGCTGCTCCCTCCCACGTGACCTGCGCCTCAGGGGATTTACTCTTCCGTCTGACTGGCGACATGAACTTCTCGATGCTAAGACATTTCATGGTCGATGAGGAAGCGCTATTCTTTCGTGAAGAGCCTCCAGATGAGGGCAGGACAACAATATCTGGGGATTGGGGGACAGGGGTCTGTGATAGGAAAAAAGTGATAATAAGCAAATATTAATCGACTACGAGGGTAATGGTACAAACTATCATCGCCGAGGTGATCTCGGGGCTACTATCTTCCCGAGCCGCAAGGCGAGGGAAGATGGTAGCCCCGAGATCACCGAGGCGATGATAGTTTGTATCCATTGCCCAAGTAAAGGAGGTTAATATTTGTTTTATATCCCACATCGGCAATAAGGTCTATTTAAAGTGAATTTTACATAATAATAAGAACTGATTCTGCAGACAGTTTAGCTTCAGCTAGATTTTACAAAGCGCAACATGCATACATGTAATACAGTTGATGCGCGCTCATTTGACATTGACATTGACTTTGACATTTCGCGTAACCTACTTTGCTTTGCGTATTCAATGGGCAAGGGTGGGCAAGTGGGGTAGCAGCAAAAAATTACTTTACAAAAGTACTATCTCGACCTGAGATCGAAAGATAGTACTTGTCTATACCTTTTTCGTGCTCTGTACAATCGCAATGCAAACAACTATACATGAGGGATATACCGGGTAATGAAAAATATATTCATTAAAAAAAAAAAATAGTGATAATGAAGAAGAGGAAAATGAGGAGGAAGAAAAAGATGAGGAAGAAAATTAAAAAGAAGATGGGAAGGAAAGTAACACTGATAATGATAACAAAAATAATGACATTGTTGAGCACTACAGAATGATAGTAATATGATATCTTTACCGGTAAATAATAGCAGTATACAATGATAAGTGGTCTATATGCAAAAGTTATGAATGTTTAGGCTTTAAAGGTTTATTCATGCTTAAAGGTAATACAAAGTTTTGGGAAATTTTGAAAATTGGGTGGATAGTGAATCTTTACACTTTTGATATATTTGGATGCCCCTGTGGATGTAAGCACTAGAAAATTTAGCTCCTAAAATTCTTATGCTTTCGTGAAAAATTGAATATAAAAATTTACCGGTGCTCCCGGTAAATTTTGATGAATTTTAAATAGCCCCTACGGCCGTACAATGGTAGCTGCAACCATGAAAATCGAAGAATATTATATGTAGTTGTGATATATAATTTCCAAATGGGTATAGCTAATCGGTCGATTTCAGTCAAGAAACATCGTTTTATAGCTTAATTAATATATTGACTTCAGAGGGAGCTATACAACATCAGAGTTTATTATTTACAATTTCATAACTCTAGACTCGATTTCAACTGCGACAACGATCACTGGATATTGTAGGATCGCATATGCTTCCATTATGATCATTTGAACCAAATTCATGACCCCATACCAAAACTTTGTATTACCTTTAAGATCAACGGTGTAGCATTAATGAACTCTTAAAGGGACCACACCAAAATCTTTGCTTTTATCACTTCAATTTGATAATTGGGCAAGATGCATGGGCCACACTCCAAGAGCTACAAAAAAAAAAGAACCGGCCCATAGATACTCACATTAGACAAAGATTGTTCAGTCATCTGAATTCTTCTGGCAAGTTCTTCGTCTTTCAAGACTTGTTCTCTCATCACATGGACCTTTTCCCCCGATGGATCTATAGGAGAAGCAAAAAGAGAAAGTTAAAGGTATAGACCAGTTTTGGAAATGCCCCACTCTCAAAAAATGAAATGGAAGCTCTTATTACCAATCATGTGAAAGAATATGTTTTGACTACCGGTAATACGTGATGATACACATTTTACCAGGAAACCGCCTACTTATTGATATACCGTAAATCTCCGTGTATAAGGCGCACTTTTTTGGCGCCGAAAAAATTTGAAAATCTTTTTTTTTTTTTTTTCCCTTCCCGATTTCGATTTATGGCGCTATGCCTGGCAATGTCTCCCAGCTCAGTAATCAGTGTGTTGACTCACCACTCGGAAACTACAACAACACTCAAATTTGTCTGTCATCTTGGTTTGAAAGTAATCTTTCTAATAGATCTCAAAATGTAGTTTTTAATAATTCCTCAATTTTTTTTTCTATAACAAATGGTGTACCACAAGGTTCTATCCTAGGTACTCTATTGTCAGAAATTTAGAGGATTCTATTCATATCATGCATGACTATTGATGTTTGGCATAGAACACAGTGCTTCTGCTAGCTGATGTGATGAGGCTGGTGTGGGACACTTGGTATCATGAAGCCTTAAGTGTCTGGACCTGTTTTTAATTTACATTAATGATCTTACACACATTCTTCTACAACGACATTGTTACTATTATTTGGTGGGATTTCGGCAACAAAACAATAACAACAACAAAACAACAAAAAACGATTTTTTTTTTTTTGCAAAATAGGGGTGCGCCTTATACACAGGTGCGCCTTATACACGGAGATTTACGGTATTTGGTAAATTATCATATCCATCCGGCCTGGATAGATATCGCGAATGCACTTCAACGTTGAACATTTGGGCATATATTTCTAATTTTTTGCAAATTTAAATTGAAGTATTGCCATCAAAACCTCGGAAGGCAATATTTAAACAATATTGAATGGATATTTTGCACCCAAAACCCATGAACCGCAATGTTACCACTACCGGCCTTTATCTTGAAGACAATTGCAGGGAAGTACAACTGGTATTACCAACAACTAACAGTGCATACTTTCTTCCTTTATTGTGAGGCAGAGTGAGAAAAAAGAAGAAGAAGGTACATTCTATCAATCCCACCCCCTTCCTTCATAAAATAAAATATATATGAGACATCTAAAAATGGTTAGGGTGAATCAGAAAAAGTAAAAGGGAGAATTAATTCATATCAAGGCCCAGAAAGGAGAAACCTCATGATTTAACTTTCAATACACAAATCACCTTACTATTTACATGTGTGCAAATATATATTGTAATAAGAAGTAAACTTGCAATTATTTACAGGAGTAGAATTTGAAGTTGATTCACATACTTTATTATTTTTATGTCAACAAAACATAAGAGTAGAAGCTGATACACTGTATAATGTATTTTAAACATACATTAAGTGTTCCAGCAAACATATACCGGTAGAGCAAATCTTTTTGCAGGTGATGATTCCCCTTCCTTGGCCCTTGAAATACTTACTACTGCATCTGGTTCCTCCTTGGCGAGACGTCTTGCCAGCTCAGCATCCTGTTTCTCCTGACTCAGCATTTCCTCCTGCCTCTCTTCAAACCTCTTCACCTCCTCCTGTTGAAGCTCCCTGATGTACTCCTCGCTACGCTTCACTGCATCTTCCAGCTCACGCCTATATTCCTCATTCATCTGGGAGATGCATCGATAGATAATGTACATCAATTGATTGACCAATAGCAGTTCAGGGGGGGTGTTTCACAAAGATCCTAAGTTGAACTTATCTCTAAGTTGGACTTAAAAATTATGGAAAGCTATTAGCATCTTTGAAAATATTTTGTAAAAGTTATTTTGAAAGGCATAAAATGTTGATTCAAAACATTCATATTTTCTATCATCAAGTAGACTTCATGTTCTGGAATGTGGAATTCATAAAAAGTCTAAAATACTTTAATTTCTGCTTTTGAATATATTTCAATGGCTGTCCATAATTTTTAAGTCCAACTTAGTGTTAAGTTCTACTTAGGATCTTTGTGAAACACCCCCCAGAGCTTTCTAAAGATCTACATATAAATGAATCAGCTTTTACTCCTTAAATTGGCAACAATCATTTGTATTTTTAACTCTTTCATAGATATATATATACATGTATCAAATGAACCAATGTCAATGAAAATAAGAAGAAAAATCAAGAAGAAATTGCCAATTTGTACATGAAAATAGTGATTACAAACGTCTCTTTGAGAGGGGATATTAGTTTGAGGGCCAAAGTTGAATTAGGTTAATGTTTGGAATCACATGTGAGTTAATCCCTTTTGCCCTCAATAGAAAAATTGCAAAACTGACTACATTGTAACTTGTAAGTACCTCTTATACATGTGTACATAGAAAAATAATGCCTGCTAGGCCTTGGATGCGTATTACATATTTCTGATGTGTAAACAAACGTTTTGATCAAAAGATAGAGACCGACGCTCAGTTGTGATTTATTCCTGAAAATAACCCATCTCTAACAAATACATGTATGTTATGAACCTCTAAGAAACTGCACATTTTCTACTCAGAAAATGTGCACATACATTTTTTCTAAAACTGAACCTGCCAGCATTTATAATTTAAAAATTGGAAATGCTTTTACGTTACCTTTTCATTTTCCTTCTTGAATTCTTCTCCGATCTCACCCGGTTCAGCAACACGTATGACAGGAGGAGGAGGCTGTGTCATAAGATCTGTTATAAAACATGATATTTGATATAGATTTATTCAACTTAAACACACAAAAAACAAATTGTAAACTTATAAGTTATAACAAGCCTGATTATATTCATTTTTATATTAAAGGGATCCGGTAACTTTGTCTCAGATTCTGAAACAAAATTCTGGATTTAGCTCATGATGCAATGATAATTATAAACCTTTAGGTCAGTCAGGAACCCCATGACTTTTACAAGCCGATCGCCTGTCTGATTATCAAGATATTTATGATTGGAATTACAAATGTTGAAAACCGTTCGCCTGACGGTTTTCATAACACTACAGTCTATTGGGGAAAACGAGTATGGTAAAACCGGTCACTAAAAGATTTTTACTTTTTTGAGGCACTTCTTGATCATTTTGAAGCGCATTTTTTTTAGGGCTTCAATATCACACCATATCACAGACACTGATAACACGTAGGGCCGTGTATCTCAGATTTAACATTGTTAAACGATCCCTTTAAGGTTCTTTTATTAACATGTCTAAACCTGCACTGTACAAATACATGTAGACCTAGATTTCACCTTTAAAAAATCAAAACAAATAAATAATATCACAAAAATTGCGCCTTTTAAAAATGTTTTCTTGCTTCTAACAAGGAATAGAAGAATCTTAATAACTTAATAGGAGAGAACTTTTCTTGAAATACTGTGGTAATCTGTTTTCTCTTAGACCCTCTAAGCTCTATGCAAAATCTTATGTTAGAACGGAAATTCAAAAAATCTGATTCATGATCAAAAAGTAACGATTAAGATGAACAAGGTTCTTTATTTTATTCTCTGATTTTCTCAATTTTTTTCTTTCATGATTTCTCTACTCTTGACTCAACAATACGCTCAATCATGATTGGATTTTGGTCACCTTCAACACTGCATTTGCACCCCTTTCACAACTACATCAAACAGCACAGGTGCATCATGCATGGCCAACTTGGGCAACTCTCTCCCATTTGTGAGACTGTCTCCCATATTTGAGACTTAGTTTACAAAATTAAAAAAACAATAGAAAAAACATCAACAACTGGACGATATTCCCCCGCCAAATGTTTGCCTCTCAGAGGTAAGGAGCGTGGACCATAAAATAAGATGGTTAGAATGAGAAAAGGGGTTATTTTTCATGAGGAATCTGCTCTTCATACATGTATTATCATTTTGAGCCGAGTAAATCCCTTTGTAGCAAATGTCAATGAATAAAATTGGTATCCCAAGTGGGAGGCTATCAAAATTCTTGACAAAAGTATCTGAATTTAGATTTAGAGACGGTCTCCCATATTGGCTATGTGCCTACAGCCTGAGACTGTGAGAGTCTATTCTCTATTTATATTAAATATTGACTTGACTCACCGTGCCTTCATCACAGCACTAATCATCATGATCATGGCGACTCCCTACTAATCTGCTAAGGCCTATAAAATGGCAATGCATTTACACGTGCACCCCCTGGCCCTTCACGACTATCATTATCAAAGTATCAAACAATAACATCATCATCTTTACATCAACATCATCATTATCATCACATCAACATTATCGATCCTGCATCATTCATCATTGCATTGTCAATGCAATGTGACATCTTCTTCTTCTCCTTCTTCAACTTCAAGATAATCTGCCTCCTTCAATACGAAAGAAAGGAGCCGACCCTACCTACCCAAATCAGAGGCTAACGAACGAAAGAGACAGAAAATTCGGGCTAGATTTGGGTGTGCGGGTGGATCACTACACCAGGGTTTCCCCCTACTCTTATACGAATAGATCTAGTGCAGTGAGTTCTTAACGTGCAGGGATGGGGACTCTCCTGTGTACAGCACAGCAGAGGGCCTCCATTTAATTTGAATGTCCTATCTGAAGGACGGAGTGTTTCTCACTTGTTATATAGCCTGCGTCTATGAAACAAGGGGAGGGGCACGTTAACAGACAACGCATGCTTCAGTCATTCGCTTCGATGGGATTCGAACCCAAGAAACTCCTCAACATGACATTGAATCATTCACATTGATGATTGATCATTCAATAATTCATCATCAACAGTTCAACATGATCAATTCAGATTCATATTTGTAAACGTTAAGAACATCATCATGTCATATGACACTGAACTCAGAACTGTCTTTATCATGTTCATCTTCACAATCTTAACAAATTATTGTCATGACTGACCACTCACCTAACACATCGTCGTCGTCGCCTTCTTCGCCCGTACCCGGCTCCATTCGTTTCTGGCATAGCACGGGGAACGCTTCCCGGATACTTCTCCATCGCTCCTGGTTGATCAATCGCCCCGAATGTTTACGAGCCCAGTTGCTGATACGCAGGCGGCACATCGGGCAAGACAAGTTTGACTGTTCTACATTCTGCCGAAAACATGGCATACAGAGCTCATGACTGCAAGGCATGGTAACTGGCTCCACCAAAATACACAGGCAGATGGGGCATATGCATTCTGACAACCTTAAAGACGCCATTTTATTCCTATTTCCGTGTAAAACCCCATTAAAGTCGATTGATCATGGTCTTTCGCAACAAGTCGCCATTAACGTTGAAGCGCGCGATAAGTGCGTAGATCGGGTCTATGTAGAATTCAATACGGATATTGTGTGTAGAATATGCGTAGGGCCTACATGTATAAACATGTTAGTTCGCAGGCGCTGCCTTCAAAACCTATACATGCAATTCACTAACATAATTTTCTACTGTACTGGTAAACGTGGATCAGCGAATTATAAATCTCGCCAGGGTCTGCCGAAAATGTAATAGTCTAATATATCCAGTCTTACACAATTCCACTAATATTATTATTCATGAAAGACAAAAAATACTTTTTTTTAGAACATATAGATCTAGGCATGCATACAACAACCTTGATAACCTGAAAGCTTGCCCGAGGCTTACCCGACATAACAGGTTATATGCAGACTGGATTCTGAGTACAGTAATTTATTCAAAGGGCCCATGACATCGAAATACAAGTGTTTTCCTGTTGGTGTGCAGTCCTGCATACATCTCATATTTTGATATGTAAACTTCTGAATTTGTTTCATAGATTTTTGAATTTTTTTTTTGATTTTTTTTTTTCAAACTTGCTTAGCTCCACCCCAAAAACCTCCAAATCTCATTCCACTTGTGACATCATCTGTCAGTCATCAATGAGCTAACTTGAGAAAGTGGTATGTATCTTTGCCGAAGTCGACCTCCTGTTAAAATACGTAATACAATAGCAACATACAAGTTGCTATGTCAGACATGCTGTAGCATCACCAGAAAGACAAAGGCAATGGTGATGTATGGAAACATGCAATTCTATTATGAACGTGTGCTAAGCTGGGGGCAGGGGCGGATCCAGGATTTGCCGATAGGGGGGCCTAAAATGTGAAAATCGCTCCGACCAATATCTCGCTCAGTGGGGGGGGGGGGGGGGGGGGGGGGGGGGGGGGGGGGTAGTGATCAAAAAAATATTTCTCGTATTTGACCTCGAAAATGTGAAAATCGTGCCGACCAATATCTCGCTCAGTGGGGGAGGTGGGGGGGGGGGGGGGGGGGGTAGTGAGCATCAATTTTTTTGTATATGACCCCGAAAATGAAAATCGAGCCTACCAATTTTTCGCTCAGTGGGGGGGGGGGGGGGGGGGGGGGGGGGAGGGGGATAACCAGAAAAGAAACATCCTTAAAGGTATTACAAAGTTTTGGGAAATTTTGAAAAATGGGTGGATAGTGATTCTTTACAATTTTGAGATATTTGGATGCCCCTGTGGATGTATTAAAAACACCAGAAATGTTAGCCCCTAAAAAACTTCTGCTTTCGAGAAAAATTGAATATAAAGATTTACCGGTGCTCCCGGTAAATTTTGATAAATTTCAAATAGCTCCTACAGCCGTACAATGGTAGCTGCGACCATGAAAATATCAGAATATGTAGTTGTGGTATATAGTTTCCGAACAAGAATAGATAATCGGTTGAGTCAATAAACATTGTTTTATAGCTTTATTAATATCTTGACCTTGAGAGGGTGCTATTCAACATAAAGTGTTTATTATTTACAATTTCATAACTTTAGAGTCGATTTCGACCGCGACAACGATCACTGAATATTGTAGGATCGTATATGCTTCCAATATGTTCATTTGAACCAAATTCATGACCCCATACCAAAACTTTGTATTACCTTGTATGTTAGTAAACCAGTCAATTGCCCAATTATACCGTGAGGCTTATTAAAAGGATATTATGTTAGTGGGATAACATTGTTGGTATCGGGCAGTATCGATAATATTACAATATGTCAGGTCCCAAGGGGCGTCTTACAATGCGGAGGGTGGGGGGGGGGGGGGGGGAGGGGCGTGGCACCAAACAAGGGCTTTTTTTTGGGGGGGGGGAACAAAGGGGCACCTTCAAAGGGGAAGCGAAAATATACAATTGATGTTAGACGTTAGGCGTTGTTAGACATTGGCATTTACCCCTGCGCTGTGATTAATACATTATCAGGAACGATTTCAATATTTTTTTGTTTTCTCCAGTTTCTATATAGGGTCCAAGAAACTGATAAAAAATGTTTCAAAATTGTCAATAATTTCAAATCTCGTTTTCAATCAATTTCCCCCCTTATAAGGCCGATTTGAAGACACCATTAAAAAGAGACTGCGTTACTTTTTAATTAATTATATCATTACAAAACTTTATCCTCAGTTTTCTTATTTATAACTGATTTTCCTTATAAGATTAAAGATAATTATGGCGTATATATTCAATATTGAATGAACGCCATTAAACAATTACCCAACAACAACAACCATTAAAAAGTGTAAGCCGTTTGAGGCACACTGTCTTGTCTAATAGTTGGTCATAAAGGTGGAATATTTTTTTTTACCCCAGGATATGGAATGATTTTGACATTGATTTATTCCTAATAGATCTAGATAATAGTATACATTCTCAGATTTTATCGAATAATGCCTTGCGACTGTTTGTTTTACGTGACTATGTTGGGGATCTGGGCAAAATGCAATGCATTATTATTGATAAGCAAGTAGTACACACTTGCTTTAGCCAGTCGATCACGCAAAACAAACACTTGCAAACTATTATTCAATACAATCTGAGAATGTATACTATAATCTAGTTTTGTTCGTAAAATGCCATATGCTTACACAAGGTTAGGATGCTGGACTCTGACGATAGGGGCGTTGTCAAATGAGACTAATCGGAGCTATATGAAACTCATTAGAGATGAAAAAGAGCACTTATCAGAAGGGGAAGGGGCACTTCTCAGATTAGAATAGGGGCAATTATCAGAGGTGGTAAGGGGCACTTATAAGATCGTAAAACCGAAAATATAAGAAAGAAAAGGGGGGACTTATCTGCAATAAAATGGGTCACTTTCCCTATGTAAAATGGGGAGGGCGGGGGCGGGGGGGGGGGGCGCCGCCTCTAAAATATTTACATAGAAACCCAGCGACCAAGCATGCAGCTTTCGCATTTTACATTTTTTCTTAACGATTTTACTGAATTTCGTTCGGTGGGGAGGGGGCTATCTTTTCATTTTCATTGGATATATGCCCTTTAATTAACCACCTTTAATTATAAATTTAAAAAAAATCCTATTGCATATTACACCTGTCATTCCACAACATAGTTCCTCTCAATTCTTTTGAAATATATATGGGGAAAGTCATTTGTGACTAAACTTCTCTCCGAAAACAATCATAGCCTAATTAAATTTCGTTGTGATATTTCTTTCTTTCTTTTACTTTCAACTAAAAGGGGCTTGGTAACATTGTTCAGATGAGAGATAGTGGTGCTAAGGTAGTGACTTCAATGCTAGATGTACAATTAAAGATTATCTGAAAATTTGAGTGAAAACGGATCATTATTCATGGTACAAATTGGGAAACACTGATCTGATCGATTCCTTAATTCTCCCAACTATATTATTCTGCTACTTGTCAAAGCCTGTTCAGCATCAAGACAAGGGCAATTTAATTACATTTTAGGTGAATGTAAATCGTCACAAAGCAATAAAATGGCTCTACATTCCATTCAAGACAGTTAAGTGTTGACAGATTTTTATAGCCTGTTTTATGTATTTTTCTCATGGAAAAATGGTTGGGAAAATTCAAAAATGGTTGGGAGAATTTACTGTTAATCACTGTTAGAGGGTGCCTCACATCGACGCCTTCAAAGAAAACCATAGATATCTTTGTGGTTTGAGAATTTGTTGAGGATTTTTTGCATGTCAGAGGGTTAGTATAGTAGAAGGAATATAGTAAGTAACATTTTATACAAAAATTAAGCAATTTTTTTCATCAACCTTCAACAATGTTAACGAGTCACTTTAAGCCCCTTTCACACTGGATCTGCGTAGAGTTGCGTAGTATAGCGTACCGACTACACCGAAATTAGGCTGCGTATTCGTGACAAAAAATGTTGCTTTAGCGTAGTCCCTGCATAGTCGGTACGCAACACTTCGCAACTCTGCGCATGGCTCGGTGTGAAAGCTGCTTTAGATTTAATAATTTGTTTGAACTGAAATTGTGGTTAAACTTTGGGAAGAGTGCATAAGTTTATCCATGTAACAGGTTTAGGTTTAATTTAAATTCGGTAAAAAGTATAACATTTTTATCTGGAGATATCGGGGATTGAACCCGAGGCCTCTCACATGCGAAGCGAGCGCTCTACCACTGAGCTATATCCCCGCCTATGCATATACAGTGACTGTGACTGTAATTAAAACGGATTAAAGTAATTGGAAGAAACAAATCCTGGTATTGCTTTGCTCTCCCTCTTTTTCTCTCTCTCCCCTTCCCTCTCTCTCTCTCTCTCTCTCTCACCCCCTCTTTCTTTGCTTTTGAAAAGGGGTAGCCTACTCCTCAAAGTTGAAAAGGGGAACTTATTCAAAAGGGAATGGATACGTATTACAAAGGAAAAGGGGCACCTCTCGGATTTGAATATAAAGGCCAACTATCAGAGGTGAAAGGGGCACGTATAAGATTGTGGGACCAAAACCTACAAGAGAGAAAAGGGGATACTTCTCTGAAGTAAAAGGGGCACTTTCCCTTTGTAAAAAGGATCACTTTAGGTACTTGATAGTCCAGCCCCTGTACCGTTTAGGCCTACTTGCCGCGCGCGTCTTATTTTTTCGTAACACAGTGAGCCCAGAATAATTACTATTACCCTATTAACAACCCTACCGGATTACATGTGCGCAGAGTGCTGGTTTCCTTCGCGAGTGCGCATTCCTCATTTTTATTCTGTATCCCCAAATAGTGTTGGCAAAATAAGATGATTGGAAAAGGCATTTGTGAACGTATTTCACTCTCCGAGAAAATACATGGCCCATTTCGTTGCGGTGTTTTCCAATCTTCCACGAAATATGTTCGCCTGTTTCTTCTTTTCATTTCTTTCATTCAATATCATCGTGGAGTATATACATACTCAAACCGAGACTGTGGTTCAACTTGGAAAGAGGGTACATGATTAAGTTTATCAATGTTACAAGTTTTCCAAAAAAATGTTAAAAGTATACCATTTTTATCTGGAGATATCGGGGATTGAACCCGAGGCCTCTCACATGCGAAGCGAGCGCTCTACCACTGAGCTATATCCCCGCCTATGCATAGACTGTGACTGTGATTAAAATCATAGGAAGAAACAAATCCTGGTATATTGCTTTGTTCTCTCTCTCTCTCTCTCTCTCTCTCTCTCTCTTTCTCTCTCAACCCCTTCCCCTTTCTTTGCTTTAGAAAAGGGGTACTCCTCAAAGTTGAAAAGGGTTTATTAAAAAGGGAATGGGTACTTATTACAAAGGAAAAGGGGCGCCTCTCGGATTTGAATAGGGTCAATATCAGAGGTGAAAGGGGCTCTTATAAGATTGTGGGACCAAAACCTAACTGAATAATTACTGAGATTGGAACCCTTAAGTGAACTACAAAGCTCAATTAGTATTACGCTAGTTCTTACCGATTTAGCCAACGATTAGTTGAAGAAAGATTGATTATGTATAATTACTATCACCCTATATATTAACAACACTACCACTAATTCCATGTGCGCATGTGCTGGTTTCCTTCCATCGTGGAGTATATACATACTCAAACCGAGACTGTGGTTCATTTTGGAAAAAGTGTACATGTTATCAATGTAACAAGTTTTCCAAAAATTGTTAAAAGTATACCATTTTCATATGGAGATATCGGGGATTGAACCCGAGGCCTCTCACATGCGAAGCGAGCGCTCTACCACTGAGCTATATCCCCGCCTATGCATAGACAGTGACTCTGATTAAATTAATTGGAAGAAACAAATCCTGGTATTGCTTTGTTCTCTCTCTCGCCCCCTCTTTCTTTGCTTTTGAAAAGGGACGCTCCTCAAAGTTGAAAAGGGTTTATTAAAAAGGGAATGGGTACTTACTACAAAGGAAAAGGGGCACCTCTCGGATTTGAATAGGGCCAATATCAGAGGTGAAAGGGGGTCTTTTAAGATTGTTCGACCAAAAAACTGAACAATTATTACTGAGATTCGAACCCTTAAAGTGACTCGGTAACATTGTTGAAGGTTGATGAAAAAAAATGCTTAATTTTTGTATAAAAATGTTACTTACTATATTCCTTCTACTATACTAACCCTCTGACATGCAAAAAATCCTGAACAAATTCTCTACCACAAAGATATCTGGTTTTCTTCGAAGGCGTCGATGTGAGGCACCCTCTAACAGTGATTAACAGTAAATTCTCCCAACCATTTTTGAATTTTCCCCAACTGTTTTTCCATGAGAAGAATACATAAAACAGGCTATAAAAATCTGTCAACACTTAACTGTCTGGAATGGAATGTAGAGCCATTTGATTGCTTTGTGACGATTTACATTCACCTAAAATGTAATTAAATTGTCCTTGTCTTGATGCTGAACAGGCTTTGACAAGTAGCAGAATAGAAGTAGAATAATATAGTTGGGAGAATTAAGGAATCGATCAGATCAGTCTTTCCCAATTTGTACCATGAATAATGATCGGTTTTCACTCAAATTTTCAGATTATCTTTAATTGTACATCTAGCATTGAAGTCACTACCTTAGCACCACTATCTCTCATCTAAACAATGTTACAAAGTCCCCTTAAAGGTACTATGTCCCATTTGCAGGCCAAAAAAATGAAAAAGTTAAATTCCAACTGCATTTGAAAGATTATACTAATTTAGAACTTCCCTAAAAAAGGTGGGGCTTGAAAATGTCTTCAAGTGGGAAAATAACGACTATTAGTTTTCAAATCGACTTTAGGGCTAAAGAGCCCAAAAGTAATAGTCTTGATTTTCAGACAATTGTACCGAATGGTCATACCTTTTATGCTGCGCAAAAATTCAATCAGTTTAATCTTGGCCATCACAAGAAGTGGGTTATTGATGAAGACAAATGCACATGTACCCTTTACAACTCTTTTCATGTATGTTATTACCAAAGAAGAAAAAAAGCCAGTCAGTCACTCAATAGTGTCTGACAGTGAAGTCTAGCAAGTAAACGGGTTTCCTTGCATAATTTGAATATGAGGAAACTGCTAACGTTTAAATTTCACAGATAGGACATACATGACATATTCATAATTCCTGCAAAGTTCTACAGCATTTGAGGTTGGCTGCAAAAGGGACATAGTACCTTTAAGTCAACTACAAAGCTCAATTAGTCTTACCGATTTAGCTAACGATGAGGTGAAGAAAGATTGATATGTATAATTACTATCACCCTATTAACAACACTACCAGATTCCATGTGCGCATGTGCTGGTTTCCTTCCATCGTGGAGTATATACATACTCAAACCGAGACTGTGGTTCATTTTGGAAAGAGTGTTCATGTTATCAATGTTACAAGTTTTCCAAAAAATTGTTAAAAGTATACCATTTTCATCTGGAGATATCGGGGATTGAACCCGAGGCCTCTCACATGCGAAGCGAGCGCTCTACCACTGAGCTATATCCCCGCCCATGTGCATTGATTGTAATAAAAGTAATTAGCGGGAAAATCCTGGTACACTGGTCTTTATTTCTCTCTCTCACTCTCTCTCTCTCTCTCTCCCTTTTTCTATCCTTTTCTCTCTGTCTGTCTACCCCTCTCTCTCTCTCTCTCCGTCCCTCTCTCTCTTTTCTGTCTAGTTTCTCTACCCCCCCCCCCCCACCCCCATCTCCCTCTCTTACCACTCTCTGTCTCCCTTCCTCCTTATCCCATCCCCTATCTCGAGTAGAGTAAAGGTTGATTTCTATTATATATTTTTTTGTAATCAATAGGTCTACGTAAATCCAGATTGAATCAATACTCACAGGTGCAGCATAAAATAGTGGCAAAGAGGGCCGTAGTTCTATGGTTGCATATTGAGTCTCTGATCTGTTTTAAATCCTCGGTAAATAACAATCATCCCAAACATTTTGTATATTATTTAATGTACTTTCCTTAAGATATTCATTATGTAGTCATGTTGTTTGTATTTTATTCATTATATATTCATTATATATTCCCAAACATATATATATATATTTTTTCAATTTTAATTTATTCAGCCAATCATTAAAAACAATTTACAATGACACTGGTACTGCTATGAACCCCTGAGAAGCAGAGCTTGTAAATGGGGCCAATTAACATACAATTAAACACAAATATAATACAAATGAAGCCACTTCTTAAAAACCCTTTTATACCAGTAGGCATACATCACAATATCATCATGTCAGCATAGTATATGCGGTTTTAAGAGCCTTTTATTTTTTGTAAAAATTTAGAAGAACAGGTCAAACATTTCTGTTTTAATTTGTCAAACGATTTCTTAATAATGTTTTTCCACATAAGTAAAAATGTCATGTTTTCAACACAGATAATCAATAGTGTAAAATCCTTCTTTTTGATCGAACGCCCTCTACATGTCATGACTCATGTTATCACATCATCTTCTATTCAGTGGCAGTATACAGTTACTGGGGGGGGGGGGGGGGTGAAATCTCCAAACCAGCCCCCATTTTCTCGAAACTAAATATATATAAGTGAGGTACAATAAGAAAAATGAAAGCAACCCCCCCCCCCCCGCTCAAGCGTCCCCTCCCCCAAAAAATATGCAGGAGTAAAGATGATACAGACAAAGGGCCGGTACATTAGAGGGGGAGGCCGGGGGCGTACGGGAACGCGTCCCCCATCCAGTGATGTGCGGGATCGGGAGGGGACAAGAAGCAAATGAGGGAGGGAGAGGCCGGAGGGAGGGAGGGAGGGAGGGAGGGAGGGAAAGAGTGGGAGATGGAGGGCGAAAGAGAGAGGGGGAGCCAGAGAGAGAGAGAGAGGGGGGGGGGGGGGGGGGCTGAACGTGAAACGAAGATAATAGGACCCATCCCACACTCCTTAAATCCTATAGGGCTTTGTTTACATTATTTGTTATCCACCTAAAAGAAGGGAGGAAGGGAGGAATCTAGTGCGTGTTTGTTGTAGCATCTTCTTGCTTTTGAGGATACATAGTTATGTTTAGCGTATAATATTGTGAAGTGTGAACGGTCGGTTAAAGGAAGGGGGAAATAATATGCTGAATGATTCATGATGGCACGTAACACTACTCATTCTTCCTGAAAAATGAAATATTTCAATTTATTTAAATCTATTTTTAGTTCCGGTCATACTCGGCTTCAACTTGTCTTCTTTTGAATGCAATGACACGGACAAAGGGTTTGAAAAGAAGTATTTTCACGTAACGTTCAAAACTTCAATTGCCAAACATTATCTTTCCTTGCTCCAACTACTCATCTCTATCTCTCTCTCTCTACCCCTGCCTCTTCTCTGTCCGTCTTTCTAGAACAGATTTTTGTAACAGAAAACACACATTATTATACGCAGGAATTATTCCGAAATTCTGTCTTTTTTTAAAAGAAATATCATTTACAGAAACTTGTTTAAAACATGATTTATTTCTTCCGGCTTTCGTCACTAACGTCATACACTCGTCATAAATTCTCAGTTTGTATTTACTCTATTTACGACGTACGTTTCCAATGTTTATTTTTCACAGCCTTTGTATATAGAATGGGTACAAAAGGGCGTGTCACGCTTTAGTGAACACCACACAAAGAGGGGAAACAATTTACACGATGTGTAGTTTTTTTTATGCAGGCCCTAAATATAGGCCCTACATTTAAGTTTGTCGAAACTTTACAACTAAGTCAGTTTGTGCTGATTGCAAGTGTGATATGGACAAATTTGATTATTTTTTCATAGTCTAAATAAATAATTTAATAACTTCTTTATAAGATATGTCGTTTAATCAACAAGTTTGTTTCTTAAACATACTTTGATAATATAAGTGTCTAGTTTTCTAGACTAATACAGGTGTGATCACTGGATGTGACGTACGGCACGCGTGCACCGAACCGTTAAGTTTTCTTTTATCCCAAGTTTTATCGTAACACGTGAACAGTTAAGGATATTTTTAGAAGAGAGGTACAGGTTTATGAATTCGATGGTCGTATAGAAGAAACAATATCACTCCTCACAAAAGCCGCTTTGAATCAGCCGTATACATCCACAATATATTTTTCAATTTGTGTCTGGAAAGCCGAGATAAGCGAATTTCATCTTTCGCACGGAAGTATCGACTAATCGACTCAAGTGAACAGCTTTCTAGCAACTACGGCGCAAGTAAGTACGATCATAATAATACATTATAATAATTATGTTTTAGATAAAACAAAAACATTATTATCTGTGTGATCTACTATGTAGTTCTCGAGTCAATCTTTCGTATAATTTTGTTGTTGTTTGTCAACAGCTTTGTTTGCTGTCAGTGTTGAAAGTCGCAAATCAAAAAGTTGTTTTCCGTTACGTATATGCCCCGGTATATGCCAACTTCTTCTTTCCGATTTAGGTTTTTTTTCTCCCGAGGTTGAGGAATGAAATGAGATATTAGCAGCTGTTTCCTTGTGTTTTATACATTTGACTTGCAATGTCCATCCTAAAAGAAGGCACATTTTAATAGAAAATAATTGAATTAGCAATATGTTCATAATATAGTCTGATTATGGAACAAGATACTGATAAAGTTGTCATTAAGTGCAAGCGTCGAGCGAGCAGGGTATGGTTCTATATATATATATATATATATATATTTTTTTTTTTTGGGGGGGGGGGCTTAGGGGAAATTGAGGGGTTGTGAGTTCTTGCATTCCTTTTTGTACATGTTCCTCGCTAAATCTCATTCATAATAAAGACAAATTAAAAGGGGGGAGGGGACATATCCATCAGAAAATCTAAGACTAGAAATAATACGGATTGAGGGTTCAGGTACTCCATCCGATGCCAGATATGCCACTGGGTGACAAAACAGAAAAGCATCGGGGGAATCCAGGGAATGAATGTCAGCATAAGACACAAGAGAAACGAGGATGATGTGGGAGGAGCTTGTGTATGTCAAAGGTCAGGTCTCATCTTCAAGTGATAGAGTGTATTCACATCCTATCTGCAAGATGAATATCTCGATCAGTCTCACTAAAAGAGAAGTGATATCATTATTAACGCGGTGGTGTAATGATGCACAATGTTGACTTTTGAATAATTGTCTGATTGTATAGCTCTACAGAATGATAATGATTATGAAGAGATTGGAAAAGGGCAAGATAGGGCAGATCGGGGGGGGGGGTAGTTGGGGTTATAGGAAGACAAGAGGAGGAGGAGGAAGATGACGAGAAGAGAGAGGGAGAAAGAGAGAGAGAGAGAGAGAGAGAGAGAGAGAGAATGAGAGAGAGAGAGAGAGAGAGAGGGGGGAGAGAAAGAGAAAGATGATGATGATGAGAAACTGGAATTGGTAGAGGTGTGAGGGGCATAGAATGAAAGACGGGGTTGAGTGTGATTGAGGGAGGGGGGGGGGGGGGCAGAGAGAGAGAGAGAGAAAGAGAGAGAGAAGAAGGAGAGACATAATAATAAAAAGACACAAGTTGGGTCAAGAGATCCGATTCCTGACTTGCCATCCGATACTCAATATCAATTCCATCATCTATTATGTATTGACTAGAGAGATGAGATATATAAACAAGCTGGAATCATATAGAATAAAAGACCAACAATGATAATGTATATCACTATCTCGGAGATCGAGTGGGAGAACGCTTCGTATTACTAACTACAATCATGTTTGTTTCCTTTACCAAGTAAATAATTCATAACGCAGAAAAGGATTTAGTTTGTAAGTAGAGATACACAGTCATCTGTCATTATTCTGAAAGAAGACACCGTTTCCAATTACTTTCGCAATCACCCCGTCCATTTCGTAGTGCTTCAACAATGATACAGCGCAGCAGTGACTCTGCTGAAGAGTTCCTTCGGTAACAAAGTCTCTTCACAATAACGCGGACCTGCATGCACCCGTCATTAATCTCTTCGATGTCACATGTCATAACTTGATTGTTTTTCGTCAATGCATTGCGCTAATTAGCTAGATCGAAGAGATAACTTTTCGTAGTAATAATTCGGTCCGATTTTTGTTGAGTGGTTTTACGGTAACGGGAATTCCAGATAGCGCTTAGTCTGTAGGCACAGACTCTAATTTGACATTTTAAAACATTCCATGAAGCCTTGATCTGAGCACAGCCTTGCATCGTCAGTCCTTGTCCAAAGAAGCTATGCAGTATGCCGTCAGCCTAGTCTCACAGATCAGACATTGTTACGCACTATATCTGACAACGGTTTTTGCCTGCAAACTATACAGGTAGCGGTCGTAGTGGTTAACAAAATGACTTTACTCTCCGTCGTGGAGTGGAAATTCACTGTTTTGCCAGTCATAATAATTTGTTGTATCATATATTATTATCTTATCAACATTTAAAGGCCCGAGAAATAACAACATTTCAAAAATGTTATAGTTTCTTTTAATTTGCTGGTCAGCATGTTAAACGTGTAATCTACCATTTTTAAATGTTGTCATGCACTCCTCGGCCACTGTATCAAATGCCGATTTTAAATTTGACGTTTTAGAGAGTAGGGATCTCTTCATGTTAGATTTGAATCCACTTCCAAATCAGAGAGCATTCAATTCCAAACCACGACTTTGAGTGTATCCACTATGATTGGAAAAGGATTCAACTCCAAAAAAGAGTGGATTCCCATTCGAGATGATAAAAGGGGTCCCGTGACTCGGAACGGGGGAGGGGTGGCTGAGAGGCTGCAGCCCTCCATCTCCTCCTTCCTCTTCCCTACACATGCGCACTAGTCTTTTGTAGACATCTTTACCATAGACCTATTATTATGCACCGTTACAAAACCGTGGCATTAATTTCGAGAAAAAAAAAAGATAATATGAAAGCTTGTTTGCGGGTTCAGGCCCCCGCCCCCCCCCCCCCCCCCAACCCCCGCCTCGGCTCTTGACATGGTCACGTCCGAATATGGAAATTTAACGTGTTAATGGAAGATGCACCCTTTACAACTCTGACATAGCAGGAAAAGTAGACCAATAATTCCACTGCCATCGCCCAAGGCGTATAAAACTTCATTACACGTAATGGACCCTACTTCGTTTGGACATGTCACTTGCTAGAAGCAATGACGAAAAACCTTTATACGTTTGTCCAGCATTTGGCCCGTTGACTACTGGATTATCTAATTCCCATAGACTTAACACAGGGACCACCAGGTTCCAGTAGCAATGGGTTAAGAAAGGCAAAGTACTCTCAAACCATGAAGATCTTCTTCAAATATCCTCGGTTTCTGACATTGTCTTTTATTCTAATGACTAAGGTTTGTTATTATGCACTTCCGTCAGTCTATATTCTGACCAATTAGATCATTGATGTCTTTCTCACCCATGGTCTCGTTACCAAACTATATGAGGTGTAGGGGGGGGGGGGGGGGAGGTGGTTGTATTTTCTTGTACCCATTTATCGACATTCAAAAGAGAAGTACTGCTCCAATCTTTTAACTATGCTATGTCCTTACATTAAAAAAAAGTAAAAATGATATTATTATTATTCTTTCCACCCAAAATTCTCTATTTTTGACAAACAGTGGCATAACGTCACTTTCACGTATAAGTAATAATCTTTTAATGTTACATATTGGGCGTAATCGATGCAAAATCTTTTCCCCTCTGATTTGACATTATGACATTTTGACAGCTTCGGGGTTTATTGTTTGAGTCTGTTTACCAGGTAAGCGGAAGAACCTGTTCCGAATGAAAGGAAATGAGCGCATAATGTCGGAATTGCACGTTTCCTAATCTTTACAAGGTAATTATCCGAACTTGACACTAGTCGGAAGAGGGACATACATTTTTGTTTGCCCAATTTCATTTAATAGTCTAAGCCTACTTATCATGTTTTACCATGTAAAACATCATTATACATTACATGTAGGTCGAGACCCTGTTTTGTACAACATTTTCAGTGTGAATTATATATTTTTTTAATGTGATAATATACACATCGATTAATTGCAGTTATAACTTTTCATTTTGCACAGGTGGTAACATTTCTTAAATTGTTATATTTCTAACCAATAAAAGAAACAAACAAGACATCCACAAGATTTGAACTCTTCTAAGTATATCACTTTTAATTCTGCACATGATATAAATATCAACTTTGAATGAATATAGGTCTAAATTCATCTTAGAGTAATTTTGCTTTTAAAGACTGATAAATTGATGGTAATAGGTCATAGTTCAACATTGATGATATACCGGCAGGCACAATAACTGAAACAGATCTACCAGGCCCTTTTCTTTGATTGGCTTAGTAAAATAAAATGGAATTAAAGCAAATTTTGACCTTGTCCCTTTCTTAGAATCTTCTCGGAGATTCTAAGA
Organism: Strongylocentrotus droebachiensis; assembly: GCA_035222895.1. NCBI lineage: Eukaryota > Metazoa > Echinodermata > Echinoidea > Camarodonta > Strongylocentrotidae > Strongylocentrotus > Strongylocentrotus droebachiensis. Next base: position 135,386 of record JAVYIG010002868.1, read on the forward strand.
CCAATTAAATCTTAGCCTTCCTTGCCTTCTTTCACATCAATAATCATACAGTACTTGAAATTATCCTTCAGCTATAACGCAGTCTGCTGTAAGCAAAACATGTTATGACGTATATCGGTATATGCCCATACCATAGACCCCCTCCCAGCCTATTACGGCTATGTCGTCATGCTAGTCAACCTTGAACTACATGGCGTATCCAGTCCAAGTTGGGGGGGGGGGAGGGGCTTAAAGGGGGCACGTCTATACCCCTTTTTTTAATGAAGAATCCTAGTTGAGTTCTGACTCATGCACTGCATTCAAATTTTAGACTTTAAAAGTTGCAAAGTGAACATGTGATAACTTTTTCTCATTTTCAGAGATTTTTTTCGTGATGGTGCCCCCCCCCCTTTTTTTTTGAAATACCATAATTTCGGGTCCACTGTTTGAACTCCGATAGTAATGCGTCCTCCATTCCCGAGTACCACATCAAGCGTTCCATCTGCCAATCTCTCCAACATTGGTGTATATAGCAGGCGCGGATCCAAGATTTCTTAGGGGGAGGGGGGGGGGGGGGCCCAAATTTGAAATCAATTTGAAATTTAGTGTGCTGAAATCTAAAAAATCGTGCCTGCCAAAATTTCGCTCTGTGGGGGGGGGGGGGGGGTGAGCACTATTTTTTTTTTTTTTTTTGGGGGGGGGGCCTCGAAAATTTGGTATAGAGAGCATGATGTGAAGCAGACGTATTCGCCCCTATTTAGTATCCAACAAACAAACAAACATTAGCAGTGGGTTTATATTGTGCACGCGAGGTTGTTGTCATTCAATAGGAAGGGTTGCCTTGCCTTGTCTTGCCTTGGGATGGGGTGAGTTTGGGACATGTATACTAAATAAACGATTCAGAATGATTCCAAGAACATTTCCCCCGAAAGAGTCTTTTATTACCAAATTAGGGTTAGGTCTACCCTTCTTCTAATTTACGGAGCAACTGTTCAAGGATATACTTTAATTTTATCTACTTTTTCAAAAGAAGCTATCTTATCTTACCAAATACCAGCAAAAAGTTGTAAAGTTCTCGGTTTTCATTTTTACATTGTTCACAATGCAATACAAACCAAATCATAAATGAATTTTATGACTTTTAATAGAAAAAAACTATGTTTGATGCTTGCAAATGTTGCCCTTTTTAATCGTCACTGCATGTACTGACACTTCACGTAGCGCACAATCTATTTTTTTTTTCTTCAATACCTTTTATTGTTCTTCGAGTATCATTTCTTCTGTTCTCGGTGTCGTCAGAGTTTTTCTGTTAGGGAAAAGGGCACACGTCAAAAAATACATTACAAGCAAAACCAACAACAGAACAAGAAACGTATTCAAAACTAACCAACAAACAAAAACCAACAGATGTGGAATGTCATATTTTTCTATTAATCGTTGTATGTTTCCAGAATCTTGGACAAATAGAACTAAGATATCATATTTGGGGGAAACATGATATTGATATATGTCTGCAAAATTGGATACGAATAAATAATCAGGTTAAATGATAATACAAATGGTTGTCACAGGTTTAGGGATATATTAGGGGAACATTCTGAAATTTAGGAGCAATCACTACTTGCCACTCCAAAACGCCTACTGATTGGGATTATGTACATCAATAACTCTTCCTCTCTATTTAAGTTTCCTAATACGTGCTACCAATGATTTATATTCATTACCCAGTAATACAAATCCAATCAAATTACCAGAGGGTACCAATGCACATGGCAGTTCGTTATTAGCAAACAGCAGATAAAATTACATGAATTTAAATGTATTATGATCAATTTATAAGAAATACGAGATCAAGTGGACATTCAATTGTGTATCGTTTTCCTTTTCCTATGTATATCCAAATGTAGGAAGGAATGACGTGCTTTGGGCACCCCTTCCTTTCATTCTTTCTTTTCTTTCTTTCTCTTTTTTCTATCTATCTATCTTTCTTCCTTTATTTCTCTGTTCTTTTCTTTCTTTTCAGTCTGTCTTCTCTCTATCCTTCTCTCTTCCCCCCTCTTCCCATCACTATTTTGAATTTCGTCCTTTATCTCTCTCTCTCATATCTTCTACAGTGTGTCCCGAAAAAAACTATACACTTTTGAAATGGCTGCCGAATAACAAATATATGATTCTAGGGGGAAAAGTTATATATGTATGGAAAGCTCATATACTCAACTTTTATATGACACCAAAAGTTGCGAAAATAATTCATGCTCGGGTGAGCACTGCTCACTTTTGTAAAAGGTATGAAAATTTGGTTGCGCAGGAATTAGCCTTCCAATTTGTGAGAGGTAAATCCTTTGGAGCTTACGGAATTGAGGATGATATGACCAATTTATGATCAATTGTGATAAGTTTGGGTTTGCTGAGTGAAATGTTTGGTTTATGGGATTAACATTTTATGCATGACTTAACAGGAATTGCATTTTTTATTGTAGCACTGTAACTTCCCTGGTAGACTCAGGTGTGTTTATGGGAGTCAGGATGGGGTGATGGTACATGTTGTTTACAAATGTAAAAAATAACAGTTTGTAACATGGAAATTACAACATGTACCATCACCACATCATGACTCTCATGAACACACCACTGAGTCTACCAGGGAAAGTTACAATGCTACAATAAAAAATTAAATTCCTGTTCCGTACATAAAAGTTTGGTTTAATAAACCATGAAATTCACTCAGCAAATCATGTATGTATCATATCACCCTCAATGTTGTAGGCTCCAAAGGATTTACCTCTCACAAATTGGAAGGCTAATTCCTGCGCAACCTAATTTCCATACCCTTTACAAAAGAGAGCAGTGCTCACCCAAGCATGAATTATTTTCAAACTTTTTGGTGTCATATGAAAGTTGAGTATATAGTAGAGTCAAAATAGGAAAAAACCAAGAACTAATTGCAACAGAAATGATTCCACTTGCATATAATCTGGAGTAGCCATGAAAACAACATACTCAAAGTTGACAAAAATTGAAGTGGTGGATCAGTGCCTAATTTGCATAAATTCAAAATGGCCGCCATGTCAGACCCTGGTAGACACACAAAACCTATTTTAGCCTATATCTCTAGATCTGTGACACATATAAAGCTAAACAAAGTGTCTTTACCCATGTTTGGGGGATCAAGGAACATGATTATAGCATTATAAGCAGCTAACAACTACTCCTTGACTCTTAATTTGCATAAATTTGCATAAAATTAACCCTTTTAAAGTTAAAATGGCTGCCATGTTGCATGCTTATAACTATTTCTCATCTAATATTAATAGAACGTTGATTATAGTGCCCTTCTCCATGTTTAGGGGGTCAAGGAACATACTTATGGCATTATTAGCAGCTTACAACTACTCCTTGACTCTTAATTTGCATAAATTTGCATATAATTAACCCTTTTAAAAGTCAAAATGGCTGCCAAGTTGCATGTTTATAACTATATCTCTAGATCTGAGACACATAGAAAGCTAAACGAAGTGTCTCTACCAATGTTTTGGGGTCAAGGAATATGATAATAGCATCATAAGCAGCTTTCAACTACTCCTTGACTCCTAATTTGCATAAATTTGCATATAATTAACCTTTTTTAAAGTCAAAATGGCTGCCATGTTGCATGTTTAAAACTATTTCTCATCTGATACTTATAGAAAGTTGATTTTAGTGCCCTTTTCCTTGTTTAGGGGGGTCAAGAAACATAATTAGAGCATTATCAGCAGCTTAGAACTACTCCTTGACTCCCAATTTGCATAAATTTGCATATAATTAACCCCTTTTAAATTCTAAATGGCTGCCATTTTTAATGTTTAAAACTATATCTCTAGATCTGAGACACATAGAAAGCTAAACGAAGTGTCTCTACCAATGTTTTGGGGTCAAGGAACATGATAATAGCATCATAACAGAGATGCCAACTTTTGGAAAACAGAAATAGGGAGGATTTGTAACCGACACCACATAATGTGCGCGTAGCGCACATGTCGAGCGCGTAGCGCCCGACCCATGCGGCCGGGGTCCAGGGCCTGCTTTAGGGCCCTGGAAGCTCTGGGGTTCTAGATGATCTCTGGTGCAATCTGAGCCTTATCTCGCAGCATTTTACATGTGTATTTAGTTAAATAATTCCCACTTTTTTTAAAAATAAATTACAAATTGTACAAAATGCATGATGAATTCCTTTCAGACTTCCGAATACACGGGTACTTGATACTGTTTCGGTCTTATACTTCCGAGACCACTTCTTGGTCTTCTTTTGCTGATTTTCCGCCATTTGGATTCTGTGTCAATATCCACGCATTGGTTACAGCGATCCATATGCTGAAACAATCTTTTTTTTTGCTACTTTGTCTTTTAACATAGTGGAAATACTACATGCTAAAGTTAACAGATGATATTTCTCATTCAATTCACAGATTATATACTGGGGAAATAAACATTAACAAAAAAAAAAAAAAAAAAAAAAAAAAAAAAAAAAAAAATCGTTTTTTTTTTTTTTTTTTTTTAAATCGGGAGGATAAGGATGGAAATCGTAAGGTCGGGAGTTGGGGTGAATTATCGGGAGCCTCCCGATGAAATCGGGAGGGTTGGCATCTCTGTCATAAGCAGCTTTCAACTACTCCTTGACTCCTAATTTGCATAAATTTGCATATAATTAACCCTTTTTAAAGTCAAAATGGCTGCCATGTTGCATGTTTAAAACTATTTCTCATCTGATACTTATAGAAAGTTGATTTTAGTGCCCTTTTCCTTGTTTAGGGGGGCCAAGGAACATGATTATAGCATTATCAGCAACTCACAACTTCTCCTTGACTCCAAATTTGCATAAATCTGCATATGATTAATCTTTTACAATTAAAAATGGCTGCCATGTTGCATGTTTAAAACTTTATCTCATCTGATACTTATAATTAATGTTTGTGTTCTTATCTGTGTGAAAGGGATCAATGAACTGTATTATAGCATTACTAGCAAGCCGTAACTATCCTCTGACTCTCAATTTGCATAAATTTGCATACAATAAACCCGTTTTCAATTCAAAATGGCTGCTTCATGGCCTGTCTACAAAATCTGATAACAAATAAGAAAGTTTTAAATTGGCAACTACTTGACGTATTTTAAGAGCTCTTCTCCCATTTGCTCCTTACAGAAAATCTCATAAATTTTCATTTTCTTAGTATTTGACGGAGGAATAGATTAGTTTCATACAGGTTTTGTTTAAAAACATATGAGCAATGATTATATTTAAGGTGCACGTATGATTTAATATTTTCTTTACAGAAAATGGAAATTAAGAGCTTTTTTGGTACAGGGTAAAATACGTCACGGAGTTGCCAATTTGTGTTTGATTGATTACAACTTCAAATAGAAATAACTTTCTTTTTTCTTTTCGTATTTTGCTCAAACCTTCACTCATCTGTTTCTTAAAATGTTCTGCTTCTGTTAAAACTAATTTATAATCAGGGTGTATTTTCCCTTTAAGTTTGGTGTTTTAACCATATTCTTTGGGTACGTAAAAGAACTCGACTGTAGCATTTACTTCAATTCAATTCATTTATTCGTCCATGTCAAAATATAAATGGAAATGTTACCTGGGATTTTGTTTACAAGCACATTTAACATCACAAAAGCATACATATAGTCAGGTCAAGATATGGTTTGACCCCAAAAAAATTGCAACAAAAGATTTTTCAACGGTTTCTAGTAGTATTCGACCTCAGGAATAACATACTAAAAGTATACCAAAATCGAAGGCTCGGAAAGCTGTTTTTTTCAAAATGGCGTCAAAGATGGCCGCCGATACATACAAATGGCCATAAATCACTTATTATCTATCATAGAAACATAATTTTGGTGTCTATCCCATAGTTTTGAGGGTCAGAGAATCCATTTAGGAGGGAGTCGCTCTGGAGTAACAAAGGATTTCGCATTGGCAATTTTCTTCACGAACAAGTTGTATCGTAATGATGCAAGTGAGTCATTACAGCGGCCACCAAACATGACAGACATTGCTTTGATACCAAGTTCCTCTATTCGTTCCTTTGGCTGACTTGGTAGAAGGAAAGTACTACCACAGGATACCAAAGTGGGGTTGCCTTTCACAAGCTTCTGGAAGACTGATTTCTTTCCGATTCCGAATATCCGGGAAGTTGAATCGCAACCAGTGTAGGCATGCAGGAAAAGAAGCTGTGAGCATAGTTCCTTACCCAGGTCCACTTTCAACTGCTTAATGTTGTACACCTTCAGAGCCTTGGTTGCATTGTCAGAGCGGAAGTATAGTTCCCTGCTATCTACATCCGCGTAATGCAAGAGTAACACCAATAGGTCAGTGTCTTCTCCAATCAGAGTAGTAGAATGACGACGAGAAGAATTCACTGCAGCTTTAGCAATATGTACATCTGCATCCCCGGGTGCATTGATGACGGTGCAATTACTCGTCCTCAGTTCCTCACTAATGAGATTTATGAGTCCCTGTTTATTGCAGTCTCTTGATAAAAACTCATCCTTCTTGCCTGAGAAAACTGTGTCCGCATTGAATCTGACAACTGGATGGACATTCTTCCCACGTCGCTGGTGTGTATTATCCTTAATTGACGGCCCTCCACCATAGCCGTCAAAAACTACGATTGCAGAACCATAGTGGCGGGTTGTGAAATCAGCATATGATCGTGCTATTGTGCCATAGCTGTCTCCTGTCTTCCATGGTATCCGATGCACCAATGAACCACCATCAAGGACGTACTGTTCTGTGTTCGGTGCACAGTCTTTCACAGCTTCACTCGACACTTTACTTGCATGATCGGTGATAGCGTGAGCTAGCTGGGGCTTATCAGCCTTCCGGAAGATATTCCTAGCCTCGAAAAGTGCAGGTGGGAACGGACTGAGCTCATAGCTCATCACCTCTTCTAGTTCAAGCTCCCCTGTTTTTGAAACTACCAGGAACCGCTGAAACAGCATAGCAGCATCTATGGTTTGTTCAGGTGCAATTTTTACTTTCGATATCTCTCCCAGAGTCGTAGCTTTGTCTTTCCTTTTGAACGAGACTGTGAAAACAGCATGTCCAATCATGTTTGCCATGATTTTCTTCCCAACTGACTCATATTCATGTACATTCACCTCTGATGTAGCCACTACACCATTCACCACATTTCTCAACGAAGGATCTGGAGAAAATGGTGTACAAGTTGCAAGTTTTTCGTTGATCTTCGACACGTCAGATGTGTCTCTCTTGATCCTTGCTTCACTTAAGTCCTTGTGCTGATCACTGGTGGTAAATGAGAGGTTTGTGAACTCTTGCATTGCACTGTTATACTCCGAGGTCACAGGCGTAGACATGGTCCATAGTGAGCGTTGTTCCTCAGTCATGCCACTACCACGTGTCAAACCACCAGTAGCCTTCAGTGATCTCATCAAGGTCTGTTCTATTACAAGATCAGAGCTGAGGCCGGCCCAGAACTTGTCGGTGCGACGAATTACATGGTATCCATCAATGAAGTTTTTGTAGGTGCCAGGATGCTTGGTTTCAAGACCACTCATTTCTTGCACATAGAAATGTGCAGACTTCAAGTAATTGAAATGCCCTGCCGCAGCAAAGATTGGTAAGCAGTCAGCAACAGCACGTAGGTGCAATGACCAAGATCCTACGCGATCTGCGGTAATCAGCATTCTAGCAACTTGTACCATCTTCTGATAGTTTAGCCACAACTGACTGGTCTTAGACCTCCCTTGCAGTTCCTTTCTTTTCTTGTCAATTTCCTGTTTGATCGTAGCTATGAGATCAGATGTGTTCGTGCTTTCCAAAGTTCTTTCGCCTGCCAACACCTCAGAGTACATGTCCTCTGCCTGATCAACAAGCGATGCAAACTCGGGACTCTCATCTTTCATGGCTGTTACAATTATGCCATTCAGACACTTGTCTACCAGCAGATGTCCACGGAATGCTCTTTGAACCGACTTTCCTGTCATCATATGGGTTACAGCATTATCACCATAGACTGTTCCAAGGATTTCGCGAAGTCCCGTTCCTTCCATCAGGGTACCGATTGCCCCCAGCAAATTCATGAAGGTGTGGAAGCAACCTAAGCGCAAGACAATCCCTTTCAGTGGGCTATCCTGTAGTGCATCGATGATTAGCTCAGCGGCCTTCCAATATAGGGGCTGATCAAATGTTACGACTGGAGAAACGTGATGCTTTGTTGCCAAATTGCTAAGAAACTCCAACGTAGAAAGAATGCAGATCTTGTCCCCAGAATACATGTCTATCATCGGGAGGAAAATCACAGAGGACTGACCAGGATGATCTTTCCCTCGATGAAAAGTGTGCATCATGCCCGACCAGTTCGGGGTTTCCTGTCTGAAGCTGAATGCGAGCTCCCAAAGGATATCAATTCTCATATCAAAGTCAGGAATCAGCTTTGGTAGGTCTTGATATTTCATACTGCGACATACATGCTTGGCAAAGCGTAGATCTATGATTTCAATTCTCGAATTATCTGTGATTTTCAAGTCTGAAGTATTTCGTCTCGTAATGATGCGGTTCACTTTCTTTGCTGGTGTCAAAGCAGCAACCATGCCCATTCCATGAAATGTTCCTTTGCCATCTATGGTAATAATGTTATGGTCAACATTGTCAGCAGCAAATAGCACTGTAGTGTCTTGTAGATCCACATTCTTACCCAAGATGTCTGGAGCAACACAACTAGCTGCATTTTTTTCAAATCGTAGGACTTCACCATAGGAGGAACTAAAGCCCATCTCATGCAGCGTATCTACAAGGAACTTTGAACGATGCAAATGATGTGTTTGTACACCGAGACCGATCTGCAATGGCACAATTGTAGCTCTTGGTCGAACTGCCTGGATTATTGCCTGACCAATACTTGCAACTTTACGTCGGTTGTCTGTACCTACAAACAAGGAATCTAACAATAAATGAAGAGTTTCGGGAATGTAGGCGAGGGTTGAATCGAGCTTGAGCATCTCAGAACTAGGGTACTGATCAGTCACTGAAGGCACTTTAGTCTTGATGTCACTTTTGATGAGCCTTGCAGCTTTTTCTATGATAGCTCTTTTTTGGGATTCTTCATCACCCTCTTGATGTTTGAAGTATGACCTGAGTATCTCAGATGCCCTTTCTCTCATAGTCACAATGTCATGCAGACCTTCACCTTCTGCAATATGAAGAGAGTTTCCATCTACTTCTGTTACAATTATTTTGTCACCAAGGTATTTCTTGAGCTGCTTTTTCATATGACAAATGCTAAATGGCTGAGCATCAGTGTCTTTCAAATACTCTCCCATAAGTTTGACAAGGCTATGAATGGTATTTTGTTCCTCGTCATTTTTCTCGAAGTACTTTACTACCTTCAAGAATGCTTCTGTTTGGAGCTGATCTTGTGGTCTCCCAAGCTTAAGTTTCTTTGATGGTCTTTCATCAAATGGTAGAAACCTCTGAGGAATCTGTTTATGAGTTCTGAAATTTATGCTACAAGCCTGATGATACACTGCTCCGGCTGCATGGAGGTCATTGATAAAGTCTATTCTAGCTTTAACATTCACGGCCCACTTGTCACTTCTAACTAAACATGTTTGAACTACTGATGCTTGGAAATCGAATGTTCTGACTGGTATCAATTTAAACTCTACTTTCTTCCTGCTGTAATTATCACCAGTGCCGCAGAACAAACAGTGTTCATTATACTGAAACCTTGTACCTACAGATCTCAAAGTGTGTTTCTCTTTGCTTGCAGTGTCAAAATCTCTTTTGAATTTGTCAGCTGCTATACTCTTTGGGCAGATGTGCTGAAGCCGGCAGACCTTGTGAACTTTCTGTCCTGGTAGGGTTTCAATGTCGATTCCTCTCTCTGCACTTGCTATTTTGATGCCATTGCAACCTTTCTGAGTGAGAGTAGAACTGTCTCCATCATTCAGGACTTGTTGATGACAGAAAACACATTCGGGTTCAGCCATGGTGTTCAGTTGCAGAGTCAAACCACCAGTGATAGAGAATAGCTACAGGAACACAAAGAAAATGGGTGCTTACATAAGAAGGGCTGCCAAAAAGTGCCATATCGATTGATTTAACTTAAAAGGAATCTTGCGAACAAAAGTGCCTAACCATGCAAAATTTAACTTTTGATGAGAAGAAAAGGATTAAAATTTAGTTCAGTCATATTTTTTTATGTTACAATGTAAAAATTTGAAGTTATTTCATTTTTTTCACAGGGATATATAATTTGTATTAAGCAGAATGTTCAATTTAAGTTTTGGAACACCATTTTAAGTTGCTATAGAACATCCTGACACTCCCCCCCCCCCCTTTCAAACCTGTTCACATTTACAAGGTTAATCATGACTCACCGACAAATGAAAGGAGTACAACTGTAGGAACAAGAATAAATGAGTGCTTAAATAAAGGGCCTGATCATTTAAATAATTAACTGTTTTATTTTTTCCTAAATGTTTAATTTAAAGTCTGTCAAATAAATATAGATGAACACTACAACTTCAATGAATATCATTAGAACTGAACATTCAATTTAAGTTTGGGAAGTTGCTATAGAACATCCTGACACTCCCCCCCCCCCCCCCCCCTTTCAAACCCTGTTCACATTTACAAGGTTAATCATGACTCACCGACAAATGAAAGGAGTACAACTGTATGTATCTACATCATTCAGGATTTGTTGATGGCAGAGAACACATTTGAGTTTGGCCGTGGCTTTCGGTTCTAGAGTCGATTCAACGGCGGTGCACGGTAGCTGCAGGAACAAGAATAAATGAGTCCTTAAATAAAGAGCCTGATCATTTAAATAGTTAACTGTTTTATTTTTTCCTACATTTTTAATGTAAAGTCTGTCAAATAAATATAGATGAACATTACAACTTCAACGAATATCATTAGAACTGAGCATTCAATTTAAGTTTGGGAAGTTGCTATAGAACATCCTGACACTCCCCCCCCCCCCCCCTGTTTCAAACCCTGTTCACATTTACAAGGTTAATCATGACTCACCGACAAATGAAAGGAGTACAACTGTATGTATCTACATCATTCAGGATTTGTTGATGGCAGAGAACACATTTGAGTTTGGCCGTGGCTTTCGGTTCTAGAGTCGATTCAAAGGCGGTGCACGGTAGCTGCAGGAACAAGAATAAATGAGTCCTTAAATAAAGAGCCTGATCATTTAAATAGTTAACTGTTTTATTTTTTCCTAAATTTTTAATGTAAAGTCTGTCAAATAAATATAGATCTAGATGAACATTACAACTTCCACAAATATCATTAGAACTGAACATTCAATTTAAGTTTGGGAAGTTGCTATAGAACATCCTGACACTCCCCCCCCCCCCACCCTCTTTCAAACCCTGTTCACATTTACAAGGTTAATCATGACTCACCGACAAATGAAAGGAGTACAACTGTATGTATAGAAGTCTGTCAAATAAATATAGATGAACATTACAACTTTAACAATTATAATTAGTACTGGGAGGGGGATATAAACAGCATTGACCCTCACCCCTATCCCCCAGCTCACATTTATGCTTCTTTGCATCAAAATAATAGTTTGGGCATGCTCATAAAATAAGCCACCATTCATTCAATTTTTATATGAACCAGTTCATTGCATGTAGGCCTAGATTAGGTCCTACTGTAATGCCTAAGAAGTGCTAGGGTTCCATATCCGCCATTGACTCAACTCCGTCAGATGTTACACTCGACGGCCGGTCGCTTATTTCACAAGCCGATTAAAAAATGTAGATAGACTAGGCCTCGATCTAAATTCTTATTTAGATAGACTATAGACTAGATCTAGGTCTAGACCTAGATCTAGTCTAGTCTATATTGTTATTATTAGGTCTAGAATCTAGACCTACTTGGATCTAGACTAGATTCTAGATGATAGATCTAGATCTAGACCTAGTATCTATCTTTTTTTTACAGAGCATAGGTCTATGCTTTAATTCTGATTGAAAGCAAGTTTGGAAATTTCAATAGTCTAATAAATACATTCATATCTAGATCTACTGTAGACTAGTCTAAGGCAGTAGACTCTAGACTCTACTAGTACTAGATCTAGATCTAGACTTCTAGATCTAGATCTAGTCAATTCTTGAAAGATACTAGTACTCAGATGTTCTTTCTGATGAATAGTTAATGATCACTTGCTCAGGTGGTTTACCCTCTTTAAGACCAGAAAAGGCACAGCAAAAACTTCACCTTACACAAATGGCAACATCTGGGACAACACAAATTTACATGTACATCTAAGTAGATTCTACAGCCTTTGGAAAGTTAGTTTGGTTGTATTTCAAATGATAAAACAAATTATTCTGTTTTTACATCTCTTCAAAGTATTCATGAATATAATAAAAAGAGGTAAATACTCACCAAAGCATGTTGCAGTTGGGAATTAAACTGAAGGGGTTTTCCTTTCAACCTCCATGGCAACACATAATGTGATGGTAAGTGCATGCAGTGCAGTTTAGTACTGTGGCTTCAATATAGCAAAATAATGACAACTTAATACTTGGAGGGCTCTCTTTCATTGTTGTTTATCTGATCTATTAAACATACTTATTAACATGTATTGATATTCATAATAATTATTGAACATTGTTTGTTTGTTTTTTCTTTACTTTTTCACAATTTTTAAATGATTTCATCAAAAAATACAAAACAATAAGCATTTTAATGTAATTTTTATGCAAATTTTATGCAAATTTTTGCAAATTTTATGCAACTTAGGAGTCAAGGAGTAGTTTAAAGCTGCTAATAATGCTATAATCATGTTCCTTGACCCCCAAAACATAGATAAAGGCACTTAAATTAGCTTTATATGTTTCTCAGATCTAGAAATATAGGCTAAATAGTTCTGTGTGTCTGCTATGGTCTGACATGGCGGCCATTTTGAATTTATGCAAATTAGGCACTGATCCACCACTTCAATTTTTGTCAACTTTTAGTATGTTGTTTTTATGGTTTTTTCAGATTATATGCAAGTGGAATCGTTTCTGTTGCAATTAGTTTTAGGTTGACCCCTTTTTTTTCATATCTTGACTCTACTAATATGAGCTTTCCATACATATATAACTTTTCCCCCTAGAATCATATATTTGTTATTCGGCAGCCATTTCAAAAGTGTATAGTTTTTTTCGGGACACACTGTATAAGTGTACATTATATATATTATAGTTCTTCTTTCTCTCTCTCTCTCTCTCTCTCTCTCTCTCTCTCTCTTTCTTGCTAACCTATTTCATCCCCTGTTATTCCCACTGCTCCTACGCTTCTGTTGCCCTCTCTCGATCTCCCTTCTCTCAATATTCCCCTCCCTTGCCTTTCTACCTCTCCGTCTCTCTCTCTCTCTCTCCCTCCTTCAATCCTACCTCTCTCCTATCTCTCCCACCCACCCACTCACTCCCTCTACCTCCCTGCCCCGCGTAGAGCATTCCATCTGTTGGTTGGCTACTCCATCTGTCATGTGACGTGTAATTTATACCATCCTTATGTCATTAGCATAACATTATATAGTCGCCATATGCTATACAAACCTTACATAGCCATGTATTGTGACGGGTAGAATATGTAAGCTCAGTAGATACCGTGGGCAGTGGGGACGTGCCCCCTCCCAACATAATTGCTAATATAGGAACATGAAAGAGAGATATAGATCGAGAGAGAGAGAGAGAGAGAGAGAGAGAGAGAGAGAAAGAGAAAGAAAGCAAGAAAGAAATAGGAAGGGTAATGTGATATGACATAAAGATGATACCCCCTACTTACACACACGCTCTTCCGCCTCTTGGTCGCGTCGTTTTCTCGCATTTCATCAATTTAGTAAGACCGGTCACCACCCCTTTCCCTGTTGATACAAAATGTTGTAAGCCCCCTCAAGTTTAGTACTCACGCTAAACCATTGCAACAGTCTCAAGTGTAATGCCGATTATAATGGAAATTTTAGGGGAAAAAAAATCATCAATGATACTCTCGATTTGATCTTGGTCTATAGTCACATTATTAGCATGAAATTCATATCTTATAAACCTAATAATGGTATCCGTATTATTCTACGCATAGCAGTTAGGAAATACTGGGGAAAAGAGGCAAACTTATAGTTTCCCCAAGACAAGATAAAAGACCATTTCGTCAGGCACATACATTAATGATTATATTCGTGTCTGCAAAATAATTATGCCCATTAACACTATTTATTTAGCTTTGCCAAACAAATTTCATTGAAACCACTTGAAGAATCACCGTATTGTATCACCTTTTGTCGTAATCGAGGGGGCATTTATGTTCTACGTGTTTGTACGATCGCCCTGAGCTAATTATTCATTTACCTTTCAGCACTTGCATTTTTTAATATTTATTTAGGAGCCTTTATCGCAATCATCCTACTACATTAAAATTAAGATTTTCTACATTTATAATATAAAAACACATTTTAGCCCGTGTTTTTAGCGTCTCATTTGCGGTTTGCTAAACTGGGCAACTATTTTGTCATCATGGACATTTCCGAAAATCGAATTTATCATAAATATCAAGTTTAGAAAATTTCATTATTTTCTACAAAAAAAAATCATATCTCTTTTTAAATAGGTTGTTTTGCAGTTAGTTTTGAACAAATAAATATAATAAATAAGATAAGAATTGAAAAAATAAATCATGACACAGCACTGAGCCAGAGGATATTTTTGAGGTGACAGGGTAAAATATAGATTTTCTTTTCAAAATATCACGTCTTTTTATATATATATACAATCATATTGAAACTCAATATGCCCTATTTTGGTAGATCCTATTGGGGTTTTCACACGCAAACCGAGATTCTCCGGGCGATGCGGGCATTATTCAAAGATCATCGGATCAGGTTATTACCACGGTACCGCAAATAAACCAATATTATCATCATGTTACACTTATAAAATAACTTTGTCATTGACAATGGTTTCCGGGAACACGTCATGCAAAGGTATGATGATGCTTTTGGTCGTTGTGGTCTAAAATATGTATTTTTTAAATTTGGAAGTAGCAGGAAGTTGGTCCGAATACGCGACTTGATTTATTTGAAATATATCCAAACCTTCCAAGGCATTACAATAAAGATTGATGGAATATTTTGTAATGAGTAGTTTTAATATATCTAATAGGTATATGTGATGGGTACCGTATTCTGGTTTCGTTTGAAGATAATGGTGATGATGCTAAAGAAGAAGAAGAAGAAGAAGAAGAAGAAGAAGAAGAAGATGATGATGAAGTAGAAGAAGAAGAAGAAGAAGAAGAAGTAAAAGAAGAAGAAGGAGAAGAAGAAGAAGGAGAAGAAGAAGAAGAAGAAGAAGAAGAAGAAGAAGGAGAAGAAGAAGAAAAAACAACGTCGACGAGAATAGTGTATGAATGTGCTTTAGATAAACATCATTAATGATCCAATGTCAGGGTGAAATGATTGCGCCTGAATTGAGGCTACCCGTGGCGTCGGATCTCGCTCTGTGCGGTGTTCTTCAGGGGCATGGCGACGTGCGTGAGCTTCAGCCTATGCAGTCAACACAAGCCTCAAATAAGGCTTCTTAGGTTTTGGAATACCCCATTTGCTGTGTAGCTTTATCTCAATTCCAACCACGGTATTATTTTTCCCGCATCACCCAAGAGAGAAACCCTGAAGAAAACATGAATTCAAATAAACACATCAATCGAATCTATATTGTACAACTGAAAAAACAAAGTTAAGGAAACTGCGATGTAGAAAATGCTATGGCCGAATCGAAAACAAATTACGAGGAAGGCTGTTTTTATTGTGATTCCGTATATGCATATTATCGATCCATGAATAGCTTAATTAACATCAAATACTTGTGCTTTAGAATACTTTTGTAGATAATTATATCATGATGGGGACAATTACACCCCCCCCCCCCTCCCCCTCTTCACCCGCATCTATGAACAGACAATCAACCGTACGTGCGTTCCCTAAGTCAGGTTACTTAAAATTAATGGGTCTGTAATTGTAAACTATCAACACTGTGCTATGACGTAGACAGACAATCACAGCGCGAGGTATGCCCTCATCATTACCAGGTATTAAGCACGATAGTAAACAGTCGATCCCAGCTCATCAAACGAAGTTGACTTAATATGTGAGTCAGCTCTCGATCTCTCTACCAGTTCTTTACATTGCGGCAATATCTCTGCTGCCAATAATTATTTTTCTACTCATCCATTTTCTTGGAGCGTTTTCCAAAGGATAAATATTATTTTCGACCTGTGTTTTTTACACGACGAGGACCTCCGCAAACATTATTTTTCGTTCTATAACTTCTATGTATGACTTCATGTTTGTCGACCTGTCTTTTTACCCTTCAACCTCACTGCAAACAGACAAACAGATTTGTTTATTATATTTATACAAGTGTTTGCCAGAGGATCATGTTTGTGCGAGATTTTATTGAACTAGATGTGATCTAATTGGCTTCTATACGTCATTAATGTGAAAGCGAACAGAGCTCAGGATTTCGCGGCATTTAAGGCAACCACACCTCTAAAAACAATAATTTTCTATATTTACCACCATTATTTCTTGCAGCGTTTAACGAAGCGAGGACATTTTGTGACAGACAATACTGACAAAAAATGATTAGAAAAATTGGCTTCATTGCCTCATTATAAATTGTGAAGGTTGATTGATCTTAAAACTTTATAGGGCCTCTCGTCTGCGGCCATACGTCAAAGGTTCGTATACAATGTTTTGTGGTAACTTTTAGAGTAACTTTTGTTCAGTTCGTATCCACAATCCCAAAATGTGTCGGCTTTCTGACTAAGACAGTTATCCACGGATTTAAGGAGGCACGAGTGATCTGTATTTTCCCTTGAAATCCCCCAAAGTGATAGTCTTTTCTTTTCCTTTTTCTGTTTAATTTTTTCTTCTTTTAAGACACGATGTATATAGCTGCTTATCTCAGCTCAAACCAGATTTTGCACACTTGAAACAATATAACAGAAGAACACAATCGCAACTACATGTTTAAAAAAAAAGAAAAAAAAAGGGCAATTTCAAAATATAGTAATCACATTCGGATTACGTAATCCGTTATTGTAATGTTCGCAAAAGGTGATGGATATTAGTTACAATAGTGTTAAAGATAAGCACATGCTACAACACATAATATGCACAATAATTATGTTTCCCTCGTATAAATTTATTTAACAGTTCTTGTTTTTCATTTTGTTTTCTATTGTAGGTCTTCTGACTGAACTACAAATAACATTGGGAGCTAATACTTTCTGGGAAGAAGCCCGGAGCCGGAGGATTTTTATACATACTGGACAGTATCTTTTGAAAGGAACAGTTAGCAGCAGTGCCGGTTAACATCACCTGACTGAATGGGAAGATATTGGAACACCGTGATCATTTCTCCGCGGTCAAAAATGAATTCACCGCAGAGTCCGAACAGTCCAAAGTCACCGAGTAAATTCCTTCAAACGCTCCGCAACTCGCCTTCGTTACTACGAAAACGGTTCATGAATTCAGATGGTGATTTGTACTGCGAGGGAACCAAGGAGCGGACATTCCATGTGCGTTACGGAGGACGCGTACCCGTGCGGTCACTGCGGGTTCGTGACGCGGTTACCGCTGTTGAAAAGTTAGCGCCGTTAGCCAACGCGCACCAAACGCACCACCAGCCAATCAACACAACGTGTGCATTGCGCGTGGATAAAAGCACGATCACGTTTGAGGACTCATCCCGCGATGTGCTGGAGTCGTTACCGCTGTTCTGTATCGCGTATTGCGCGACGGACCTCAGGCATCCACGCGCTGTGGCGTTGACGTGCAAAACAAGAGAATCTATTCATTGTTACGTATTCGAAGCGACGACGCGGGACAAAGCGTCAGAGATAGTAAACTATGTCAGGAAGGCTTTTGAAGCTGCTTGGATGGACTGGAAGAGAAGTCATCCTGAGGGTGAAGATCCTCGAGAACGACAATTAAGGCTCTCACCTCCTGGACATGTGCCACTTTAACAAAAAAGAAAATTGTTCATGATGGCCGGTGTATTTTTATGAAATAAATCAAGATGGGAACTACAATGATGCTGTGTGCAGCTTTGGTGTTTTCTTGCTCTTGACATTTGAGGCATAAAGACTTGCCAATAAAAAGACTATAACGATGCGAGATGATAAATTTTGAGCTATATTCTACGTTTTCTTGCCTATGGACTGCTTCTATTTATAAATCTATATCCAACGCCTAAATTCACAAGTATTGCCAGTTGAAAAACAAAAACTGTGTCAAACACGGTTGCACCTCATTTTGATTATAATGAATTCATATTACTTGTAGATACTTTGCCATCTGTAAAAACGTTCCGCAGACAAGCCTGTTCAGAGATGGACTGAGAAATATTATATTATATTATAGGTGTAAAGAATATGATGAATATGAGTTACTTATACATGAACCATAATGAATGGTCATTTTAAGGGGATCAGAAATGAACTAATAATATATAAGCGCTGTGGTGATAACAGTGTTGCCTTTCCGAAATTAAGCATTCATTATTTTTGTACTTTGATCTCTTACTGTTTGTCTCTCGTAAATAGTTTTCCCGCTTCACTTTTTACTGGAATTTATAAATTCGCATGATGTATTATGTTACACACACGAGCACCTCAATCAAGGTGAACAGCTTGATACTTCACACATGCATGACTTTATCCCACCTCGTCATTCAGGCTCGTCCAACGCGCTGGGAGAAATATATGATGGTACAGGGGGTACGGGGGCACGTGCCCCCTCCCCAACCATATAGTGGTGAAAAAAATATGTCAAACGAGAAAAGTGAGAAAAGACAAAAAGGGACTATACCTCCCGTACCCCTTTAGTCGGAAGCCTTTTCATTTTCAGGTGCCAGCTAATCGTTCCAGTGCTCCTCAATAGGTGGACACACCTATGCCACTGATGATGTAATATGTCATATGCGACCCCCCCCCCGGGCCCCCCTCCCGCCCCATTTGTTTTTACAAAGGACGGGTCGGATTTTGGTTTTGTTTCGTTGAATGTCTTTTTTTTTAGTTGTCTGACGTAACCCTAATTGCATTGCAAATACCACCGAGGCAAACTGTAATAAAACTCTTGCCACTCAGAGAATACGGTTTACGAATTGGGGCCCTAAAAGGATTACAAAAGGATCATTTAACCATAATAGTCATGTTGTGTAATAAATAATTTTAGATGAAAATGTATCTTTTTTCCAGCGCTTGTAATAATCCCATGAAGAATTATTTATTTTTATTTTTGAAAAAGAGGTTTGAATACATTGCTACACACGCTTGGAGCACACAATTGTACATGCCACTCTTGCCTATGAATCTGCAAATCTAAAAGACCAGTATGAAATACAGGTTCATTTACAGTTTGTTAACAAATGATGAATTCAATGTCTTCATAACTTTTAAACTAAATTTCAGTAACAAAGCCAGGGATTCTTCTGCATAAATTTCTTTCTTTATTCCTCTCCAATACCTACAGTTCTATTTCAAAACTTTGTACAATTATCATCGTGTGAATGAATGGCTTGTTCGATACATTACGGTATTCAATTTTGTATGGTGCAATTCTTTTAAAGTAGCAAACGAATATTGATCTTTGAAATGTATCTGAATTTATTATTACGTCGTTGGAACTATGGATAGGTACTCAACGAATACTTCTGTGTAAAGAACTAACAATATCATGCTTTCTTTACTTTTAACTGTTCGCGTTCCACGCCTTCGTCATAAAATGTTACCTATTATGAAGTTTATTAATTCCGGGTACACTTTGATATTTGAGAAGAGATGTTTTGATTGCATGACAGGTTTTATTATCATTAAATCATGTAAGTGCGAAGGGCTTGAAATAATATACATGTAGGCCTACAATTAATGTACAGAGTTGAGAGCATACGTTGTGATTGCCTGGAACAGCAGGAAGTCAAGAACCCGGGAAAGGAAACACACTCCAGAGCGTGTGTGTGTGTGAGAGAGAGAGAGAGAGAGAGAGAGAGAGAGAGAGAAGAAGCTAGGGAGGGGGTCGAGATATGTATGGAGGTATAAAAACAATAATAGAGAAAAGAGGGAGTGAGAGACAGCGATAGTATGAACGGTTGTGGAGAAAGAGAGATGGAGGGAAAAGGATTCAGACAACCGGAGAGGAGCATATCGAATAGGGAAGGGGATAGAGAGAAAGAGAGTGAGGGAGAGAGAGAGAGAGAGAGAGAGAGAGGGGGTGGGAGGGAGAGAGAGAGAGAGAGAGAGAGAGAGAGGGTGAGAGAAAGAGAGAGAGAGAGAGAGAGAGAGAGGGAGAGAGAGAGAGAGGATGGGATATACAGAGAGAAAGTAATGTTGGAGAAGGGAGCTAGGTTATGACGTGCCATCTCTGAACTGGATGATGGAGATAACGGACGGGGCGATCGAGGGCTCAACCCTACAGGCTTACATGCACAACCATGATGGACTACAAGGTTGTTTAAAGAAATGATTGGTTGCGTCATAGAAATCAATGTAGTCGATAATGTATACCACGAGCATGTTGTTGTATGCGGTCTAACAGTCGATTTATTACGTGACCTTCAATATAGAAGATCCGGAGGGGGCACGGGGAGCGACATGGGGAGCATATTTACCCCCCCCCCTCCCCCGTAATACCAAATCTGGCATAACTCACGTAAAGAGAAAAGACAAAGGTGAACGATATTACGTACAAGTGCCCCTATACCCCAGGCAAAAATCTAGGACCAAAATGGCGACCGGAATATGTAACTCCTATTTTGGAATGGAAGCCTCCCCCCCCCCTCCCCCAATCCGGCCCTCGCAAGATAATTCTTGATCCGCCACTGACCAGGCTGATCTCTCCACATCATTCCAGTAAGTCTAGATCATATAGAAAACACCATCAGTGCAGTGATGAAAAATCAATTTTGTCTTATGAAATGGCATATACACTTCTAACGTCGCATATAATATGTCCACAAAGGTATTCAATTTAGTAAATTCTAGGGAGAAAGGTAGGTATGCAGAGGCGGCGCTCCCGGGGGGGGGGGGACCCTAAAAGTGCCCCTTTCTGTATAGGAAAAGTGCCCCTTTTACTTTGTAAGAAGTGCCCTTTTTACATAGGAAAAGTGCCCCTTCCCCTTTCCACCTCTGATAAGTGCCCCCCCTTTTTTTTTGACACGCACCCCTTTTCCTTTGACAAGTTCCCATTTTCTTTGCAATAAGTGTCCATTTTCCATTCTCATAAGTGCCTTTTTTAATCTATAGTAAGTTCCCCTTTTCAGGTACGAGAAGCGCCCCTTTTCACTTTTGATGAGCGCCCCTTCGCCTCTGATAATGCCCTATTCAAATCTGAGAGGTTTCCCTTTTGCTTTGAAAAGTTCCCCTTTTCCTTTGTAAAAAGTGCCCCTTCCCCTTTTAATAACTACCCCTTTTCAACTTGGATAAGCGCACCTTACATTTTCTCATGTGCCCCGTTTCCTCTTTAATAAGTGCCCCTTTTCGTTATGATAAGTGCCCCCATTTAAAAAAGATCCCCTTTCCGTTCTCATAAATGCCCCGGGCCTTTTCATTCTCATAAGTTCCCTCTTTTCATCTCTTGTATTAAAATGACCCTATTCAATTTTGAGAGATACTCGTTTTACTTTGACAAGTGCCCCTTCCCCTCCTGATAAGTGCTCTTTTCATCTTCTAAAATGCCCATTTTATTTTGACACGTCCCCCTTTTCCTTTCTGATAAATGCTCTTTTTCTTTAGTGCCCCTTCCCCTTCCCATAATTATCTCTTTTCATCTTTGATAAGTGCCCCGTTTATATTAACACGTGCCTCTTTTTCTTTTTAGTAATAGCCACTTCCCCTTCTCATAAAAGCCCCCGTTAACCTCCGATAAATGCCCCTATTAAAATCTGATCGGTGCCCCTTTTCTTTTAACAAATGCACATTTCCCTCTATCATTAGAGTACCCCTTTGTCATTCTCATAAGTGCCTTTTTTTTAATGTATGGTCAGTGTCCCTTTTCAGATGCGATAAGTGCCCCTTTTCACCTCTGATAATTACCCTTTCAACAATGATATGTACCCCTTTTCCCTTACTAATAAGGAACCTATCCCTTTTTCATAAATGCCCCTTTTCAATTCTTATAAATGCCCCTATCAAAATCTGATGGGTGCCTCTTTTCCGTCGACAAATACCCATTTCCTTTTCATCCCTGGTGCATGCCTCTTTTTTTAGGTGTAAGAAGTGCCCCATTTTCACCTCTGATAATTAGCCTTTGTACTTTGACACGTGCTCCTTTTCTTTTCTATTAAGTGTCTCAACCCTTTCGATAAGTGTCCCCTTTTCCTCTCATCATTAAACGTGCCCCTAATTTCAAGCGACTAAGAGTAATTTCCCCAAACCTTGCTCGCTACGCTCGCTCGTAGTTATAGATGTTATAAGTAATTATCAAAGGTCTTTTCAGTCTGCCGTTATGAGAATGTGCTTATAACCCCATCAGGATTGGGTTTTTCCTCTTTATAAGATGAAACATTTCGCACTGCTACCTCACAAATCTTAAATTTCCTCGCTCGCTTTGCTCACTCTAAAATGAATTTTCAGACCATCACACCCAACTGCAAAGTATGATGCTTAGACAATATCTTATATGAAGCGTAAAGAGAAACAAATATCGAAATCATCCCTGATAATGTAATTACAATGTAGGGATATATAATGTCAAAAAAATTGTATATATTCGCTTTGAGATTTCCTTTTGAGGTGCCCTTTTTTCCCAGAAAGTGCCCTTTTTTTGTTGGTGCCCTCCCACTTTGGAAGTCGCTCCGCCGCCTCTGTTAAAGGTACTATGCCCCTTTTGCAGCCAACCTCAAATGCTGTACATAGAACTTTGCAGGAATTATTATGTCATGTATGTCCTATCTGTGAAATTTAAACGTTAGCAGTGTCCTCATATTCAAATTATGCAAGGAAACCCGTTTATTTGCTAGACTTCACCGTCAGACACTATTGAGTGACTGACGGGCCTTTTTTCTTCTTTGGTAATAAAATACATGAAAAGAGTTGTAAAGGGTACATCATTTTGTCTACATCAATAACCCACTTCTTGTGATGGCCAAGATTAAACTGATTAAATCTTTTTGCTGCATAAAACGTATGACCATTCGGTACAATTGTCTGAAAATCAAGACTATTACTTTTGGGCTCTATAGCCCTAAAGTCGATTTGACAACTAATAGTCGTTATTTTCCCACTTGTAGACATTTTCAAGCCCCACCTTTTTTAGGGAAGTTCTAAATTAGTATTATCTTTCAAATGCAGTTGGAATTTAACTTTTTCATTTTTTGGGCCTGCAAATGGGACATAGTACCTTTAATGTATGGATAGAAAGGAAGATAAAGAGGGCAACTTACATAATGAAAAAAAGGGGAGAGAAAGAGAAAGAGAGAGAGAGAGAGAGAGAGAGAGAGAGGGGGAGAGGGAGAGAGAGAAAAAGAGAAACGTTAAGAAGAGATTTTGGCCTCTGTAAGATGTTGAAGCCCCTCTAAAATGTTGGGAGCCACAAATTTGAATTCAAGTGAAATTTTGCCATTAAATTTTTGGGGCTCCCAACACTTTGAAGGGGCTTTAAAGTACGGTACATTTAGCGAGGTAATGAGCAAAATCAACACACTTATTCTTTAAAAAGCATCATATCACCATTTCTTCCACGTCTCTTAATTTCCAACTTATTTTTATCCCATCGTTCTGTCTTTCTCCTTTTCACCCTCTCCCCTCTCAATTTCCATATCTTTTTCTGTCTTTAATAGTCCCTTGCTGTTACTCTTTCTTTCTGTCTCCCTTTCTTCGCCCTCTCTGTCTTCGCCCCCCCCCCCCCCTCTCTCTGATTCCCTCTCCTTCTCTTCTTCTCTTCTTTCTCTCTCCTTATCCTGGTACAATTTTCTCTCCCTGTCTAGTTCATGTCTTCATTTTTCTATTAGTCAATACTCCTCCACTTTCATAATACAGATTCACACGCACATGTATGTAACACCATATACTCACCTTTCACAATGCCATATGATTTTAAGACTATCATTTCATCAAAAATATCTCCTAGCAAAATAATCCAGCCAACAACAACAACATACCATCAAAAGATATTATAATATATGCTGTGGCAACAATTGCTCTGTCATCAATTTATAAACTAAGCAAATTCCTAGCAAACCCCCCCCCCCCCCAAAAAAAAAAAAAAAAAAAATTGAAGACCTAATCCCTACACAAACCCTTATCTGAAGTCTAAACCTAACCCTACAAACAAAATATCAAACCAGTCCTAAATTGCTATCCGATCCCGAACCCTGAACTTTTGATGAAACAAAGCCTTGAGCATACATGAGATCACCAGTAAGCTACAACAAAGAAACATCCAACAATTTCATTTGGCAAATCGAGATTTGAATTGTATTCATGCGTTAAACACTAGTAACGTAAGTACATGTACACCATTACAATATAAGGTTTCCATCAGTGCCAAGTTTACAAACTGAAAAATATATACAAGCAGTATCATGGTGAGGGGTAGATTCACTTCAGAAATCTAGCTTCCAACAAAGATTTTAACCAATCAACAGGTGATATGAGACATAAGATATTATTGATACGCTAAAGGTACATGTAGTATTGATCAAGTACTTGAAATGAAATTTCATTTGAGATTTCATTTGAAATTTCATTTGAGAAAAGGGCAATAGGCCATTTTCATAATGTAACCAAATTTATGTAACCATGGTGCATAATTATACACTGTACATGTACATTTACTACATGTTGTTATACACAATGTTAGGCAGGGCAAGCCACAATGTTTGTCCTACCTAGCAACAATTAATGTATGTAATTCAAATTCTGATATCAAAGCACTTCATAAAGACATATTTATGCATGAATTTGGATACATAGCAAAAATGGCCAATCCCAAGGGAATTTTTCCTATATTTTACTGACCACATCAAAACAAAATCAATTTAGCAGATCGATTGATTGCATTAAATTATGGCATGGTTTAAATCAAACATCAAGGAAAATGATACTTTGACAACAGCTACATGTTCATAAGGTACATGTAATTCTGTGAACTTGGTGATGTATGGGACACAAATCTACCAAATACCTTGGACTTTCCAAGAAACTGATGATAAAACATCATCTGTACATCATACCTGTACAGCAGTTAAACCTGTCTATAGCGAACGACCAAGGGAAACACAAAAAGTGGTCTTTGTAGACAGGTTCCTTTAGTCCAGTACATGTTTCAATGAGAAACCATTTTAGAGGGAAACAAGAAGTGTGCTTGTTGTAGACAGGGGGTCTTTGTAGATAGGTGGTCACTAAAGCAAGTTTGACTGTATTTGCTGTTAGTTTACTACATGTACATAAGGCTCCAAACTACATCATGAGATTTTTTGGACTGGAAGAAAAAAAGGGAGGGAAAACAAAATTGCCAAAAACCAATACCGGTATACATTTTTAACATGATAACAAAGATTTTGACGAAATGATCTTCTTGAGGGCAATTTCGAAATATACCCTATAATTATTATACACTCCACAGAAATGATATTCTGATTACGTAATACATGTACAGTACATCATTATAATATTCACATGTTTCCACAGGTGATTGACAGGTCTTTTGAAATTGCCTTGGCTTAAATTTCCAGAAATCTTTCAAGATCGTGTTGTAGGAATGCTGAAGAACACCATGACAATCCAACAAAGGTTATGTGAGTGACAATAGGCCTGTCCCCATCAGCTTGAGATTGCCAAATAGCTCACTATTTCTGATGTGGGATATAATCCCAAGGTTACAAATCGCGTCTTCATCAGCTCGAGATATTTTGCTCACTAGCCCAAGATATCTTGGGATGATTATCTCGGCCAAATACCCCGCTAATTGCAACTTCGGGATGATGAAGACTCAAATTAACCTTGATAATTTGCGATCCAGATAGTTCAAATAGCAGGATATTTGGCAATCTCGAGCTGATGAACTCGAGCTGATGAAGACAGTCCTAATGTTACACCAATGGTCATTGTCTCACTAACGAAACTAAATATTTCGCAACATCAGAGTCATTAACTATAAATTGTTTTTGTAGATTTTCAAAAAATTATTTTAACCTTACCGGTACACACAAAATTCTGATTTTTTTTTGCAAACCATGTAGCACCGCTGCTAGGCGTATTGGTGCTGATGATGAAGAGAAAGGGAATGCATAATTTTGGATGACAAGAAGAAGCAAAAATATCAAAATTATCTGATCATGTAGAATGATTAATTGCTGTGAGAAAATATTGCTAAATCATTAACAACAACAAACAAAGATATTTGCATTATATCTTAATATACATGTATCTTCTTATCGAAATGTGAATTTCACCCGCATGCATCAATAAAATAAAGAGTATATTATTTGTTGAGAGGCAGAGGTGTGTTAACTTTTATTCTATGATATAGAATTAGCAACCTTCTCGCTCTCAGCAGACATTTTTTTTCTTAAATGAAAGAAGGTATTCAAATTCAAAATTTAATTCAAATATGAGTAGCACAAAGATACATGTAATTTGTAGACAGGCCTTCATGATGAATTTGCAAATCTATTTTGATACATTAAATAATGAGTTACAGAAGGTGTGTTTCTACATTATTACATTCCACTCCATTGTCATATATTGTAGAATATGAGCCAACTCATAACAAAGTATCTTTGCATGAAATAATACAATTAAAAATAATCACAAGAAATAGAGTTACAAATACTTGGGAAATGGAAAATTCAGACATGTGTTAAGTAGATGACTATCCGAAAATGCAGATAGACTTTCACAACAATCCAGGCCTGCAATAATCCTTCCAACATATGATACACTGTAGTAAACAAGATACCACCAGAGAAATGGAATATTGAATGACAGATAAAAAGAAAGAAAAACTTAGCTGCTTTTATTGTCTTAAACAAAGCTTAACAAAATTTATAATGCATATTTGCAAAATGCAAATTGAAAAAAAAACCCAGAAGAAGTATACAAATAATACACAGCAGTGAAGGCATTGTTAAGAATTACCCACACAAGGTACCTTTGGAAAAATGTAACACGCCCAAGGCGATTGCCGAGGGTGTTTGGACTGTTTTGAAGGTACCAAGTGTGAGTAATTTTACTAATGCCCGAACAAAATGATGTGTATTATTTGTTTTATAAGATTATGTTTTATTTGATTCAACTAATGACCGGTCATTACCATTGGATAATGACCGGTCATTATCCAAATTAGGCGTTAGGCAAAATAAATGCCTGGTCATGTGTACGCTTTCAACCAATATTTGATTAGGATCCATGTCATCATCTTATAAAATGTACTACTTTCTATCCCAAAACTTCATATCATAGCCACCACTGACGATGCTCACTTCGTACGAGCTCCAGAGTGGTGGAGGACACGCTGTACAACTGCGAAACTAATCCTTCTTTGGATTTCGTCACCAACCCGAAAAATGTTCCACGTTCTTGTACTTCAGTCACTCCCCGACCCCAATCGTCATCATTCCTTCTCTTCCGAAAACTCTGCTGTCTTCTCCCATATCTATGGCTTTCAAAACCCCTTTCGGAGCGTCGGTGATGGTCTCGCCTCTCCTCTTGCTGAGGGTATGTGTGCCTGGAGTGATTGCGATCATCTCCATAGCTGCGGTCACTTCTGTAATGTCTTTCATCCTTGTACCTATCACGTCTGTGATCACGAACCTGTTGGTCTCCTGTTTGATGTCCTGGACCTGGACCATCCTTGTGGTGGTGATACATGTAAGTGTGACTATGTCCGACATTGAGTTGATTGCCATATTCTGAGGAATAACGCCCAGCGGATCTCCGATCATCCCTGTAACTTTCACCACTATGACTATGTCCTGATCTGTGTCCATATTCACGTTCTTGGGAGTATCTACTTGCACTAGAATCCACATATTCCCTGGCCCTGGAACTTTCCATTTCTGGTCTAGTTACAGATTTATCTTCATCTCTTTTCCTTGAGCGCTTCTCATATGTGACCTCTTCAACAACCAATGATGTGCGACTTTTCGAGCTTTGAGACGAAGTGTGAGCATCCTCTGAGCTTCTACTCTGCTGATTTTCTGCAGCATCCCTATTTGATTTGCTCTCATTTCCAGTCACACCCAGGCCAGAATCATCAAATTCAGCTTTGTCAACACTAACATTTTCACCATCTAGCCTATCAATTTGGGCAGTTTTATTTACTTTATCTACATTGTTTTTATCAAGAGAATAATCATCAGTTTTACCAGAGTTTTCTTGATATTCTTCGTCGTTTGGCTCTACTAAAGGGGGGTCTGGTCTCCTGCTATGTTTTCCTACTGTACTACCACCAGCTTCAAGTTTAACAGTGCGCTGGTTTCTATTGCTAGGAGGCACCTGCTTACCCAGATCATGGCCTTTGCTGTCCATGTAGGTCTCCCAACTATCAAAAAGATTGTATGCACCTGCACCTTCTGAATCTGATCTCTCTGTACTGGACTCCTCATCATGCCGTGTCCGAGGTTCCTTTGAGGAATCCCTTGATCTTGATGATTTGCTATTAGAGCTGTAGCTACTGTGGCTTAAGCTGCTACTGGACCTTGAAGAAGATGGTGAACGCGAGTGGCTTCTTGATGAATAAGAAATGTCACTTCTACTCGATGACCTACTGCTCTGGCTTCCCGAAGAGCTTGCCATCGAGCTCCTTGAGGAACTCCGGCTTTCCCTTCTGGATGATTGCTTAAACCGTTTCTTACTCCTTTCGCCAGAACTTCTATCACTTGATGAAGATTTTTGCCTTCTTCCAACCCTTAGTTGACCCTCTTGCAAACTGTCTTGCCTGGGTTCTTCATAGTCCGCGGAGCCGGAAGAACTGAAAGACACGTCTGAATCACTGTAGTCTGATTCATACTTGGGTGGTGGACTGGCAACACATCCTCCTCTCAATCTCAAAGGCTCATGGTATGATGATTGCTCTGCCAATACAGACACATGCAGACAGCTCTGAGGAGTTTCTAAACTGTTGCTTGAGGCAGAAGTGATGTGAAGACAGTTCCCACCTTCACATCTGTGGTAGCCTCCGTGGTTCTGTCCACCACCGACATTACCACTGCCATTGCTGCCACTGTGTTGAGATGATGGGTTGTAAGACCTCTGACTGCCAGTTGAACCCCTTCCTCCACCTCCTCTACGGTTCTGAGATGGGCCTGAGGGACCACTCTCGTCATCTTCACTGTCAGTGTCCCATTTGCTTTTAACCTTGATGATATCATCCTTGCAAGAACTTGACGTGACGTACAGAATAGGTGATGGTTCTTTCTTGGCTTCTGCAACAGGTGCATTTTCGGGAGGCATCGGAATATCTTCAACATTCAACGTGGGTGCAACTTTAAGACTTTGGTGATGCTGACTCTCCTGTCCTTTAGTCCCTCCTTTCCCATTCTCTTTGGATGAGTCTGTGCGAACTTTTTTGTCCCCTCTACTTGATTCAGACCTGCTCCCAGCCTTCTCATTCTCCCTAGATTTATCCCTTCTTTCCCTGGAACTGTCAGCAGTCTTTCCTGAATCTCTTCTTTCTCTTTCCTTCGACCTCTCCCTTTCTCTGGATTTCCCACGACCAGGTCTTTCAAGATCATAGTACTGCCCTTCCTTGCTCCTATCCTTTCCTTTGTCTCTGTCATCCTTTTTTGCTTCATGAGATGTCCTTCTCCCAGTATCCCTCTTTTCTTTCTTCCTTTCTTCTTCTCTTGACTTTGGGCGCTCCCTTTCACTGGATTTCTGTCTGGAATCTTCAGAGTTTTTGTGGCGATCTCCATCACTCACTCGACGTTCTTGAGTATGGCCCTCTCTATCAAGAGATCCACTTTTTCTTCTGCTTCCCTCTTTAGATTCTCTTCTAGTCTCATCTCTGTCCTTGTCTTCCGATCTTCTTTCACGTTCTTTGTCTTTGTCTCTATCGTATGATCCAGATTTGGATCTCTGTTTTCTTTCATCAAAATCAGCCGAGGTACTTCTGCTACTCCTTGAATATTTCTTTTGATTTGCTTCTTCCCTTGATCTGCGTCTATCATTCTTTCTTTCAGGAGGGGATGGAGAATGCTTGCTATGACTCTTCTTACTCTCTTTAGGAGACTCTTTTCTTTTATCTTTCCCAGTATCAGCTAATTTTGAGCGATGACTGCTCTCCTGTGAAGAGTCATGTCTGTTGCGAGTTTCGCCTTCAGATTCCTTTCTATGCCTTGGTTTCTCTTCATCACTTTCACTATCTCTTGATTTTCTACCACGTCTTGCTGTCTCCAATGAGCTTGATTCAGGTATGAAAGAGCCGCTTCTTTTACGTTTTCTTTCTCTAATGGGTGTTTGCTGCTCCTTTTCCTCTTCCTTCTTTGTTCTTGGAGAGAGGGATCTTGATCTCCTCGACGACTTTGACAACCTTTCAGAACTTGCCTCTCTGGTCTTTGAATGTTTATCTGACTTTTCTTGTTTACGATCCTCAGCAGAGTCTCTGTTGGGAGGGGATTCTGAGGCAGAAGAATATGATCTACGTTGTTTCTTTTTATCTTTGTCATCAGCTTTATTTTTATCTTTGTCATCAGCTTTATTTTTCTCCTTTGATACACTTCTTTCACCACTGCACTCTGACTGTTTAACCAACTTTCCTTGTTTACTATCCTCAGAAGTTTCTTTCCTGTGAGGGGACAAAGACGCAGGAGAGCGCGATTTTCTGGATTTCTTTTTGTCTCTGTCATCTTGCTTATTTCTCTCCCTGGATGCACTTCTTTCCTTCTTGTGATCATCAGGAGATTGTGCTCTTGAGTGTCTTTTACTTCTCCTTGAACTTCTGTCTCCTTCTCCTTTTCTGTCAACCTTTGCCTTGTTTCTTGTCTTCTCTTTTTTAGCCGATTGTGGTCTTTCATCTTCTTCTGGTGATTCTAATCGCTTTCTTCCGGTACGTCCATCTTTCTTCTTGGTGTGCTCCTCCTCAGATTCATCTGATGGTACATCAGAAGTCTTTCTTCCTTGTCTCTCATTTAGTGGAGAGTGGGCTGCTTCTTTGGCCGATTGGTTTTTAGGATGTTCTTTGACTTTCGGAACGCTGTACTCACTTGATCTGGAGCGTTTCTTCCCAATCTTGACTTCTTCTCCTTCATCTGAACTGACCTTGGGGGCTCTCTCCTTTTTAACCAAAGAAGCAGATCTAGAACGTCTGTCTGACCTTGCTGGAGATTTGTCAGTAATTCTGGTCTTCACATCTCTCTTTTCTTTGCCTATCTTTTGTTGTATTGAAGAAGATGAGCTGTCCGAGCTGGATCCATCAGAATAATGATCCTCTTCTTTCGTCTTTTTCATGTGCTTCATCTTCTTTGCAGATTCCTCTGGTGACTTGGGACGTTCTGGTGATTCCGAACTCAGAACTGATGGAGATGAAACCGATGTTGATCGTTCTTTTTTCTTTGGTTTCTTCTTCTTGTTCTTCTTTTTCTTCTTTAGGACTTTCCTGGTTGGGGAAGGTTTTCTCTCAGAGTCTGAGCCAGATGCACTTAGGGAAGACACGCTTTCTGATCTCTTCTTAGACTTTTTATGCATTTTCTTCACCTTCTTGGCTGGCTTGGATTTCTTCCTCATGGGAGAAAACGCAAGCGAATCTGCACTTTCTTCAAACACTGATGACGATCTGGTTCTTTTAACTTTCTCTTTCTTGGTCTTCATCTTCCTTTTCTTATGAGACACCTCCTCTTCTTTCACTCTTCTGTCTTTCCCTTCCTTTTTGCTCTCTTTCTTAGTCTTCTTAAGTTGCTCCTCTTCTGATGAGGAAACAAAAGAAGAAGACTCACTTTCTTTCCTGCTTCTATTTTTATCACTTTTCCGTTTAGTCTTTGAACTGTCACTCCTCTCTAAAGACTTACTGTGGTTACTCTTATCCTTCTTGGGCTCTACCTTATTCAACTTGTCATCATCGCTTGAGGATGTTCCTGAAGCATGTTTGGATTTCTTGCGGATCAGATCAGCTTTCCTAGTTTTACTTCGGCTCTTTCGCTTTGGGGAGAGGCTTCCGTTCCTTGATCGCTTTCTCCCCGTCGGTCTCCCTCCCTCTGGAGACTGTGGTTCCTTCAGATTGTCACCTTTGGAGCCTTTCTTGTGATCCTTGTGCTTGGGCACAGGACTTGGAGGTTCTGACGATTCACTCTCAGAATCGCTTGAGGATTCCTTCCGCTTCTGCTTGGATATCACCTCGGGGGATGAGCTCCTCTTCCTTAATTTCTTTTTTTTCTTCTTCTTCCCCATTTTTAACTCTTTCTTTACTTTTCTATCGCCTTTCCCATCCTCGTGACCCTTGGAGGGTTTGTCTTTCCTTTTCTTCTTCTTGGTGGATGATTTTTCGTCGCTGATCATTTCCCGAAGCTGTTTGGCAGACATCTGCTCCTGAGAGGACTCTTCGGATGAGCTTTCAACCAAAACTACCTCACTCTTTTCCCTAACACTCTTCTAGCAATGAAATATGTCAGTTCATATATACAAATGCAGCGGACGGTATTATTTGAGAGAATAATAAAACAATGAGATTAAAATCAATAAAAATAAAATTGATTATAAAAACCATGAGTTTGTTAGTTATATTGAAGATATATTAAAGACAAGGGGCGATGATCATTCATCCAGTGTTATTTGGTAAAAAATTAGAAAACAATCATTAAAAACCATGAAATCATTCCATCAAAAAGAAGTTTGATAAAAAGAAAGTATATCAAATTTATGATATTTTAGTTGATTGATTTATCAGAAATCAAGTAATGTACATGTATGGCAAGTAAAGCAATATATGGTAATTGAACATACCGTTCAGAAGGAATTCGCAATGCCATCAGCAACATCAGAAGAGGAGTGGTGAGTTTATTGTCCAAAGCAACACACACACAGAATGGCAGAATCCA
Organism: Strongylocentrotus droebachiensis; assembly: GCA_035222895.1. Classification (NCBI taxonomy): domain Eukaryota; kingdom Metazoa; phylum Echinodermata; class Echinoidea; order Camarodonta; family Strongylocentrotidae; genus Strongylocentrotus; species Strongylocentrotus droebachiensis. Next base: position 168,416 of record JAVYIG010002868.1, read on the forward strand.
TGAAGAGCGAGGATATTAGAAGTCCAGGATTACCCATCGTGTAAAACAAAGATAAACAGGATACATTCATCAATAATGGGTACAGATTAAGAGGGTTGTAGAGCACTAAAAACAGTCAGCAATAATTAATCTTTGTATCAAAATTAATCTTAAGACAGGAAGAATCCAAATAAAACTCTTACACCTTTTTTTTTGCACAGTATGGCTCTCCTTCCCTTGAAAATAACAAAGCTTCTTCAGGATATCGTAAAGCACATGGAGAACATCAATCCTTCAAAGAACTATTTTAAAACAACAGATACATCCTTATTTCACAATCTAATGACGATCAACTTTAGCACTTATTCTCTCAGAGATTCCTGACCCAATGCAGAGAGCTGGAGAAGGTAAAACTATTACAAAGAAAATCAGAGGTTATGTGGACTCTGTTATGCTGACATAAGTGTCGATTTGTTGGGAAAATTTGATATTGACATGTCATTCAGGAAAAAATAGAAAGAAACAAAATATTCCCCTCCCTGACCAAAGCACCGACAAAGGAAATACAAAATCATCAAAAATATCATATATTTTCCATAAGCAAAACTGCTTTGGTCCTCCAAACAACCCCTGGAATGCTACAAGGCCATATTTCTCTCAAACTATACCAAAGGAAAAGGTTCCTGACTTGAAGCCTGGCTGCTACCATACCTGCCAACCCTTTCACAGCAAAAAATAGGAATTTCTCAAGGAAAAATTAGGAATAGTCTATTTTGTTTACATTTCAAACAGAATATCTCAGAGAAAGAGAGGAATCAAGGGTTCAAACAATAGCTTGAAGGCCACAAAATAGGAATCATTCCTCGCAGAAAGGAATGGTTGGCAGCTATGTGGTACTACTAGCATCTTAGATCTGTCCGTCTCACATTCAACTTTCTAGCCTCCGCTCTTGAACCTGTACTCACCCGTCTTGAAGGTTTCTCAAGTCTTTGTAAGGACACCAAGGCCTCCTGGAAGTCAGGGGTAAGGTCTACGGCACTCTGGTAACAATCCCTTGCCTTCTCTTTCTCACCATTCTCTTCACATCTAGGAATGAACGCAAAAGATGAAAATAAAGATAATCTTTGATGTGAGCATAGAGAATTTTTTTAAAGCCACATTTTCCTACTTGTAGCTCCCTCTATATAGAAAACTTCCCCAATTGGTGCCTGTTGGTCCCCCATGATCCTCTTTTTCCTATTTTAATTAAGAGCTGAGTTAATGAGATAGCCACCTGTCAGTGACCTCGCTGTGTGGTCTAATCCCTTCTGGCGGAACTAGGACAGCCGGCCTTTAAATTATTCGTTATTTTCGGACAGAAGGCCTTTTGCCACAGTTATTAGTTATATTTTTTTCAGTCCCTACAATCCAGTTGTTGTATTATCTTTTTTCTATACTTGCTCAATTAAACTGGTTTATATAATTGCTTCATTACCCCCCCCCCCCCCCCCCAACATCATCAACCTCATCGCTATCAACTATTTCTGGCATGTCCCGAAAGTTGAAATGTTGTTGTTACATGCTTTGTCTATAAAAACAATGACCACCATTCCATTTGTAAGATTCCAACAGAAATCGAAAGAACCCACATAATACTACCAATTAAGCCTGTAAATGACCACTTTATTATTGTGTATCGTAATGTGAAAGATAGCAGGGCCCTATTTTGAAATAAAAACTTAAGGACATCAGGTTGATTTGAACTGATTTTGACATAACTAGGCAATTGTAACTTTTCAATTGACTGGGGGACATGCCATTGACTTGGATCAATTGCTATTTTCAATAGGACAGAGCCTAGTTCAGATATTGAAGAAGGAAAGCATTTTTGCAGCCACTTAATACTGTTTGCTTTTTTCATACAGTGTATAACATAAATATCTATAGAGTACCGAAGCTGTGACATCAAGAAAATCTATTTTTTGAAAGGTTTAGGATTATCATTGCAGCATGAGCTAAATCCAGGTTTTTGTTTCAGAATCTGAGACAAAGTTACCGGATCCCTGAATGAAGAAGGTTCGGATTCTTGTAATCACTTACTGTTTGCCTTTCTCGTACAAGGTCTGACACATGTATCTATTGGCGTTCTTGTGGGAGGGTCTAATCCTCAGAGCTTCAGCAAAATCCTTGATGGCCTTGGATAAGTTGTTCTGGTTTGCAAACCTGAAATCAAAACATATTACAATGAAATTGGTGAACTTGTTCTTAATAATCATGTGCTTTGATCCACTGAAGCTGATTAACACTTTGATGGGTCAGTGACACAAAGACGTACCAGTAACTCCATTTTGAGAAAAAGTGGTTTATGTGTCACTGAGCACTTGGGCTTTAAGGAGTTAAGTCTATGTTTCACTAGCCATTGACTTCAATGGGGTGTTGGGTGGAGTTAAGTCTTTGTGTTTCCTGGAAAGCCCACATTTTTCTGAACATTTTGATATCAAATACTCATTTTGGCAAAATATGGAGTTACGTGTTTGTGTCACTGAACCCTCGACTTGATTGTCCGGTCTGGCAACTAGAATTTACTGATTTTGATTCTTGATCTACTAAGTTCAAATTTGGTTGCAAGAAATTGGACATATCAATAGAGACTCTCTGTATATTAACACTTGACATTTGTCCATCCCCTTCTAATGCAGAAATAAAGAATGATTACCACAATTGTATGACAATGCTGCTAATAGTATGGTAATCGAGTGCTGCTGATACATTAATAGTAACATAAGGCCTAAAAAAAAAGATGTTGGCCCTCTAGGTGCCAAAACATGGGTTGGTCGGTTAGAAACCTTTATTTTGTTCTCCTTCTTTGGACTGATATTTCTCAGTTTTGAATGCTCTAATATTTTTTTCTGTAAAAAAACGGTTAATTAAAAATTAAAAAAAATTCTTTAAAGTCGACCGTAAATATCAAGATTTTGGGGTCGGTCGCAGAGAGCAACATTTTTTTTTTAGGCCTAAAGGAAAGCATGACAATGAACATTTCAGTCTGTGTCACCACTATTCATTCCAACAATTTTCTGTTTCTGGTACTATACCACCGATTCAACTTTTCAGATACTACATCAGTCAATTAAAAATAAGGTTGAGTTCTGGGAAGAGGTGAAAAATAATTTATGAGCGTTATCAATGTATTATGCAAGTATGGAAGAACATCAGATAAAAAATGAAAAGCATGGCTCTTCAAATGCCTTAATATTCTAAATATGGCATGTAACATCATAAAAATCGGGACAAATTTTTATGCTACATGTTCGTGTGGTCCCATATACATCTTTCTGTGTACAATGCTTCTAACTTTACCAAGACTGGGCCAAATTTCTAATCATTTTGATGATTCCAGAACCTTGCAGTACACACCAATACTTACATGCTAGATGATCAACCTTTTCTGATCGATTCCACGTTTCTTTCACAATGCAATCGCATGACCAGAACTTAACTTTATCTTTAAATAAAATAATTTCAATGGTTAACATCAATGGTAACTTGCTATGAATTAATTAATAAAACATTTTGTAAAACAGAGTCCAGATGATTTGAAGATGGCAATGACCACAATGTACTTACAAGGCACCCCTTGCAACAAGGCCTTCCACATTCTCTGCATCAATCTCAAGTGCTCTGTTGAGCTGCTGCATGGCTTCCAGATAACGGCTCGCTTTGAAATGCTCCACTCCTCTGGCAACACTGTAAACGGGATAGAATCATCAATATGTGTATTAAGTTTAAGAATACGTTCATTGGTTAAAAGGTTTGATGTATTTGAATCATTAAGTGCATAGGCCTATTGGTATTTCATGTACCTCATACAACACACAGTGGTGAAATTGCTTTTATTTCCTATGGTTTTGATACAAATCTATTCTTCTCTACATCAAAATATTACTCCAATGTGATAAGGCCATTAACAAAATAATATTCATGTAAAGCTTCCCACCCGCTTTTTTTTGTGGGGAGGGGGGGGGGGGGGGGGCGCCTGCTTTTTTTTTAATGAAAAAACATGATGAACATATTGCTAAAAAAAATAATTCTGATTAAAAACAAAAAATAAAACATAAATGATGGCGGCCATCTTGAAAAATAGCCTGGCTTGCTGGAGGTCAGGGGAAACATACAGAGCGGCCATTTTGAAGAAAAAAAAGAACAGGGCCTCCTCCTTCCTATTTTTCAAAAAGGCAGGACACTAAACACGTTTTTTTTCTAAAGGCCTAAAGCTTGTTATTTTCTTGGTAAAAGTTTTTGAAAAAATGTCTTAAAATTGTCAACTACATGCGTGGCCATGACATAGCCGCTTTTTACCGCTTCTCTATGTTCAAACATTAACTCTGATGAAGGAGATGGTCATTGTATTATTCTGCTCTCTTTGTTCAGTTTAAGGATAATAAAAACAATAAAAAAAGAAACTCATTAATGAAATATTCTCTACATATGAGACTTATTTACCGGTATTGAGAACTAATTAAATGCATGACCATCTTCACTAAGAAATTAAACCACTTTGACATCTGTTATATATGATCACACTGAATAACAAAGCCTCGTTTTCATATGATGCAGTAAACCATCTTTAACCCTTTTGTGTCAATCATTTCACATTTTGTTGTTTGGCTCAATAACTTTAGATTCAGAGCCCTAGAAAATAAGCCAGATGAATGAGTAGAAAGGGCAAAAATTTCTGCACATACTGCATCCATTTCTGTTGCATGAGTTCCATGCGTTTGATGTCAGGAATTTTAATAAGGAAAATATGCTTTAAAATCCTCTAGTTGGCAACACATCAAGAAATTCCAAATTATTGTTTTTCGATCACAACTGGCAATTTTTCAAATTTTCGACAACATAGCAATAAAAGAAAAGTACTATTGTTACCAATTTGAAGGGCAGTATGTGATTGATTTAGCCCTGAAAATAAATCTTATCTGAAAGGGTTAAAAAGAAAGACACTACTACAAAATGATGAATATGCACTGCACTTCGTGTTTCTGTATCTTATAAGATACAAACAAGCGAGTTGCTGCACCATCCTTTTTGCGAGCAGACACTTATTTCTCACACCCATTCACCACTCATTTGCATGTACACATTAAGTAGCTTTAAGTGCCGTGGTGGCTTTTTGAATTGGTTGACCGCTTTATGTGTGGTAAGGGCTTATTGTGATTCAAGGCATTGATTCACATCATTAGCAGTCTGTGAGTCCTCTCTGACAAATCAAAAATCACCAATATCTAAAAACTTACCTCTCCATTGCCCACTTATGGGACTGCCATTTCCTCAGAGCTTCTGCATGCTCCTCAGTTGAAAAATTCGAACTAGCAAAGAAGGAAAATTAATAAGCAAAATTTAAGTTAAAATATTACACACATCTTACAGTGTTCGTTCAAAATTATGATGTTATGATGTTAAGTGAAGACCAGATGAAACATGAATATTATCGAGAATTATTCAATCATGAATAAAACTAACTGTACCATTTCAACAAATTCTGAACATAGTTTCAATACATGTGAAGAAAAGAAAAAAATTGGCAGAATGTACACACAATCATAAAAGTGATCCCAACTTTAAATGGAGTTAGGTCTTTGTGTCACTGACCCCTCAAGTTGTACAAGTGAGTTTTCCCATGGGATTGTAACTTGGGGGGGGGGGGGGGGGGAGAGCAGTCATCCCGTGATTCCTGTCACAGCCACTGCAAGTTTCTCTTCAGTGGAGACCCTTAGTGGTAATATGAAACATTAGGGACTTTAGGAAGAAAATATCGAGGGCAAATTTTCCCTGACAAGTGTACTAATGGGGATCCGCAAGGGGACCATTGCATACTTGTACCTGCAATATTGTTTTGAACATGACTCTCAAACCACTTCCCTTGGATGCTAGAAGGCAATGTTTCACTCACTTTGGAATAGGTCAATGCACACTTTCAACTTACACAAATAGCTTTGGTCTTTTCAAATACCCTCCCTGGGATAAATGCAAAGCCACCTTTCTTCTATAAATATAGTCCAAGTGTAATAAGTGAGGGGTTTCATGGACCAGTGGATCTGAGATTATATTATCAAAAAACTATGATTTAGAAGAGTACGAATTTACAAATAGTAAAAAAAAAAAAATTGAAAGGCATAAATATTCTAAAAAAGAATGAAACGCTGATAATACCAAACAACAACAACAACATAGTTTTTATGTTAAGAAACCGGGTAACTAGCCTTTAATTTCTAAATCTTCTGAATTGATTTGTTTACCTTTGTAAATCTGGAATGAGAGAAGAGGGATTTGCATCATCAATGCTGAGCAGGTTGGTTAGGCAAGAAACATTGTAGGAGTTGTCGAAGCCCAGAGTATTGTCAAGCATCTCATCGTAGGATTCCTGCGTCTCTCGCTGAGTTTGGGAGCGACGGTAATGCACTGGAAGATCACTTTCGTTGATGATACCCTGCATGAGGAGGAGGGAGAAAATGAATATGAAAGTAGACCCTTTAAAGCCCTACTGCATTACTTATAGCTTCTTGCGCCCTCTATATAGCTAGCAATGCCTAAGCGGTGACAGTTGGTCCCCATGGTCCCCTTTTTCTTATGTTAATTGAGAGCTGATTTGATGAGATAGTGACCATGTCAGTGACGATGTAGGGAGGTCTAATCCCTTATGGGCAAACTAGTACAGAAAGGCTTTAAAATGACTTTGGACTTACTGGCATTTTCTTTTGTCATTTCTTGTGAAAAATAGAAGTAAAGAGAGAAAAAGCAACTTGATTCAATAGTTGGATATATGATACTTTATCCAATTTATTTTAGCATGAAAAACATGTAACTTTTTTACATCTCAGTCATGATAACTAATTTAATTCCACCAAATTAGGCAGTTACAAAGGAAGAAACTAAGTATCTGTAATCGTTCTCGAAGAAAAATGATCACAATTTCTAGGTTTTCCTTCTAATAACAATTCTGTATCCATTCTTGTCTTCAAATTCTGAACATAGTTTCAATACATGTGAAAAAAGAATATTTGCAGAATTAAACACAATCATAAAAGTGATCTCAACCTTTATTTCTAACCTGTTCTTGACCCTAACCTCTATTTCTTACCCTTACCCTTATTCTGACCCTCATTCTCATTCCTAACCCTTACCCTAGTTTATTGTGCTTGAGCATGATGGGTTATTCTCAGATATGCCGAAACATGCATGTGATATATTCATAACATTTCTGTTATGTGCACTTACGAGTAGGTTTTCGTCATTCTGTTCTCCCTGATTGATCATTGTCAAAATGACCTTCTCGTTGGCTGCATCCGTCTTGACCACTCGACACCGGACCATGTTCCCTGCTCTGAAATCCTCCAGCTGTACCTTCAGGGAGTACCTTTCCCCGAGGTCTCCCTTTGGAAGCAGCCCTACAATGTCGCACTCTTGAAGATACCTGAAATTAATTGAAGGTTTTTATTAAATACATGTATTATTACTGCAGGACTAAATTGATTTGAAGAACAATGTATAAAAGGTATACCTAAGATACAAGATGGCATAAAAAGATACCTCTTAAAGCTCATCTGTAATAGTTTATAGGAGGGATTAGACCACCCTGCAAGGTCACTGGACAGGTGGTTATCTCATCAACTCATCTCTCAATTAACATAAGAAAAAGAGGATCATGCAGGACCAATGGTCACTGCTTAGGTATTGTTTTATATATAGAAGGCGCAAGTAGCTACACGTACATGTAGGACAGTGTGGCTTTAAAAAATATGATACCACTGTTATAAAATATATAATCATTTCAATTTCATACATGTAGGACAGTGTGGCTTTAAAAAATATGATACCACTGTTATAAAATATATAATCATTTCAATTTCATAATAGTAATGGGTGATTAATTTCATTGTAAAGATGCAACACTAAGAAGTAAGAATGGTATATTTCAGTGGGATACCAGTTCAATGTTTATAGACAGACTTGGAAAAGTTTACTGGAGGATTGGAACCGTACCATTACCATTACAGTTACAGTTACATGGATCGAATTAAATAATATTCTCATATTTGCTATAAAAAGGAAAACTTAATGCATTATTCAATCAAAAGGTATCTATGCATGCATTTTTGTTAACCTTTTGCAATTTTTATCACAAATGAAGTTTTGAAATTTTTACATCAGCTGCTTATTTTCTTGGATATTCCATGGGAATATAGTTCAGAGACTACATGTATCTGTTTCAAGAGAACATTTAGTCAAAATAAATTGCTCAACGCTTAAATTCTTGGGTAATTTTCCACCCATGGCATGGAAAGGGTAAAGGTTTGGTCATTGCAAAATTGTCATTCAACTCCGTTACGAAGTGGTTGAATCATGTTTCTCATTACCTGGCTTCTTTCCCAAATAAGCACACCACTTGGACAAACATGCCAAAATCCTTAATGGCTACGATCGATCCTGCAATGATGTCATTGATGGCAAGGATGTCAAAGAGCCTTTTCCTGGACTGCTCTGGAGGAACGACCATGAACTGTTCAAGCGGGGGAAGAGTAGCATAGTAATCCAGGTCGACGGTGTCTTGGACGCTTGGTAATGTAGCAGGCTCTTTATCTGCTGGAGTGGCTTTGAAGAGAAGGTCAGCTTTCTTGGATATGAAGTTATGGAGCTTGGATACAAATCCATTACTGAAAAGAAATATACATGTAAAGATATGGAGGATTAATATACAAAACCTTTTTTTTGTATTTAAGTAAATTGAAACATCTGGTCAGCATTTTTCAAATGTAAATCGCATGTTAAGCGATATTAGATACTTATATTAGCCAATTAAGGCTAAGTGATGTCAATGTATCACTATCACTTTATCAGTATTAATATCACCTTGCCAGCCCTTGGTTCAACATAACTTATAAAGTTTATTCGGTCTCAGACCATGCAGACACAGTTTCAAATTCACTTCAGACAGTTTGTTGTTGTTGTTGTTGTTGTTTTAGTCTTAAGGGCGTGTTTCATTAAGGGCGTGTTTGATTTTAGTTTTTATAGTCTAACTGTTAGACCTAATATAAATATTAATTTTTAAAAAAAAATCAACTCCCTAGATCTATCCTAAATTCCTAGTTCTTACTAACTTTTTCAACAACTTTGGTGGCAGGTCTTGAAATGGTTCGTGCAGTTCCCTTGGCACACCCAGGGGTAAAATCTCAGGTGAAGTGTCTGATTTGGATGATTCCTCGGTACTGGACTCGGCTGTTGTACGCGATTGCACACGTACAAGATCTCGCATGGTCCCCGTTAAATGTACGCCGTCTTGGTAGGGTGCCACCGCAGTCGTGTCGGGGTCATTGGCACTCGATTCCCGATGGTCGCACTCTTTAGCTTCATGATCAGCAAGCTGTTGGTGTAAATGTTCTTCATCCTCTTTCTCGATGAAAACAAAATTTCCTTGTTGAAGCTTTTCTGTGAGGATTGACAGATCTTGGCCGTGCATATGCACGGCTTGCTGGAACAAATTTCGTTGCATTTCAGACCAAGAAGACAACTGCCAGCGAAAATCCCGATTTCCTACCTCGTCGCGCACATCATTTCGCATGCACTTTTAACTCAAAGGAACAACTTACAAGAGATAGATTACAGTCGAATTCGATGTAGTCGGGAAGTCATGGGCATAATTATGTAGTGCTGTACGTAGCGGAGGTAATTCGAAGCATATAAATCATAATCGACCCTCCCCTCTTCTTCATCATTCTTTTTTTAGATAACATAAGGATATCTATTTTAAACTTAACAACTTTTAAACATATACATGCCAACACAAAAAAACCATTTCAAACGTTTATTTGAAGCGTATATTTCACCTGCTTCTTTCCGGGAGTCACATATGCATCGAAAAGAATGTTGCAACAATGCAGGGTAGGCTTATAAAAAATTTGATGATTTTGAAGAGACTTGTCGAAAATAGCAATCCTGAACTATACACATGGGTGCACCTCAAAATCAAAATGCCAGAACTAGCCGCTATATCAAATTTTTCAAGCAGTTTAAAGGTAAAGACCGGCCAAATTGCGGTTCAAGGGTTTTTGCGGGGTTTTTGGTGCAAAATATCCATTCAATATTGTTAGTTGCCCTCAGAGGTTTAGATGGCAATACTTCATCCTAAATTCGCAAAAAGTAGAAATATATGGCCAAATGTTCGATGTTGAAGTGCATTTGCAATATCGATCCGGACTGGATATATTTACCAAAATTAGTAGGCGGGTTTACCGGCAAAATTTGCATCATCACGTATTAGGCCATTTAAATTAAAAAAATATACATGTTTAGCGTTTGGGGGGGGGGGGGGCGCCTCCTATTTTATTTTTTATATTTTTTTTTCTAAAGAAAAATACATGAAAAACACTGCTAAAATGGATCTGTTTCTGATTAAAAAAAAGAAAAGAAAAATGTCGGCGGCCATCTTGAAAAATAGCCCGACTGTCACGGAGGGGGGCGTTTCCAAAACTGGTCTGAAGAGCAACCGAATAGGCCCTGTATAATCATGAGGTATATGAGATCTATATTAATTCGATTAAACAAATTTGACAATAATTTGTTGACCTTGATATAAAGGCCTAAACAATAAAGCCCAAAGAGGGAGTTAACAAACAAAAAAGTATTACAAAAAAAAAAAAAAAAGAAGATTTCCGATCGACCATCCCATGTTTGGGCACCTAAAGGGCAATACAACATTTTTTTTTTAAAGGCCTTAAATGGATGTTTACGACGCGAATCAGTAAAAGAAGGGACTCGAGCGACATAAGAAATACTCAACTTCTTTCTTCCTCCCTCTCTCTCTTTCTCTCTATCTCTCTCGATCTCATGTTGACCAATATTATTGAAGTTATAGGGCTTTACATCCAAATCGGTTTAATTCCAAAAGGAGCTAAATCCACTTTGGGTATACTTCTGAGTAAATCTACTTTTTTATTTCTCCACTTTACCTTTAGCCAAGTACCTTGATGTTGTTACATAAAATTATGTTAAAGGTGTCACCCTGGACCAATAATAAATGATAAGAAAAAAAATATACCAGTTATTTCTGATTTTTACTAAATTTTTAGATTTTGTGGATTTAGCTCCTTTTGGAATGAAACATGGATTTAGCTCCTTTTGGAATGAAACGGATTTAGCACCTTTTGGAATGAAACTGTGATTTATGCTGTTTACTTTCTTTTCAAAAGTTTCTTTTTTATTTGTTCAATATCATTGTTTAAAAGGAAAGGTTTGCTACTAAATTTAAATAAATTTCAGTGACTTTATTGAGAAAATATGAACATTTTCAGGTACAATATCATGTTTCATTCCAAAACGATCTAAATCCACTAAAAAAAAATAATCTAAACATTTATTAAAAATCAGGAAAAACTGGTAGATTTGTTCTTATCATATATTATTGGTCCAGGGTGACACCTTTAACATATATAACAACATTAAGGTACATGGCTAAAGGGAAAGTGGAGAAATGAAAAAGGCGATTTACTCAGAAGTACCCAAAGTGGATTTAGCTCCTTTTGGAATGAAACTTTTCAAATAAAGAAAAAAAGACAAGATTTCCGACCGACCTTCCCATGTTTTGGCACCTAAAGGGCAATACAATATCTTTTTTTTTGTTTAGGCCTAATATAACTGCGGATGAAAGAGGGAGAGAGAGAGAGAGAGAGAGGGAGGGACTCTGAGAGAGAGGGGTTCTTTTGCCGTTCTTTAATCAAGAGCAATCCGATGCCTTATTGTCTTTCTATTTATTTCCCGCGACCAAAATGATCCCCCGACCTCAGTTTAGAACTGGAGATGAGGGAAGATGAATTGGATTCCCCCGGGGATTCCCCCCTTCCCCCCAATGTTTTTTTCCTCGGTTAAGAAAGTTTTCAGGGGAAGGGATCGGAGGGAAATGGTGGGAGATCCGCCCTCGCTCCGGCCACACGTTCTCGGATTCTCATGTACTACCGGTACACGTCATCTTGCACGCTTTGTGAAAAGTAAGCCATCTCTTGTTTGATGCTGTTTGTACAAGCATCACATATTCCACAGATTACACTTTTAAAAGGTAATTAATTCATTTGTAAAAAGGTTTTTTTCTTGTATTCAAACAAAAACAATATTCTTAAAATGTGAAAAGGTATTAAAAAAAAAGTAGTTTGATGATTTTACTTTTAATGGCATAATAATAATCCCCAGTCAGGTGATTGATAAATCAATATGGGTGATATAATCAGGGGCGTACGCAGGATTTTTTCAAGGGGGGGGTTTTAAAATATTTTGCTCCCGAAAATTTGAAAATCGCGCCGGCCGAAAAGTCGCTCAGTGGGGGGGGGGGGGGGGGGGGGGGGGGGGGGGTAAGCGGACATTTTTTTTTTTTTTTGGGAGGCCAAAAAAAATCGCAACGACTCAGCCGGCCGAAAAGTCGCTCAGTGGGGGGGGGGGGGGGGGGGGGGGGGGGTAAGCGGACATTTTTTTTTTTTTTTTTGGTCTCAAAATTTCAAAATTTGACATTTGTCTTCGTTGGGGGGGGGGGGGGGGTAAGGTCACCTTATTTAGGTTAGCCGTGGGGAAATTTTTTTTATTTTTTTTTTTTTATTTTTTTTTTTATAAAACAAAACAAAACAAAGGGGGGGGGGGGTTTTAGTTATTTTTTAGGGTGGTTTACATACATTGAAATTCCAAAGGGGGGGGTTTGAACCCCCAAAACCCCCCCCCTGCGTACGCCCCTGGATATAATAGTGGTTTTAACATTTTAGAAAAGGTTTAAAGTATTTTTTTTTTTTTTACTACAATTATTGGAATACTAACTGTTAATATTTTATCTAATTCTAATCGTAATGTTTCTTTCTCACAATATCTTGATTTCTAGATCTAGCACCTCCCATTTATTTTGTACACGATAGAAAAAACGCCGATCGTTCCAGCAAATTTTCTATTGCCAATTTAACAAATGGTCAATACCTAATGATTTATATGTAAATACCGGTAACCGAACCCGAAATTCACCCCAGGCATGTAAACCTCGGTCAAACAAAACCAAACAACACAAAGTGATATCAAGTAAACAACAACAAAAACAAATAAAACAAAATAAAACAAGTAGACAACACCAAAAAAGCATAGACCTACCATACTAACATACCCTGGACCTACTGTGCATAGCTATATCTCTTTGGTAATATAGCACTTTTCAGGACCGAAGGCCCTCTCAAAGCGCTTTACAGATAGTCGTCCTATATATATAATGTGAGATAGAGCCTTTAGAGGTCTATATCTCTGTGATATCATCTAGCGTAAGACTTATAAACATTAGTAACCGTTCACATCCCCCCTCTCTCTCTCTCTCTCCCCTCTCTCTCTCTCCCACTCTCTCTCTGTTTGCTCATGTATGTCTATCTGAGTCTCTAGCTTTGAATTAATCTTGTTTATTTACTCAGTCTTTTCTCTTTTTTGTGGGGGGGGGGGGCTTCTTCAGTTTGTAGTTTCTGTTGGTTAATGGCGGGAAGCCGCATGCCCCCCCCCTCCCCTGTCCTGGCCGTTTACCACATATAAATATCAAGGTAAATGTTTATGAAGAAAAATATGATTACCGGTAGACGTTTACAAGGCTCTATAGACTCTGTTTAAATTGTATACGTCAAACCTGCGTGATCGGCTATGCTCACTATAAATTGTTAAATTGGCCATGCGAATAGTTGACAATTATGACTCAATACCAGTTTATTTGTCGGCAAGTTCAATAATCTCACACAATATCTGAACCTGCAAAGTAACTCACTCAGGAAGGGGGATGTGACTGCAAAATGTCTGCCCAATCAGTTTAGTTTGCTATTGGAGGAGATATTTATACTTTGAGCTGTCTGTCTTGAGATATAGCCATGTCTTCAGCTGAGACAAGCAGGAGACTGAGACACATTGGGCTAATAACCCAGCAGGTATGTTGAAATTTGAGCCTGATTTACAAGTGGCCGGCTGTGCAGGATCTGCATCTGTGACTTGTCGTGTGACTGAGCTGATGAGTGACTGTGACTGTGGGGGCGCGTCTACATCATGTAGCTAGCGACTGTGTCTGCGTTGATAAAAACATCAAGTTAATCATTCACTGATACTGACACAATGTTAACTGCTAGTGCATGCCCTCTCGGTGGTGCTGTCAAATAGAATTTGAATGCACAATGAATGAGAATCTTAACCTAGTTCTAGATCTAGATCTAGTTAGTAAGTTACATGTCTGTGCGTAGACCGAATTTTTCGTCTCTTTCGTTCGTTAGCCTCTTATTGGGGTAGGGTCGGCGGCTCTCTCTTTAGAGACCGAAACAGACCATCCTGCGAATTGTGTAGGGTTATGTGGGCAAATCAGTACACAACACTTGCAAAACTTATCCCCGAATTACTCCTTTCACAGGATGCATATCCGATGCATTTATAGCCCTAAATTAGCTATAGGTCTATGCTTAACTACTTTGGTTCCACTTACCAACTTGATTGAAATGTTCCGTTTAATGGTCCATTTTTAGGAAATTATGGGTCAAAATCGAAATCCATGATAAAAATCTTGCAGCGGTGGTTTAAACTCTCACTGCGCATAAGGTCATCTAAATCTCATCCCTTCTAGTCTACGCCGAAGGCAAAATGTTTATAACGGAAAAACTGTGCATGTCATTACGAACTCGTAGCTCGTGCACAGTTTTTCCGTTATAATTGTACTGATTTGCCCACATAACCCTACACACTTCGCGGGATGGTCTGTTTCGGTCTCTAAAGAGAGAGCCGCCGACCCTACCCCAATAAGAGGCTAACGAAACGAAAGAGACGAAAAATTCGGTCTAGTCTGTGCGCAGCTTTGCATTGCCATAAACAGTAGTCAGTAGGGGCGCTGGTCCGAGAAGAAGGATCGTCTTCATAAACGAGGATCGTCTTCGTAAATGCAGACCGATGCGTCCTCAAAAATAAGGATCGTCTGCATTTTCACAGACGTTTCATATTTTTGATCGGCACATTGGCGATGCAAAAAACGGATTCCATGATGATTTTCTTGATGCACTTTACATTGACTTTGTCTAGATCTACAGAGACTTTCACATTATGAGCAATAAATCCCTGGGAAGACGGACAACCACAAGTAGACATGGAACTAGGGTTATTTTCCCCCGGGGAATTTATTTTTGGCATCGCCAGTGGGCGGTTCGGTAACCCCAAACCTGCAGAGAGCCGATGAAAAAAAACGTCCGCTAAAATGCAGAGGGTCGATATTTTTGAAGATGCATTTTGTCTGCGTTTGTGAGGATATCCTCATTTATGAGGACGATCCTCATTCTCGGACCAGTGCCCCTACTGATAAATTAGGCGGATCCGGGCCAGGGACCAAGTCCAAGGGCAAGGCCAAGGGCCCAATGCAATTATTAGTAAGGCAAGGGTAGTGATAGGGTGTCTGGTCGTGCACTCAAGTTTTGTGTGCTAAAATCCTTCCAATAGAGATTGCACACATCCCTAGTCAGTCCATGTGCATTGCAAAATTGGTCAATGTTTTTATTACCAAATGAGATTCAAACCAATACTCAGCCTGCCAATACTGCTCGTGATCCTGAAGGTGTTACCCAATAAGTGAGGTGTCATATGGAAGAGCAGGTTTTTCTCCATATTCCCCAAAGGGGCTCACCCCCAAAATTCTAAAAATATCTTGGTCAAAACAGCGATTTAAACATTGTTTCCATGGTAACTCAGAGATTTACCAATTTCACGAAGTGAGCCCCTGAGGGTTAAGTTGGGCCAGCTGTAAGGAATATATCCATGCGCTTATTTTTTCTCTAGTCCCAACTCCCAAGGGATCACGAGCAGTTACAGTTTGAAAATACCCTTACTCCACGCTTTGCATATCGTGCTGTGCAGCTTTTGAGCAAAAATTATAACTCGGCGTGTTTTTCGTCCATTCTGACCAAAATGCTATGAATATTGACTAGATTATTATTATTATTTTTTTTTTTTTGGGGGGGAGGGGCTGTATCTTTTGATAGAAAGATTGGTGAGTCTTGAAATTTGAAATTGTGACAAACGATCCAAAAGGGAAAATTTAAAAATCTTCCAAACACCCTAGTAGTAAGGGGGAATGGGGTGTTGATAATTCAGTCCAACTGGCAATTCTGTTGAAATAAACATTTCTGACGAAGGACCCAAACCAACAAAAAAAGAAGAAGAAAAAACAAACAAAACTTTCCAAGCTTATTTTTAAATCAACATGATTACAATATTTTTTTGCCACTCTGCCACTGTGGTTTGACTTTGAGACTTTATTTCATTTTAAGTAAAGCTACACGGAAAAGTTAGATTATTATTATGATTAATGACACAATTGTGTGCACGCTTAGACTACATGTAGTTCAACTAAGATTTGGGTGAACAGAAGATGATAGCCAAAACTGTTTAGTAATTTAATCTACACCCACATATATACAAGACTAGAAGTAGATAGATAAGAGTACAATATCAATCACTTTAAGTGACTATCTTCTGCACCCACCATGTCTTTACCTTCCAGCGGAGACTGCGACATTTACGGAGTCTCTCAGCC
Source organism: Strongylocentrotus droebachiensis (assembly GCA_035222895.1). Lineage (NCBI taxonomy): Eukaryota > Metazoa > Echinodermata > Echinoidea > Camarodonta > Strongylocentrotidae > Strongylocentrotus > Strongylocentrotus droebachiensis. The sequence goes on from JAVYIG010002868.1 coordinate 184,986, forward strand.
AGGAACATCAGCCAGGAGAAATCACAATGGGGCACGGAATCTCTCATGGAAACCTACTTCTCTCTCCACAGTAGCAGTAGTAGTGAAGGTAAACACCAAACAGGGCTGGAAATAAGCAGTTTCCTATTAAAGTGATTACTTAAAATCCTGCTTGGCAACCTAAAAGTTTTGCCATTGTTGTCCTGCTGGCAACTAAGAACACCATTACTGTTGTGCATTAAGTAGTTCATGTTTGTGCAGTGGACTGTAAATGACCAAACGTTAAATATTGAAGGGCAGGGTATTTTACCAACATCGCTACCACTGCATTTTCAATTGCGCCATACTTCGCAACATTGTGAGCAGCAGATGGCAAGATACATAAATCTGAAATCGTATCGGGAAAATACCCAGCCAATAAAAATTAAGCAATCAAGCAATTGTCTAGGTTGCCCGGCTATAAACCCAAATAAAAATTGAAGTGAGAGTCCTGCCTAAAAATTTCACGACTCATTCAGAATCAAGATTTCAGAAATATAATTTAGGAAAATACTTTGACAGAAAAGTTAAAAAAGGCTTGCCATTTTAAAGTGGAAACAGAGATTTTTATTTTTGTAACGCTTTGCCAATTTGAATATGGGATGCTGATTTTAACCTGTTTTGTGTTTGGACATGTCCAATGTCCAATAGGCCAAATATTATTAGCATTATACTTATAACGTCAGTGACATTTGGGACATAATGTAAACAGTCTAACCTGTCTTAGTGGCAGCCTCTCTATAAAGACCACCTGTCTATAGTGGCCATGTATTTGGTCTCCCTCATGAAAGAAATGTGTATTGTAAACCCTTTGTAGAAAGGTCACCTGTCTACAGTGGCCACCTTGCCTGTTTTCCTTTGTTGGCTTCAATAGACAGGTTTGACTGGATTCATCTGTGACTTGCCCAAGTTCCTTACATGTCAAGTTGCTTTCTAATTGTTTTACACCAATATAAGTATGAGATTCTATATATTTCTGTTTTGTTTACTTTGCTTTTACAGCCTTTTACACAAGTGAAAAGATCCAGGATTCCTTGGTAAGTCAAGCTCTACTTGTATATATGAGATTTATCTTTATGAACTCTTTGCTGGCTTTAGTTGATCAATAGGACAAACAGGCGACTGCTACAGTTGACTTTCATCACACATACAATGAATACAGAATTTGTGCCAGTCTAGGGCATTGTTTGTTCCAAGGTGATTTATAGATGAAATGTTAATCAATTGTAATTAGATTCCATTCTTGGTGGTTACTGTCTGGAGCTGGGCCTTGTTTCATAAAACTTGTTATGAATAACAACTGCCACAATTCTATTACAAATTTGCTTACAGCCAATGATCCAATGCCATGATTTCAGTAGCTTACCAGATGATTTTGATGTGCTTTAAGACTATTCAATATTGATGTTTAATTCTGGTTCAAATATTAAGTCATGGGTTATGTATTCTGCTTACGAGTACAGGACACTAAGTATTGTAGTAAATGCAGCATAGTAAAACCTGATTTAGTAATAAAATCATGTTCAGCTTGACTATACTGTATGTTAAAGTTCAAAAGAGAATTGTTATGTAAATATTTGTGTGCAGATCATGTAAACTTAAAACTAGGATACACTGTAGTTTAAATCTAATCTTGAGCTCTGGTATTGGCATCAATGTCGAGAGAACATGGCTATAATTCATTCTGGATTGTTTATCCTGCAGTAGAATAAAACGGCCTCACAAAAACTTGCTGGAAATCATCTTCAATAGAAACCGCAACTCTCACTTATACATAGTGACCTATGTTATTACTCAGCCCCTATACATTTTCTTACAAAATCGTTTGGCACATGTCGTTTATTGGTAATCTTAAACATTCGGTTTAAGTTTTGTTGGATTCTGTAAGAATTTATTTTCTATCATCACCAGAACTCGAGCTTATCTTAAATATTTAGTTTTGCTTATAGTTGAACTGTTATTTACCGAATGATAACATTCAATGTGTACCATTGTTTTTCTTGGACAGAATCCAACATGGCGGAGTTTTGACCTCTGTAGGTCATGTCCAGAGGTCAACGCGGCTTTGTCTGGTATCCTTTTTTAACATGTACATGTAGCTCGAACTAGACTTATTTGATGTTAAAGGTATATGAATAATACAGGGTAGTATAGAATCATCACTTCAAGAGCCTGTAGAAGATCTGATACGTCAGAGCAATAAAAGTGCCCACCTAGGGGTTAGAAATTAAGTTTAACACAACCTTTTTATGTATTCACAGTATGCCATTTCTGCATTGGGCTCTAATTCAGGGTTTAATATGCAAAAACAACAACATTTTGATAATATTAATAATAATTTCATTGTATACAAGTCATGTAGAAAGTTTTTGAATTTTTCCACTTAGCTTTTACAAATTTTGTATAGAAAAGAGAAAATACTGTGTTGCTTGTAATGTTTTTTTTTTCTTTGATGATGATCGAGAGAGAGATAAAGAGAGAGAGAAAGAGAGAGCACTTTCTGAAGTTTCACAGCCAATTATTTAATCTTTGAGGGCTAAATTTTTCATAGGTTCACATTTGTCTCTTGTATTGTTAATAATAAGTGTACCATGTTCAAGCATTTAGTAATGACATTTTCCTTAGCTGCTTTAATACAGCATTTTATGTGAAGGTTTGGGGCGGCCATGACAGTGATTTCAAGCTTATCATTGAATGGAAAGTTGATCTGAAAGGTCTCTCATTCATCGGTACAAAGGTGAGATTATGTCTTATTATCTTATTCATATTAAAGGGATCCGGTAACTTTGTCTCAGATTCTGAAACAAAATGCTGGAGTTAGCTCATGCTGCAATGATAATTATAAACCTATAGGTCAGTCAAGAACCCCATGACTTTTACAGGCCGATCGCCTGTCTGATTATCAAGATATTTATGATTGGAATTACAAATTTTGAAAACCGTTTGCCAAATGGTTTTCATAACACTACAGTCTATTGGGGAAAACGAGTATGGTAAAACCGGTCACTCAAAGGTTTTTACTTTTTGGAGGCACTTCTTGATCATTTTGGATTTGTTTAGGGCTTCAATATTACACCATATCACAGACACTGATAACACGTAGGGCCGTGCATCTCAGATTTAACATTGTTAAACAATGCCTTTAAGGACTGGTAGAGTATGATGTATCAGTAGTTTGATAACAATAATGATAACATCTAATCAGTTGGTCTATGTAGAAAATACATGGTGAAATTTGAAAACAAGATTTATGCCAATGAACTTACAATACATTCAGTAAGATTGTGATTAAAATTGAATATGTTTTCTTCATAAACCTATTTCTAACGTTGTCATTATTGTTATACAATTTTTTTATGTGGGACCAGTCCTTAATTTTACTGAAAATTATCAACACTTATAGAGGTAAAGGTGGAAATGTACTCCAACCTTTTATGCATGCTTGTCTTCTCTCAAAATTCAATAGCATGATTGTGATTGATAAATCATGATTTGCATAAAGCTGGAGTTGGGTTGAACAAGGTTTTCTTACTAACATAATGTAATCTTAGAACTTGTTTTATATTGAAAACATTAGTCTCTCAACCATTGTCTTGTAAGTACTTCAATTTTTTTTGTTACCCCTATCTATGAAATCTACTCCATGTAAAATGTATATTGTTTCTGAATTTACCATATGGTATGAACACCGAGTGCACCCAGTCGTGACAAGAACCTTGAATTTTCCATGATTTGTTATTCATGAAAATGAAACGATAAACATATTTAATGTTTTGACCACAGATTTACATGGATAAGCTACAGTACCAGCCTTAGTCTTATTATCTGTGACATGTGCCATGTGAATATCAAGTATACTGTGACTCACTAGAACCCTACATTGTATACGAGTTGTCATCAATTTCATTTTAAATTGTAAATATTCTGTATTTTGATCACAGATTCATAAGGATAGTGTGAAACATTCTTGTCTTTGGCATAAAAACACAAGTATACTGTGTAGTAACAAGAACCCTACATTATCAATGATATGAAATTGAATTCATTGAATAATGTTTTCTATTCTAACCACAGATTCACAAGGATGGTGTGAAGTACCAGCCTAATTCTATTATCTTTGGCATGTTTGATGGTTTCTATAGTTCACCGGATAATCTACAGGTAATGAAATCATACATACATGTATATATATTCATTTATTTAGATATGTATTTTTCTTGAGTGGTATCTCACATACATGTATCCCAGAGAGGCAGAGACCCGTTTCACAAAGCCTTTTTTCAATGACAAATGACAAAAATCAGTGACAAATCTGCTGATAACCGATCAGAAGCAAAGATTTCTGTAGCTTATAACGAAAAGTGTCATTTGTAACCGATGACAAGTTTGTGAAATGGGGCCCAGGACAACCCTTGTGCGCTGTTGTGAATATTGGGATAGGCAAGCAAAGCATCTCAGTTCAACAGATATCATGTTTGCATTTAAAATGAAGTGACATTTTTTTCTTCAAAAATCAAAACTAGCATTTTTTTGTTTTGGGTGTATGCATAGTTTTTTAGTATTTATATTATTATTGGGTTATATTTAGTGCTGCCTTTTTACTTCGCAAGTAATTCTCCTTTTTAGAATTTTTTGTTGGGGGGTGTGAATTCCCTGCTTTGTGTTTTGTTGGGCTATGATCTATTAAAAATACATGCAAAAATGAGCTGGCAATGCAGTGCATACATGTATTGTAGGCAGTCTTTGATAATTATGAAAATAACAGCTACCAGCGGTAGTGAAAATGTTACTGTCCTTATAATCCATTAAACAATAAAATTGGCTTAAATACAGTATTCCTTTTTTTTTATTCTGTGTGTTTCTCAGGATTCGTCAAAAAACAAAGCCAAATTTTGCAAGGTCTTGGAAGTTGACCAAAGCTCTGCAATCCTGACATACAACTCATACTCATTAGCAAGGTAAGAAAGATAGAACATACTTTATTTCTTTTTTGAAGCCAGGAACTTTACGATGAAAAATCAGCACTAAAATCTTTCTATTGATAACACATTTGGTTTCATACATTGTTTTCTCATATAAAGTAACATTGCCAATATCAAAAAGTGATTCAATTCAATTCAATTTCCATCTTTAAAAAAGAACAAATATAACATAGTATTGAAACATTGGAATAATAATATATACATACAAATGGAGGGGTAGCCTTAATAAGCAGGTTGCTTGTAAGCAGGGCCCCGTTATAAAACATTTACAACTTTGTTAGAGAAATATCTAAACATTTGAGAGAATTATAAAACGGCAAAATTATATATATATCAGGTTACTGTTATTGTTTTTTCAGACACATGGCTCTTTATCATTGTTGCAATTTGAGGCAGAAATGTTGATTAAATTGATGTGGGAAAAACCCAATATCCTTGATGAGTTGACAAGAATACTCGGCCATCTATGTTATCGTTTCTTTTTTTCAGACACATGACACTTTATTCAAGGAGCATGGCAATAACGGGAATTAATCACTGTTGCCAATTTCAGGCAGAAATGTTGATGAAATTGATCCTGGGAAAAACCCATATCCTTGATGAGTTGACAAAAACACTTGGCCACTATACCCTCTATGCTATTTAAAAAAATGTCTTTATACTCCTGAACCCATAAAATGCTAGGTAAAGCTCTGGGGGCAGGGGCGACTTGATTTAGTACATATGATTTAGTGTATGTCACTCACCAGTGGAGGACGATTTATTTTGGATTTTTTAAATCAGACAATAAATTAACCTGAATCTTGAATATTGGCTTAGTTTTAGATGATTTGTATCCTTTAATGAAGAAAATAGAAGTAAATATTGTATACTGAGAGCAAGAAGGATGCTAAATCATATATGCTTTTACACAGAGTTAAAGCCCTTCTGGTTCCAAACAGATTATATTGTCCCACATTTAGTTCCTCATAAACATTTAACTCATGATTAATTATAGTAACGGTTTCACTTTCGAGTGTACATTCACTCTGTGTTAGCCAGAATGATATTGAATTGCCCTTGATTTGTGTTTTTTTGCTTTGTAATGTCTAATTCTGCTTTTCCATTGCTTGTATGTTAAAAGGAATTCAAAGGATTGATTTAAGCCCATGCATTACAAGGACAGCATGGACCTGAGTTGAAAATGAAAATAACTTCAGTCTGTGTACAATTCTATTATTTTATCAGTTTTCTTTCTTTTTTTCTTTTTTTCATTTTGCTTACCGGGTATCACAATAATTTATGCCAAGAAATTTCAGTTTTCTGGTATGCACATATTCTCTGGAGGAGAGAGAGAGGAGGGGAGGAGGGGGGGGGGGGGGGGCAGGGGGAGAAAAAGAAATACAGAAATTTGAGAAACAGAGAGGTGTAAACAGAGGGATGTGAACACATTTTTCAAAATATAGCACTCCAGCCTATGTCAAATTTATATAATTAAATTGTGCAAGTTAGCATTTTCTACTTAAAAAAAAACTTCATAAACAATTATAAGTGCAGTTTATGTACACACATGGTTTTCATACTTTAATTTGTCCATGGTGTGACTTTGCTGGTGATATATATTCAATGGATATTTCAAAGGGTCCTTTGGACTTTGGTAGATTAAATACTGGATTCAAGTGGACTTTAATGACTTGTTATCAACTTAAAGTCCATGTGATAATAAGAAGGTCGTCTTGGTTATTCATGAGTAATGGTCTTTTTGATGTGTACTCTGTAGATGTACATGTCGAGGGGTCAGTGACACAAAGACGTAATTCTATTTTGGCCATTTTGAGAAAAAGTAGTTCATGTGTCAATGAGTTAAGGAGTTAAGTCTATGTTTCACTAGTCATTGACTTCAATGGGATGTTGGGTGGAGTTAAGTCTTTGTGGTTCCTGGAATGCCCACATTTTTCTGAACATTTTGATATCAAATACTCATTTTTGGCAAAATATGGAGTTACGTCTTTGTGTCACTGAATCCTTGATGTGTATTGCTCTGTTTGAAGTTTTGATCCCTCAGACCTAACATCAATTATACAAATTGATATGCTATGATTGGGAAATGTGAGATTAATTTGTCACATCTAGAATAATAAGTTGTGAACCCGTAAGCAATTTATAATTGGTTTCTCTTCCCCTTTTGCTTTCTTATCTGCTAATGAACTAAAGAAAGATATAAGGAAATCTTGTCTTTACAACAGGAAAAATAATTTATTCATTGCAACTTCAATTTCCACTTGCTTTTAACTTCTGTAGTACATGGACAAATAAAATATTATTCAAGAAAATTTCTGTTAAAACTGACCCTATAGTTGGGATTTCTTGTAAGCTGAAATATGTCACAGCAAACATTCAATGTTTCAACATAACATTAATAGAGCAGTTATTTATATCCCAAGATTTTCTGTGTTGCCGGGGATGAAATCTTGAGTATCACAGAAACTCTTCCTCTTCATTGAAGATAAAGACCAGTTCTGGTCATGCGGTTTCATTGTGAAAGAAACGTTGTGGAGTCGATCAGAAAAGGTTGATCATCTAGCATGTATTGGTGTGTACTGCAAGGTTCTGGAATCATCAAAATCATACAAAATTTAGCCCAGTCTTGGCAAAGTTACAATCACTGTACACAGAAAGATGTATATGGGACCACGCACATGTGCGCGACACACGAGTTATATCTATCAGGTCCAAATAGATATAATAATTTACCAAATATATCAATTAGTAGGCGGTTTCTTGGCAAAATTTGTATGATCATGTATTAGTCAAAACATATTCTTTCACAAGGATAATTATGATTTATGTTAGAGTGATTTAAAGTTACCATATTTACTCCAATACTGCTCTCCCTTTTCTTTTTCCATTGTATTTTTTCTCTCTCTCTCTCTCTCTGTCTGTCTCTCTCAGCCTCTCTCTCTCTCTCTCTCTCTCAGTCACAGTCACATTTCATTTACCCCTTAAAATGCCAAGTTCAAGTAGTATGGATCCTGTCATGTGGTGGTTTAAGGGTTAAAAGCATCTCTTCCAGTTTGTATACTGTTCTCACATGTTGGAAGTCTATATATTGCCCATTTGGAGCCAGAAAGGCTTTAAAGCTAAACTTTAGTACTGGTAATGCGATTGCATTGTGAAAGAAAAGGTGTGGAAAGGATCAGAAACAGTTGATCATGTAGCATGTAAGTATTGGTGTGCACTAAGGTTCTAGAGTCATCAAAATCATAATAAATTTGACCGAGTCTTGGTAAAGTAACACGCACTGTACACAGAAAGCTATATATGGGACAACACGCATGCATGGTGTCGGGGCTGGTACTACCTTGATTTCCTTGTCTTTCTATGCTCATTACTCAGCCTGTATACATTTTCTTCCAAAATTGTTTGGCACATGACATTTATTTGTAATCTTGAACATTCGGTGTAAGTTTCGTTTGATTCTGTGAGAATTCATTTTCTTTTTTTTTACCAGAACTCAAGTTTAGCTTTAAGTCTGTTTAAAATTATTTGCGTTAACGTCCTTCTGACTTCAAACAGATATTCTGAGTATTTCTTCTTTACAGATTACTGGAATTCGCTTTGAAGAACTTTTTACTTGATGTTTGTGTTTTCCTTTGCTGCCCTTATATTTGACTGTCATGTTTTTTTTTATTTTCTTGTTTTATCATTTATTCTGTAGGTTACACACTACCCAACGTGCAATAAAACAAACGGAAGTGACAGTAGGCAAAGTCAGGACGTCCATCATTCAGAAATTAAGCGATACAACCAATAAAACAAGATTGGTAAGAATGATTTACTTACAAAGCCTCATTCACATATGGGGCCTGTCACCACGAAATGAGTCCAGTTGGTCAAAAATTTTATTCCTGTTTTTAAGTATTATATGAATCTACATTAAGTAAGCTTTAAATTAAGGGGTCACACATTAAAATTGATAAATTATATCCAGAAATATGAACAAAAACCTAATTGGACTTTATAAACAATTGGATTACCCAGTTTTTAGATAATTAGGTGTAAGTTAATGATGCGTAACATAGCCTATATTATTTGCCAAAAAATGTTAGAAGGAGATATTTTCGTGACCTAAGCTCTGGGGACATAAACTACAAGACATTAATAAGTCGATTTTTGGAAAAATCTTAAATGTGGTAGGTGGGTTAATTTTCAGTACATACACACTATACATCGCTATTACTACGATTGAGCCTAATGCGACACTGGACTTATTTTGTGGTGACTGGCCCCATATGTCATGCAGTAAACCACCTGTAAAATAATGAATGTCAAGTAGGGCTGAATGAAAAAAATGGTGTCTATGAAAGTGTACTGGCCTACATGTGTGTTATAAGATACTATGGTGGTCCACAAAGAAAAATGCAAGCATATGAACTTGAAACTTGATCTGTGCGAAGGGCAAAGTCTTGTTTCGCTGGAGTCCAGTGCATGCTTAAGGGCTATGAATTCTTATATCCTTTCTTGTGCAATCTGAGCTATATTTTGGAGCATTTTAAAATAAATAAAATGACTAATATTTCAGGAGAAAAAAAATTGGTAGTGAATTCATTTTAAACTTTTACCCTAATTTTGAAATCATTGTGGACTACCATGAGATAACTGTAAAGTGCACTACGTTTTTATCATTTTATTTTAAACACCTTTGTTTAGTATACCGTAACCCCCTAGTCAGAGGAGAAAACGTTACTATAGCAGCTTAGAATTTATATCATATGGGCTATCATCAGCAAAAATCAAAGATATCCGACAAAAACGTTTTACTAAACTTGAATATTACCTTGTATGTTTTATATTGCAGTGCTCTGAGAAGGAAGCAATAGAACTGAGGCTGCTGCTTTTAAAGGAAGAAATCCTGAGCCAGAGGAAAAGGCTGGAGAGAGAAAAAGAAGTTTATGACCACCACAAACAACAGGTCCAATCTAAAAGTAAGATATGTAATAATGATAAGAATATTATGGATTTATATACAACACCTAATGCATATATACAATGCCTTTTAGCGCTCTAATTCAGTATGTATGTTTTATTTTTACTTCAGTTTTTGTCATCAAGTTTGATAGTTGTCTTAGCGAATTATGGTTAAGTCCGTAGTTCTCATTTTTAAGTAGATCATCTTTGTTTAAAGAGAAGTGCATTATAGTTTTGTTTGGCTTTTCAATACATCACAATGCCCAATCATTTGATACAAAATATTTTCTATACATGGAACACTTTGGCTTGAAGTTATTGTATGCATTGGCCTAAAAACTAATTAAATCAAATTTTCTTTCAAAATTTTCAAATTATTTTTAGAAGTATGTATTCTTGAAATCCGACACAGAGCCTTTCTATTGTGGCAAACAGTCTTCTTCAAGATATGTTATTTAAAATGTTTATTTTCTTTTCCTTTTTTTTTTGGTCTTCTTCATTTTTGCTTCTAGTGGAATCCACCAAGTTAAAATGGGACGAATTGCAGCCTAGTAACGAAGAGCTTGAAATAGAGATAAAAAACTTGACAGAAACAAAGTAAGAACTTCAGATGTTTTCAATGTTAAAGAGAATGCTATGCCATTGAAATAAACTTTGGGCTTGGATCAGATAAAACTGAATTCAATCGCAGTTTGAAATCTCTGCATAAATGAATTATCCCTCAAATGGTGAGCTTTTAACCCAGAAAGACCAGGCTTCTTCAGAGGTATTGAGGATGGGGTATGCCCCCCCCCCCAAACAAATAAAAAAAATAAAAATATCACAGCCACAAAAAAGGACAAATTGCAATAAAATTTACCACACATCTCCAAAATTTCTAAAGAATAACACTTTTGGTTGAAAATGATTAACGTTGTCACTTAGTATAATTTTAATAAATTATAGCCATAAACATACTTGTATTACCAAATAGTAAGAGCCAAATGGGTATCTTATTATGCAAAAGTATAAGTTATTATCTCGCTAAGATATTTCTGTGCTGCCTTTTAATTTGCAGGGATATCAAAAGGCAGGTGATTTCCATGTACACAGCTAGGAAAGCCTCTCTGGTACAAGAACTCTCACGCGTCTATCCAATCCAACAACTTCCAAACAATGTGTACACCGTCTGCACGGCACCTTTACCAAATGCTGAGAGCAACATACAAATGAGTGAGTTCTACAATCAGTTGCAACATGTTAAGACCACCCATTCCATTTGCATTAACCTACAGAAAAAAGATATATTTACAACAGTTAAAGTGACTTGGTAACGTTGCCTCAGATTCTGAAACAAAATCCTGGATTTAGTTCATGCTGCAATCATAATTATAAACCTTTAGGTCAGTCAGGAACCCCATGACTTTTACGAGCCGATCGCCTGTCTGTTTATCAAGATATTTACGATTGGAAATCTAAATCAAATTTTGCGTTTTCCTAACGGTCTATTGGGGGAAACAAGTATGGTAAAACCGGTCACTCAAATATTTTTACTTTCTTGAGGCACTTCTTGATCCTATTAAAGCGCAATTTTTTTTGGGGGGCTTCAATATTTCACCATATCACATACACTGATAACATGTAGGGCTGTGCATCTCAGATTTAATATTGTTAAACGATGCCTTTAACTTACAGAAAAAAAAAACATTTACAACAATTAATTTTAGACAAAATTTATTACTGGAATGGCTGGGGATATAAAGTGCTCATGCTAATATTTGTTCCAGTGAGATACAGAGCTGTCTGAATATTTAATCTAAACCTTGAGGCATCATTTACAACAATCCTCACATGGCACGGTCATCACAAGAGGCAGGTTTTCTTGGATGAGGGTATTTACTTTTGTCAGAGAACAAAGCTATCATATGTCCTGATAATCTTCTCTTATTTTTGTCTCTTCAGTTATGAAAAACAATTACCTGTATGTGATTTATATTATAATAACTTTATGAAACATGAACATCAATCTAGTTGGCACATGAGAAAAAGAATGAAAAGAATTTTGAATACATTACATTAGACTATGCTATGAATGCTTTGGGAACTGCGCTTGTACAAGGCTTACAGGCATTATTGATGTAGTTCCTAATTTCATTTTCTAAACATGTTTATGAATTATTTTGCATCTTTTGTACCAATGTAATTTTTATCCGAAAATGAAGTAAATGAGAATTGAAAGATTGAAATAGTTACTGTATCGTTCCATCATCCCCCTGCAGATAAAGATGACACGACGATCTCTACGGCGCTTGGACATACAAGCCATCTTACCCTCATGATCTCAAAGTTTCTACAAGTTCCGCTCCGCTATTCCATCCATTACAACGGATCCAGGTCTACCATACATGATCATATCACGGAACAGTTACAAGACAAAGACAGAGAGTGAGGATAATTATACATTTCTGTCCTTTGTATTAGTCTGTTTGTTTGTTTGCTTGCTGTTGTTATTTATTGATGTTGTTGTTGTGTGTTTGTCTTACAAGCAAAAATAAAGGGGCCTATGACTGCCCAAGGGGGGAGGGGGGGGGGGGGGGAGGGTTTAATAACTTCATCATATATAATCATATCTGATGTAACGGATCCAGGGGGAAGTTTCATAAAGATTCTAAGTCAAACTTAACTCTAAGTTGGACTTAGATATTATGGAGAGCCATTTGTAGCCTTATTTTAAAATATATTCAAAAGCAAAAATTCAAGTATTTTAGACTTTTCATAAATTCCACATCAAGAACATGAAATCTCCCATGATAAAAGAAAGTATGAATGATTTGAATCAACATTTTATGCCTTTTAAAATAACTTTTATAAAATATTTTCAAGGATGCAAATGGCTTTCCATAATTGTTAAGTCCAACTTAGCGATAAGTTCAACTTAGGATCTTTGTGAAACACCCCCAGGTCTTTTATACATGACCACATCCAAGAAATGTTGCAAGACAAAGATAGAGAGCATCGGTAGTGAATTTTTTCTCCATTTTGTTACTGGTACCTGTTTATTGCTTATTGTTGTCTTAGTTGTTGTGCCAGGACAGGTCAGGAATACAAAAGATATTATCATTCCTGATATGGGTGAAGGTGCAACTTGATTTATGTGAATTACAGTTTCAGTATGATTTAGCTGGGTTAACCCTATTTAGCCCGGGGGGGGGCTTGAGAAGCCCCCCCTCGACATTTTTCGCGATAATATATTAACGCAAGAAAATCTTGCACTGAAATTTTGTGACTTTTTTCTTTCGAGTCTTGCGCAACTTTTGAAAGAATTTTTTCGAAAATCGGACCTACCATTACAAAGTCACGTGTCCTTTTGTCTTCGCATGTCAGCCCGAAAATCGCTAATTTTTGTGATTTGTGTACAAAACATATGGAAATCTCATTTTTCAAATAAAGAGGTAAAACATTGGTTATTTGGTCTTGTTTAGATTTTAGGTGTTTATTTTGGGGTCAAAATAGTTGAATTATAGTTGGAAATGAAATAAAACAACAAAAACAATGAAATACATAAGTTAAAAAAACAAAGAAATACATAAGAAATTATCAAAACAATAGATAACATAAGGAATAACCCTGGTTTTTCAAATTTTTGTGTTGTATTATTATTCCAAATGGTCTAACAAATATATGTAGTGAGAAAGAATGCTTAAATATGAATAATGTCTGATTTATGGGCAAAAATGTGAATTTAATGACCTTATTTGCATAAATTACCATAAATATGCAAATGAGTGAATTTTTCAAAAAAATTGAAATTACCATAGTATTCTATACACTTCACTTGACATGTATGCAAATTTTCGCGGCGATCGGGCGTTTTACGGCCGAGATCATAGGGGGGGGCCTGAGAAGCCCCCCCCCGGGCTATGCAGTTTCAAAATAGCCCGGGCTAAATAGGGTGGTAGTACTTGTTAGCTCTAAATCCTAATGATATTCTTCTTCATCTGAGAAAAAAAAAGATCTATGATTTTTGACGATTAAGCATTTTGCACTCTGGATGTATGCATCAAGTGCATCAAGAAAGTTTTAGTTTTAGTAACTACCACTGGACGGGACTTGTGTAGTGACTCGATAAGAAGATCAAGAAAGCACTCATCTGTGGAGAGAGAGCCAGACTGATGTCTGGGCCCTGTTTCATAAAACTTATTATCAATAACAAGTTACAAGCTACTGTGATAAGCTACTGAAATCGTGGCATCTGATTGGCTGAGAGCAAATTTGTCATAAAAATTCAGCACTTGCTATAGATAACAAGTTTTATGAAACAAGCCCCTGGTTTGTGTTTGGTGCTAACGCTATAGACCTCAATATGGCTCATTATCTCATAATCTAGTGAATGAACTTGATGCAATTGTCCATCAATTATATTTTTATCCGATCTCTTTCCCTCTCTTCTCGATAGCTTTCCTCTCTATACCAAGGGCAGGGAGAAGTTCCACTTCAACTATGCCGTCTATCTTCTCAACCGTAACATCGCCCAGCTTAGGTACATCCTGGGACTTGGCACCTCTGACCTCCGTTTGACCTTGCCTAACCTCCAGACACTCCTAGAACTCAAGTGGGGCTTTTCGGTGTAAGTCTGACAAGACGATTTCATTTCAATTCATTTGTTTCCAGTCTTAAAAAATAAAAGTCTCAAATTTTTTTAAAATTAAAGTTAGTAACAATTTTTTCTTATTTAAAAAGAAATTACTGCCAATATACCCTTCCTGTAACTGTGGTAGAGTTGCGAAAACCCAAATAATTCAGTCAGACACAAGCTTCGACGGGAGTGGTCTATCTTTATTTTACGTCTCCGTATCCATCCTTTAACTCCGTGAAAACTGTATGACAAAGACAAAATTGCAAGCATAATAAGTACATATGCAAATGAATCTAACCACAACTGAAATGCTTCAATACGTTACCAAATAAGGAAATGAGCATTTTATATCGATTACAGTTTCGATCGATTACAGAATCATCTACGCAAAATAATCTCGGCTATAAACCCTTGCCAATCGTTATAATCATTATGTCATACAATTCATAAGGCTTCTATGGCTCCTTGTAACTTGACAGCCTAGCTAAATTGAATCAACTCCAATAACGAAAGAATAATGACTTTTCATTGCCCCACATATGCCTTTCTATGTAAGTAGAAAGTGCAAATCCTTCCAGACCTTCCTTGTAAACTTCGTTTATCTTTGTCCTAAATTACCCTAATACAAGTACTTTCATAACTATGATAAATGAAACCTGTCTCATACAGTCATAAGTCATATATATCAGTCATTACTCTTCATCTTATCCAATGTTTCATAAATGGTTTTACCGTTCTACGTAAATTCCTACACAGTCGCACATAACATGTATACATGAACGTATCGCTACATACAGCCAGACTTGGCTTTATATCCAAATTAATCTTCATAATCCTTCACATAACAGCACTTAATTGCAAGCAAACATCAAATATATAAATATACTGACCTCTGTGCCCTTAATTGTGAACTGAATATCCCTCAGAATACGATTTGTGACAAATCAAAACATTCGGTAACAAACAAACCCAGCTTGCTCCATCGAACCAAATTATTAGCTGACACTAGAGGACGACAAATTTCTGAGCAAGTCAACGTCATCTACATGGCTCCTTTAAATCAGTTGAAAAACTGAAACTAATTTACCCTCTAATGGTATTTCTTTGTCAGTTATTAACCGATAACTCCACAGAGATCAAAAGTTGTACAGTACGTACTTCACATTATATACATGCATGATATTACATCAAGCCAAAGTATGCAAATTAATATGTGGAATATCATTCAACAAATAAATTTTCACATTTGAGTAAAATAACAAGGTTCTGACCACTGGTCTGGAATATCAGATAGAAATGTAATCTATGTTAACAATTATCATGAAATAACATGTACCGGTAAGTATTAAATTCCTATCAAACCGTTTTAAACGAGTACAAGCACATTTACAATTTCTTCGAGATCCGAACTGGTGTAAATTCACTGATTGCCCTGTAGTCATGAAAAAACTATGACTTCCTTATACACACAAGTGAAACTTGAAAATGACAAAAACAACTTATTGACCAATTGTCATTTTTATAGGCCAAAAAAAAAAAAAAAAAAAACTTGAATTCTTCTGATTTCTGGACACTATACTCCTTTCAAATCAAATTGAAATACTCAAAATTTAGCATCAACCTGCATAAATAATTTGCTGTTGACTTGAACGGGTATGACAAACTCACTGAATGCAAACTATCCAGAAATTCTACTTCTTCAGTGTGCAGATGAATTTACCATTATAAACCATGACAAATAATTAATGGTTGAATTGCGCAACCCTGCATTCCAAATTGATTCTGAAATCAGAATCATGCTAAGGTTTTCTTCAAAGCAATACATTTCTAGTCTTAACTTTCAGACTTCTTGTCAAGCCTAAATTGAAACACACAATTTCCAGTTAATTCAAAACCAGACAAAAACAATATCATGCATAAATTAGTCTTAGTCTTTCCTACAGACCCTTCATGCAAATGGACTATTTTAAAAGTCAGGCCCAACATTGCGCATAGCTTAAATTTGGTTGTCATACACAAATCGCACCAAAAAAAACTAGTCTTTAAATTAAGACCCAGATAAAAGGAAAAGTACTAGTCTCTCAATTCAGTCTCAAATGTACGAGTAATTAGTCTTTAAGTTCAGACCCGAAGAAAAACGTGAGTTTCTAGTCTCTGAGTTCAGACCCAAAGAAAATGTGAGTCTCTAGTCTCTGAGTTCAGACCTTCATTTGGTCCAGTTCAAATAAATTTGGGAGATCATGGATCACATTTCAATGAATCAATGTCATCTTCGTCCATATGTGATACAAACATGACTTTAGGTCCTAAATTTCTTTTAAGACGATTGAAATTAAAATAATCTTCACAAAGATACGCTATGGCTCCTTGTCCGGGAATTACTCCTGGTCTTCCTGTGGGACAAGTAATATTAGTTTATGAATCGGACGCTCAAGGTAAGAACATGGGGTAGTTCGCTTTCCTACTGCATTCAGTTTCTGTTCACCCATTGCGATCTTAACCTTACGAACATGCTTATCATCCGAGGGATAAGTTTCAGCGATCCTACCCAGTGGCCATGCGTTTCTAGGAGCATTGTTATCCTTAACAACGACCACGTCTCCGACTCTCAGATTTCGTTGTGGAGCAGTCCATTTCTGTCTCGTTTGCAGGTTGTGAAGGAACTCTTTCCTCCAACGGCTCCAGAATTCATTGAGTAGATGTTGAACCCTTCTCCATCGTCTCCTGGAATACAGGTCAACCCGCTGGAAGCATCCCGGGGGAGGAAGAATGATGCAAGTCTTCATAGTTAAGAGATGATTCGGAGTCAGCGGTACAGGATACATAGGGTCACTCAGATTGTCCGTTGTCAGTGGTCTGCTGTTGACAATTGCAGCTGCTTCATACATCAGAGTGCGTAAAGACTCGTCATCTAGTTGTCTTCCAGAATGATGCAGCAACGTATCCAGCACAGTGCGAACGGATCTGATCAGTCTTTCCCACGCTCCCCCCATATGGCTTGCGGAGGGAACGTTGAATTTGAACTCAACATAGTCACATCCATCATTCAGTAGAATGTTTTGGACCTTGGCATGGTCCATTTCCTTCCAGGCTCTTTGAAATTCAGATGCAGCTCCTACAAAGTTTGTGCCTCTGTCGCATCTCAGTTGGCGTACTGGACCTCTAATGGCTACGAAGCGTCGATATGCCTGGATGAATGAGTCTGTGTTCATGCTGTTGAGGGTTTCAATATGCACAGCTCTGGATGCCATGCATGTAAATAAAAGTCCATATCTCTTTAATTCCTTCCTACCCTCCTTTATCAACCAAGGTCCAAAACAATCCATTCCGGAGAATGTGAATGGTGATTCTGGTGTGAGTCTGTCAGTGGGTAGATCGGACATCTTCTGAGTCAAAGTAGGACGGCGCAGTCTATTGCAGATGACACATGAACGTATATACTTTGACACTCTACTGCTACCTCCAATTAACCAGAATCCATTTTGCCTGATCTGGTTAAGTGTCATACCCCTTCCTTGGTGCGCAGTCTGCTCATGACAATGACGTATTATGAGTTCAGTCATGTGATGTTTCCGAGGAAGGATTACTGGATGCTTCATCTCATATGGCTCATCGCATTTACGAATGCGTCCTCCAATTCGCAGGATTCCTCGGTCATCTAAGAAGGGGTCGAGCTGATGGAGTCGACTGCTTCTTTTCATTTGACGAGTTTTCTTTCTGTTAGTCAAGTCATTTCCTCTCTGAATGACAGTCAGGGTCTGGATTTCATCTGGAAAGGCTTCCCTCTGTACCATTCTTACTATCTCTATTTCGGCCTTCTGCAGGTATTCCAGATTGATGCTCTTCTCCTTAGAAAGTTTGCTCTGGCTTCTGGTACGTTTCTTATTGCAACGTTGTCTCAGGCAAGAGATGAATAGCAAACAATTAGCAACTGCTCTCTTAGCCTTGTTCCAAGTCGAAAATCGATTCAGTCTACTGGACTCAAGGCTATGCGTACTGGTCTGAGAAGTATGAACCTGAGATTTCTTCAACTCAGGATCGTCATCTTCTATGTCGAACATCTCTCCTTCATTGGACTCATTGGAAAACGTCTCCTTCCACAGAAACTCAGGACCGTGTAGCCACTTGGAATCTCTTAACTGGGATACAAGCAGACCTCTCGAGCCTTCATCAGCAGGATTCTCCTTCGATTCCACATGTCTCCATTGTGTTGCAGAGGAGTGACGTCGAATTTGTTGAACTCTGTTTGCCACAAAGACATGGAAACGTTTCTCTGAGTTCTTGATATACCCAAGAACTACATTGCTGTCAGTCCAGAATGTATGCGTAGCCTCATCAAGTCGTAGTTCTGCATCCAAGAAGGTTTTGACCTTAACAGCAATGACTGCTGCTGTCAATTCTAAACGGGGAATTGTTACCAGTTTCAGCGGTGCTACTCTAGCCTTTCCAATGACGAGGGAGCAATGAACTCGTCCTTCAGCATTAGTGACTCTCAGATAAGTACACTGTCCATATCCACTGGTACTTGCATCAGCAAAATGATGATATTCTACTGACTTCACCTCTCCAAATTCAGTTGGTTTGTAGCATCTGTTGATTGATATGGTGGGGAGTATAAGCAAGTCAGTTCTCCATCTATCCCATCGTTCCCTCAAATGGTCAGGAAGAGGGTCATCCCAGTCCATTGATGAGCTGCATAGCTCCTGTAGAATTCGTTTGCCTGTCAAGACGACTGGAGCTATCAGACCCAATGGGTCATATATGGACATTACTGTAGACAACACTCCTCGACGGGTGAGAGGTTTATCTTGAAGGGTGAGTCTGAAATTGAATGTGTCTGACTCAACGCACCACTGGACACCAAGAGCCCTCTCAATGGGTAAGTCGTCACTTTGAATGTTGATTTCTCTCACATTCTTGGCTCTGTCTTTCTCTGGTACAGAATTCAGCACATCTCTGTCGTTGGATACAAACTTGTGCATGTGTAAGCCACCCTTTTCACACAGCAACTTGGTTCTGGTGATCAATTGTATCACTTCTTGAGCTGTAGACATCGACTTGAGTCCATCATCAACGTAGAAGTCTCCATGAATGAAATTCTTGACGTCCTCTCCAAATTCAGCGGCATTATCTGTCGCTAGTTGTCGCAGCCCAAAGTTAGCACACCCAGGTGATGACCCAGCTCCAAAGAGATGCACTGTCATGCGGTATGCACTTGGATCCTCTTCAAGGTTTCCACCTTTCCACCACAGGAATCTTAGATAGTCTCTATCTTCTTCGTTCACCTTGAACTGATGAAACATTTCTTGTATATCGCATATGAATGCAATATTCTCAAGTCGAAATCGACATAGCACTCCTGTGAGCTTGTTTGTGAGGTCCGGCCCAGTGAGTAGATGACTGTTCAAAGAATGATTTCTGTATTGTGCACTGCCGTCAAACACAACTCTTAACTTGTTGGGTTGCACTACACCATAATGTGGTATGTACCAGGTAGCACCCACATTATCAGTCATTGGAGCAGTCTCGGCATATCCTTTGTTGATAAGCGTCTCCATCACTTCTGTATACTTCTTTTGGTATTCAATGTTGTGTCTGAACTTCTTCTCCAGATGTACAAGTCTCGACCATGCTTGGGCTTTGTTGTTCGGAAGTTGAGGTCTTTCATCCTTAAAAGGAAGCGGCATCTCATAGTGACCATCACTCATGTGTATTCCTTTATTCATGATGTCAAGGAATTTGATGTCATTCTGGGAGAAAGCTGTCCCTTCTACACTTGTGTCAGTGAAGTCAGCTTCCATTATACTCTTCACTAGTAAGGGTGTTATCTCTTCCTTGGTTGTCACCCTTTCAGAAAGGAAGACTTCCTTTCTGTCTATCACCAATGTCTCTGGAATTTCTCTTGTCATCAACCGGTGACTGATGCCAATACGGTCGTCATTCTTGCGGTTGTAGTCACTACGTATTGTTCCTACAATACTCCATCCAAGGTCGGTTCGTATGCCATATGGTCCATTGTTGAATGGTGCAGGAATCACATCTCTCGGCAACAAGGCTCTCGCACAGTCATAACCAATCAATAGGCCTATGTCACAATCTTGTAGTGGAATGAGCTTGCTGCTAAGATCACGCAGGTGAGGAATGGACTTAGCAGTCTCTGGAGTTGGTACATGTGTCCGGTCAGCCGGCATGATGTCACGTGTGTAAGTCGGTGGTAAAATTAATTTGTCCTTGCCATCATGTGCGCGTACACGCAGTCCATACACACGTTCACTGTTTATTCGTTGGTCCTTCATGGATAGCGTGGATAGCTGTAAGTTGACCTTAGTCCCATGTAGCCCCATTTCGTCCTTGATGGATGTGAGTAGGAAAGTTGTATCTGACTGAGTATCCAGCAGGGCGTATGTCAAAGTTTCACCAACACTGTCCTTATGTGACAACCATACAGGAACAATCATCGAGCTTTTGAGTGTTTCTTGTCCATTACTTTTCCTTGCAATGTGTGAGCTTGATGACCTCACTTCATCTTGGGTTGTATCTTGATTTGAAGGTTGAGCGTTAACCCTCACCCAGTCTTTAACATGGAGTGCTGTTGGGTGTCTCCTTTTACACTCCTTACAAGTGCTTCTCTTCTTGCACTCGTTTGATCGATGACCAACCTTTAGACACCCATAGCACAAGCCCCTTTCAACAATAAATTTCTTCTTCTCTGCCATCTCCCATGCTGAAAAGGTAGGGCACTCTTCCAAGGAGTGTGGCTTCTTGCAGACCAAGCAGGATACAGTCCATTGCTGCTTTCTATCACCCATTCCTTTCTGATACCTACTGCTAGTGGCATCAGTTGCTAATGTTCTGACTTCTGATGCTACTGCCTTTCCTCTCTCGTATCTTGATTCCCTCAATCCATAAACAGAGGTGATGGGACAACAAGCAATCTTTGACTCCTCCTCGATGAAACGTGCAAAGAGCTTGAAAGGAGGAAAGCTGCCATTGCTGTCTGCCCATTGATAAGCCTTCCTGGACCAGCGTACAACTAACCATTCAGGTAACTTGGTCAGGATCTTACGAATTTCACCGTCGTCATTCAGATGATGAAGGTTCTGAATTTTGTCCATTGCTGTAACACACTGCCGCAAAAAATCAGAAAACTTCCTCAAACCTGGCGCATCCTTTGTGGCTATTCGAGGCCATCTCTCCATCTTGTCTCGAAAGGCTTTAGCGATGACAAAGGAATTGCCGTACCGTTCTTCCAAAGCCTTTCTGGCATCATGATATGCTGTTTCGTCGTCTATGAGAGCATATCCTTTTACTAGCTCCAGGGGTTGACCCTTCAGATACTTCTCAAGGTAAAAGAACCTGTCCATAGGCGTGATGCCACTTCGATCAATTAAGATGTTGAATGCGTGTTTCCAACCTGGATACATGAGGGGATTGCCATCAAATGAAGTCGGTTCAGGTAGAGGCAATCTTGAGGCTCTCAACTGTTCTGCAAAGAGACTCAAAGGGTCAATGGGTGAAGTCTCATGAACAGGTGGATCAACAGGTGATGGTGGGTCAACAGGTGATGGTTCATCGAAAGTGACTGCTTGCCTCAAAGATGCATCATCGCTCTTTTCATCTTCCTTTAGAACAATCATCCTGTCAAGAGTGCTTTTCATGATTGAACTGTGTTCTTTCTCAACTTCCTCTAATTTGTCCCCACTATCATCAGCTATCTCAGAGGACAATCGTAACTCAGCGAGGTTCTCTTGCCCATTGATGACAGTGTCCATCAGAACTTGTAACCCATCTCGAAGAGCCTTGACGTCAGAAAAACCAACATCATCTATTAGGGCAGCTCTTAGCTTGTTGGCCTTACGTCGCCAGGAGGTCACACTGCTTCTGAAGTTCTTAGTCTTCAGATCGAGCTGGTATTCGATGCTCCTTTCTGTAGGGACTGACTGTCGCTTCTGCTGAGCAGCTTGTTCTTCAGTCATGATTAACAGGTGTCTCTGTAGCTTCCCAGTCTCGGCAGAAACCAGGAATCTTCTGGTAGGGATTCACTGTGGGAGAGTTTTCACTGTAACTGTGGTAGAGTTGCGAAAACCCAAATAATTCAGTCAGACACAAGCTTCGACGGGAGTGGTCTATCTTTATTTTACGTCTCCGTATCCATCCTTTAACTCCGTGAAAACTGTATGACAAAGACAAAATTGCAAGCATAATAAGTACATATGCAAATGAATCTAACCACAACTGAAATGCTTCAATACGTTACCAAATAAGGAAATGAGCATTTTATATCGATTACAGTTTCGATCGATTACAGAATCATCTACGCAAAATAATCTCGGCTATAAACCCTTGCCAATCGTTATAATCATTATGTCATACAATTCATAAGGCTTCTATGGCTCCTTGTAACTTGACAGCCTAGCTAAATTGAATCAACTCCAATAACGAAAGAATAATGACTTTTCATTGCCCCACATATGCCTTTCTATGTAAGTAGAAAGTGCAAATCCTTCCAGACCTTCCTTGTAAACTTCGTTTATCTTTGTCCTAAATTACCCTAATACAAGTACTTTCATAACTATGATAAATGAAACCTGTCTCATACAGTCATAAGTCATATATATCAGTCATTACTCTTCATCTTATCCAATGTTTCATAAATGGTTTTACCGTTCTACGTAAATTCCTACACAGTCGCACATAACATGTATACATGAACGTATCGCTACATACAGCCAGACTTGGCTTTATATCCAAATTAATCTTCATAATCCTTCACATAACAGCACTTAATTGCAAGCAAACATCAAATATATAAATATACTGACCTCTGTGCCCTTAATTGTGAACTGAATATCCCTCAGAATACGATTTGTGACAAATCAAAACATTCGGTAACAAACAAACCCAGCTTGCTCCATCGAACCAAATTATTAGCTGACACTAGAGGACGACAAATTTCTGAGCAAGTCAACGTCATCTACACTTCCACTATCCACAAAACTATCTCTTGAGGATAATAATTGTCCTATAGGACGATGAACTTGTAAGTTAAACACCCTGTACTCTGGGTTTATTCATCTCCTGGTAAATTTGTGTTTTTATCTTCCTCAGCTCTGTTCCTGCATCATCGTCAGGAGCCAATGCTCAGTCGCCTGGAGCCGCTTCTCAACCGATTCCAGCCGGATCTCCCCGGTCCCGTGCCAGCATTGGTATCCAGGCCTCCATGACCAGTCCCTACATGTCTCCTAACCCTCCCAACTACTCCTCAGCAGCTCCCAGTGTGCCAGCTGGTCTCTTGGGGGAGAACATTCCCAATAGCCCGCCTCCTCCTTACCACATCTCTGAGACTGAGGCAGCTAGGCAGGGGAGGACTGGAGATGGGACCGGTTCCACCCCACAGGGCGATGAGGAGAGATTGGTTCCTCTGGAGGGGGGAGGTGTGAATGGAGGAGAACGTAGGGGTGGGACGCTTCGAGACAGTGGGGTAGTGGTGACAGAAGGAGAGGAAGCATCGCCAGGGGTTGAGGTGGGCGATGTGAATCACAGCAGTGGCAGGGATGTGCGCGATTTGAGCAATGGAGATGCGGCGGAAAGTGAGGATTCCCTCAATGGAAGGAATTCTGAAAGGGGTCGCATTCCGAATGAAGCCGACAGTGATGGCGATGATGAAGATGACGAGGAAAGAGAAACAGTGAGCGCTGAAGTTATAGGTATCAGCCAACTTAACTATAGTTCTGGTGATGCGCTATCGCAGGATAGTGTTGATTTGGGTTCAGTGCATATAGGACAGGGCGTTGGCTCAGGACCCACTAGCCCTACAAAGAGCAACCCATCACCTAGTGACTCACAGACAGATCAACCTGCAGGTGAAAACAGAGAAGGATCCTGTGAGCAAGCAAAAGGAAGCAGCGAACAAACACCTTCGACGAATCCAGCACATAACCAGTCAAATTCTAATAATGCAACACCTCCATATATTCCAGGGCAATGTGCAAAAAGTGATGGTCATTCCAGTGTTTCAACAAGCAAATCTCATGTGGAGGGTCAAGAGGCTGACCCTACAGGCGTGACCCATGACCCCAAGGGATCTGTAAGAGAAGTGCCTTTCATGGCCGTGGACCACATCTTCCGTTTCGACGACATCAGCTCGAGAGCCGATGCGCTGTCCAGTCAGGGTAGCTTCTCTAGATTCAAGTCAAACAACTCTGTGTCTGTTCCCAAGACTAAGAGCATATCAGATAGCTAACACAAGTCATTGTGCAAAGTTAGTTATTGATAATATGAACATTCAATAGAAGAATTTTACTAGGATCAGTCTTGAAATTTGCACTATGTAACTACTCAAAAAAAAAAAAATCAACTCAGAAAGTAATGAATTCATTTAAAGAGCATGTCCTACAATTCCGTATTTTTTAAAGTTCAATTACCAGTATTCTTATAGGCAAACAGTAATTTTTCTTTGAAATTTGGAATTCATCTCTTAACCCTGTAATTATTTATATAGGCTTTAAAAATGTCTTGCATCTATTGATGAGATTGATCAAGATTATAGGTTAGGGTTCATTTGCGTTGAATACTTTTCTTCCAACTCCCATTAGCAGAGGACTTTGAAGTAACAATTAAACTTTGATTGTTTTACAGCAGTTGATACATAAGTTAATAGAAGTAATATGATATGAAATACTGCACTGAAATCATTAAACTTGGCTATTGTGCAATTGGCCATGAAATTGTGGAGTTAGAAATGATGCATTTTCAACACAATGTATGAGAATAAAGAGGTGAAGTAGTCTGGATGTATTTGATCCTATATGGTAGAGTTTAAAAACAACTATGTAGTGAAATAGTTTTATATTATTTCGTTTATAACTTGCCCTACCTTTCCTTCATTTGTTCGCAATGAGAAACGAAATATCTTGAAATTTGCCACAAAGAGTAACCCAATATAAATATGAATTTGTTTTCATAACTCGAAGCAGTCTTGAATAATCATCTGACTAATAATTCATTGAAGTGATCTGGCTTTGTACGTATTAGTATAGGTATATATTTATATATTTCAAATTTGATGCACACAGCCCAAAGATGTTGGATGCGCCTTCTTTAGGCTTAAATGTAATGAAAGCATGGAGTTAAGGGAAAAAATTCTGCAAAGATATCGCAAAAAACACATCAAACATGAGATCAGTTAATAGTTTTATGCACTACATGTACTTATGTAGACACACAAAAGTGATCGTGTATGACACATGCTCCAGAATCGTTTGCCCTGGTGCCAATATACTACTACCGGTAAACTAAATGAGCTCCCAAATTCAGCCCTAGACCACAACAATGAACCTAACCCTAACCCCAAACCCAATTGCAATATGTTTATTTTTACGAAAGCCCAAAGCAATTTTGGGAGGAGGAGCACATATCAGGGCATCAGTTTCACTTAGCCTTTTCTCAATGACAAATGACAAAGATCAGTGACAAATCTGCTGATTACCAATCAGAAGCAAGGATTTTACTAGCTGATAACAAACACTGTCATTTGTCACCGATGACAAGTTTTGTGAAATGGGGCCCAGCTTACCATTTCAGAATCAGCCTTAAATGCTAGCGTAGTTTATAATTTACTTATATAAGATCCAGATATGTACAGCCTAGTGTTGCCTCCACAAAGTTTGTGATAATTGTTGAAAATATTGCAGTTTCTTTCGGTACCATAACAAAAAATCATGACATTCTGAACAATTTGGGCTCTTGTCTTTCTTCCCTCCCTTGTTCTGTAGTATACTACTGGTTAGTTTCATATACATAGGGGCAAAAATTCATGAAGGAGGTTTAAAATAATCGTTAAAAAACTATTTCATATGCATGTAAAAACGGTAATTTTTTTAAGTTTCTTGTAAAGTGATATTGTATTGTGAGATGGAGATATAAGTTACTGAATAAAGAGCTTATCAAAATGAGTGAATGAGCTGCAGTGTTCTGAATCATTATGAAGTTTTTAATTTTTAAAAAAAGAATATACCAGATTGACGAGTTTAGAAAATAGTGTCATGCAAGTGTAGATTGGTTTTGATACAAAAAATCTGTTGATTGGGCACTTTAATGAACAAGATATTTTTTATATCATTTAGATATAATGTTGTAATACCGGTAAGCTACAATTTTATCACTTTAGACTCGATTTCAACCCCGACAACAATCGCTGATTATTACCTTTAAGCCCCCGCACACTATATGTATATGACTGGACTGCAATCCAATTGTGGAAGAATTTGTGATGGTATTTGACATGAATATTTAAACAGGTACAATCTTGATAATCAAGGTTAGGAACCATTTAAAAGACAGCAATGTTGTGGGACTGCAGGTTGCCTAGAAGGAGCCAAGCTCATATCGAATCAGAATCATAATGGCGTCTTTTCAGTTGTGTGATCGTCTATGATATGAAGACGATTTAGATATTTCTACAACAAGGTGGATTTAATTTATTGTTAGTATTCATTCATATCATTCAGAATCTCAGTCAAGAAAGTGATATCTATTAACAATTTTTGTTTCAAATTCAACTTCAATGGGTGAGCAATGTGGTTTATTTAACTTGGCTTTTAAAAAGAAAGAATGGTAATAATGATAATTTAACGTTTTTGTATAGCACATAACACATAGGCATAATTGTATGTCTGTATATGCTTTACAGAATGGAACAGAGGGAGTTGAAATGGTGCGCTGGGTTCATGATTGTGAGAACTTTAATAAAAGATGCTAAATATATATGTTTTCAAATTACTTCTGAACTTTTCATATGTTTCTATAGTTGTAAGGTATTCCGGCAAGTTAAAGAAACCATACACCATCTAGGGATAAAATCCTCTTGAGTGTTGACTTATAATCTAGATGTTCAAATGTTAATAGTTAACTCCTATCACATTGTTTATAATTGCACCCACTGTACGATAGAGGTAAAGAACAAATAACCTAGAAAGAAAATGTGATGGAATTAGTTTTCTCAAAAGTAGAGGAACCCTACAATGCAAATAGTTGTCTTCTCTCGTTTTCAAACCTCATGTGAGGATTTACCCCTTCTGTAAGATACAATAATTCTTTAGTTTACCCATATTTTTACCACAAATCATAATGTCATCTTTATGTATATATGGCATATATGGCATATATATATATGCCTGTGGCATAGGCCATTTTCCTAATGTAACCAAATTGATACATAATTGCTTCGATGCGAATTATTTCATTCACCTGTTATGAATAAATGTATTGCAAAAGGCAGAATGCAAATTGCATACATTAGTTGTTGCTAGGTAAGACGACCATAGTGGCTTGTCCTACCTAACAACAGGTATTTTACTTTACAAATGAAATCATTCGTATTGAGGAACTTTACTATTAAAGATACATAAATTTGGTTGCATTACGAAAATGGCCTATCGGCCAGGTACAAATCTATGCTACTTTTGTTCGATGGAAATAGTACATGTACTTTTTAAAATTAGGATTCCCCTTTAGAGGAAGACATTGTGATACTGTTCATATTTCATCAGAGTTTATATTTCAAAATATCTGTATAATATTGCAAGAATAGTATGTACCATTTGATGGATTGAATGTATTGGACACACATTATGTATTCTGATTTATATTACGGAATTAAATCAGACTTACACATATTCTCATAGTATTTCATCAGTGTATAATTTGTGTATGTTTGCGTGTGTGTGTGTGTGTTTGTCTTTGGAGGAACAAGCAGTGGTTAGTGCATCAGTTTTAAAGCTCATGTACAATTTTGGTAGCAAAAAGGAAATTAGAAAGAAACATGTTTACTATTGTCTCTTGTTCTCATTATATTCTTTTCATGATTTCCTGTGAATTGTAGTGTAAATACCTACAAGGAATGATAAATAACGACTAATCATTTCCCACACTAGCACCCTTCCACAGTGATGGCTTCCAGTATCTTCCTGTTGATCACCGGAAATCAAAGTGATCTGAAGAAAAGTTTGAGGGCATATCAAAACTGTACATGACCTAGAGTTGAATGAAATGAAATCAAGAAATAAAGTAAACGGAGAGAGTGCAATTGGTATGATACTGATAAGAATTTATTTGAGGGATTACAAACAAATGAAAAAGAAGATTGATTTTCTTAACAATATAATTGGTAACTGCAAAATGTTGCAGAATCAAAATTGTTTGGTGAACATGCATGGTCCTTTCACCGCCTCTAATTCAGCTATCAGCTTATACTTCATCCTTTCCATTGCATTCTTCATTTCTCTTCTTTATAAAGACTGCAGCCTCCAAACCTTTACAAGTCCTTCATACCATCTGTACAATTTTTGTATCCAACTTGTTTTTATCTTCTTTAGTGAAAAACTGCAGCCTTCACACTTAAAAATGTCCTCTGATGCCAACAACAGAGAGACAGTTATTTTACTGCCCCTATTTGAAGTATCGGATCATTCTATCCATGTAACATATTATCTGATTTTTCATCTTCATCAGAGGAAAACTGCAGCCTAAAAGACCTTGACTGATCACCCTTTAAAGGACAAGTCCACTCGAAAAATAATTTACTTTCAATAAAAGCAGAAAAATCAGACAAACCAATCAAAACAAGTTTGAGCAAAATCGAATAACTAATAAGAAAGTTATGAATTTTTGAAAAAGTATGTAAAACTATGAAACAATGAGATTCACAACACAAATCGCCAAGATGGTTATCAGTTTGTGACGTCATGTCCTCACAACTTATCAATTGCTTTATATAGTTTAATCCCATTAATTTCCCTTTTTATCCCCCAAAACTAGATTTCCCCATGCCTTTGCCCAGGTTATATGATTTGTATCATATTGCGTGCATGACATTTCCCAAAAACTTCTATGAATTTTGAAAAATTGATACTATTTTCTGAATATTGTATATTCATAATTATTGATTTTTATATAAATAGTTTATCAAAATTCAATTTTTCATGATTTAACTAGACAAAAATTACTTTTTATTTGTGCATCCACACAAAAACATATTACTAAAAATCTAACTTGGATACTGGTGTGAAGAAATAACATTTTTAGGGTGAAAATAGGAAATTTATATTATCAATATAAAGAAAATAATAAGTGGATAGTGAGGACCATACGTCATAGACTTATGAGTGAGTTGCCAATTTGTGTAGTGATTTTCAAAGTTTTTCATGTCATTTAAAATTCATAACTTTCTTATTAGTTATCCGATTTTGCTCAAACTTTTTTTATTGGTTTGTCTGATTTCTCTGGTTCTATTGAAAGTAAGTTATTTTTGGAGTGGACTTGGGCTTTAAGCATGGTTTATCTCTTTCAGTGTACTACTGTCATCTCCAAACCTTGATGCAGGCTTTGGTTTTCTTTAACCAACTTGTTCAATTTTCTTCAGTGTACGACTGTGATCTACAAATCTTGACGCAGGTTTTGGTTTTTTTTATCCAACTTGTTCAATTTTTTTCAGTGTACAACTGTGATCTACACATCTTGAGGAAACCTTAAGAGGCTGACGGCAATCACTGATATGAGCCACAGTTGAATATCAGCTCCTCCTTCATACTATCTGTAGCATTATTCATCCAACTTGTCCAGCTTCTTCAGGTTAAAGACAGAGACCCTAAACTCTGAACAGTCCTGATGACTACAGCAGGTACAATCCTCTCACCACCCAGTCTGAAGCCATTGGGGTCGAAATTGATGCCACCTGTAACACTTTTCATCCAGTTTGCTCATCTTCTTCAGTATATGACTGTGGCCTCCAAACCTTGACGAGACCTTCAGAGGCTGAGAGCAGGCACGGCTCCTCTGGATGGTAAGAGAGAGAGGGGACCGCATTCTTCCCGGCCTTCTCAATCGTTGATGTCATTGAACCCTAGAAAGAGAACAAAATACAAATAGTTTTGTCAAGCTGTTAAAGCTGATACAATTCTGGTAGCGAACGGGAAATTCGAAGAAAACATTGGATGGGTCTTCACATTGTTCCACTTCTACCAAATGATACATTTGATTGCTTCATGTTCTAAAGCATTTTTGGGATCACATAGGCTCAAATTTCAAAAAAGGTGGACTGAGTTAAACCTAGATTTAACCTGATTCATGGATTGCCTAGTATCAAACTCTTTATTCTGTACAGACTACTGAACTTCTATATCCAAAATAATAAATGAAACGAATAGTAGTCATGAAATGAATATGTGAATTTGATTTTATATTGAGTAAAACAAAAATTCATTTGATTGAATGAAAATGTTGACACTGTGCTCTAAAATCAGTGGACTATTAAACTGCACATTTTAAACCTGGACTACAGTTGGTACATTATTACCAATACTGACTTTAATCATTCAACTACATGTATGTTTTAAGTTCAAAGGCCATAGTCCTTACCTCCACCAGGTCCCAGAAGCAAATCCTGCCGTCTTCAGAGCCGCTGACTACATGGGTGTCGGTCTCGTTCATACAGCACTCAATGCGATAGTCTAGGTTGACATGGCCCTGGTATTCCCCTAGCAGCTCTCCATTGTCCTTGTCCAGGAGTCGAAGAGTGGAGTCTTGGGAAGAGACTAGCATGCACTGGCCATCTTTGGTGAAGCAGACACATGTCACTGGCTCTGCAGATTAATCACAACAAAAATAATAGTTATTGTGGTGGTGGTTATTTTACCTGACTGCTAAGAAAGCATAAATGCGTGTTAGTACGAAACCAGACGGCCGGCGGCCTTAGGTCCTCTCTGAGGGACCTGGTAATGAGGATCAATGCCTTACCAAAGGGCACTAGCGCATCGACTTGGTTATGAACCCGGTTCACCGGATTACGAGACCACTGCTCTACCGACTGAGCTATCGCAACTCCCTAAGTTATGTACTTTACACTTAATACAATTCTGTACATATTCATTATTACCCTAGTTATTGAATTCAACTGCCTTTCGCCATGCACTATGTCTATCAAGCATTTGCATCCTACAGTACAGGGTACCCACTTATACACCTGGGCGGAGAGAAGCAAGGTAGAACAAAATGCCTTGCTTAAGGACTTATAAATGCCATGCTAGGGATCAACCCATGACCTTCAAGTCTTGAATCAGGTTTTTAAATCGCATGACAACACGGGTTTGGTGAATGGTGTTGTATTGTAATATTTCTTTTATTCAAATCTTAACTATAGGCTGTAGAAATAGAGAATCCTTTGCAAGATCCTAGACTTAAAATCATCACTAATGTCCTTTGGCAAGACATTGATCTACATTTGCCACTCTCCACCCAGGTGTTAAATGGGTACCTGGTAGGATGCGAAAGCTAATGTGCTTAGAGAAAATGTGCGCTTGTAAAAATGAAGCCTGGCTGGAATGCTCCACAGGGAGTGGAAAATATGCATACATCATTGTGTGTGGGTAAGCCTGAATCCGATGACCAGGGTAATAATATGATTGCAGGGCCCTCAGGGAGAACAGTATAGATACTGATGAGGCTACCCTGGGTAAACAAGACATATTATTATTATTAATGTTATCACTTTGCTTCACTTACTTGATATACAATCAGAATGCATCTTGCCGTTCCTGAGGTCATATCTCCTGACTTTTCCATCCACGGAGCCGGTCAGGATCTCGTGATCAGTGACTTGAATCGACGTGATGCTGTCCTGCGCTTCCTCTAGTGTCTGAACAGGGTCAAACTTGCGTGATCGGCAGTCCCAGGATTTCACAGTTGCATCGATGGAGCCTGGGTATCATTCAGACATGAGGAGGAAATTTGAATACACTCAAAAAAGATTTTTCGTGATCCAGCATTTGTTATTGCATCATTTGCTCTTGGCCTGAATTAATCAACGACATGATCCTGAGCTTATTTAGAGTTTAGATAACATTCTTGATATTCAACATCTATATTCAGTTAAAGCCTGGCAATGTCAGTGGTTCTCAAAAGGCTAATCAAATTAAATATTATAAATAAAAATACACGCAAAATAATGCTTTTCAACACACATATATCTTAGGTACCCGAGGCTGAAAAAACAAAAACAAAGTATGTGAAGTCACATAAGCCAAGTATTCCAGCTGAAGTACAAATTTAGATGTGCTCATAATCCTACTTGAACTATTTTAGCAAAGCAAAGTCTAAAGGAGAATGATGATCTGTCCAAGAATTGAATTAAATACTAGCCATGTAGACTCTCTCTCTCTCCCTTAGTCTTCATACTTTGGTGATTGTGCAGATGCACAACTCTCTAGCCTTCTCCATCAGTTCTACACGTGGCAATTCACTCACTTGTCTTAAAGCCGTTCCTTCAGGCTATCTATTTAAAGTACCCTTCTTCCTCACCTCCTCTCTTCCCCTTGATCTATCCTGAACTTACCTGAGAAAATAATGGTAGATTCCTCATTGAAGCACACACAGTTGACCCTGCCAGCATGACCTCTGTATTTGCGCATCATCTTTCCGCTGGCTACGTCCCACAGGACAACTGTCTTGTCTCCTCCACATGAACAGAGATGCCCATTGTCAATGGAGGCCCGAGCGTCCAGCACTTCATAGCCATGGCCAGAGTAGGTCTGTTGAGTGAAAGAGGAAGAGGGAATGAGAGGGAGAGAAAGAGAGATATCAACAAAGATGCAGGAGTTGGGAGAAGAAGAGAAAGAGTAAGCAAGTATGAGAGAGAGAGAGAGAGAGAGAGAGAGAGAAAGAATGATGAGATTTCATAACAAAATGGGATAAGCAAATTGGAAATGAAAAACTGAAAGAAAATGTTAACAGTATTCACATATGTAGCAAAAGCCACAATTTAACCACCAAACACATCATATATTTGGGCTTTTTCTTTAGATGTGATGAAAACTTGTAATCACTACAATCTATCTACAGATCTGTGTTGCTCGATTTTATGGTGTGGAATGGGGGGGGGGGGTATACCAATACTTAATCTGGTATCATTCAACACATAACTATTACCCTTTGTCGCTCTCAATTTATTAAGACAGCTTACCTTTAACAGTAGTCCTCTCTTTGGGTTCCAAAGCTTTAGGGACTTGTCACTGCCACAGGACAAGCAATAGTTTCCATCTACATTGAAGCGGACTGCTCGTACTGCTCCTTGCTTGCAGTCCAAGATCTTCACTAGTTTAGTTGGCAAAGACTCTGACATATCTAAATAGTACAAATAGAAAGACGCAGAAAGAAATTTCAAATTTTTGGCATTGCATTTACTCCAAAAAAATAAATCTTTTACCTGTTCTTTGAATGGAAGTCATTCAATGAATAAGGAAGTGTCAAAAATTAAAGATTTAACTGCAACACCACAAATTTTCAAGTGTCTAACTCTATATTTAACAAGTTCCCTTCTCTTCTTTATTTCCTCCTTTTCCTTAAAAATTTCAACTTCTTTCTTCTCCTCCTACTCCTACTAGTAGTACTAGATCTAGATCTTCTTCTTAATCTTATTCTTCATTTTATTTTTATTCTCCTCGAGTCCTTCTTGATCTCGACACCTTCATATTAGGGCGCTTTAGTAACGAGACGGTACGCACAGGAGACGGAGTGTTTAACCAACTGTGACGGGTCTCGCACTCTTGTTACCGTCGTGATATTTAAGCGCTTTCGCTCTCTGCTAAAGGCGACGGGGACGCAAAGCCGTATCCAATTCCCGCGCTGAACTGCACGCCTGCTGCCTTTTGGTGCTAGTGCTCAGGGCCTTGAGGCTTGGCCGGAGCGCCGGGGCAATGGACCCGGCGGTGGGCTGTAGTGCACAGCGTGCAGGCACGTCATGCATAACGATGAAAAAGGTCCCCCAAAGTAGGCCTAAACGGCCAAACCATCAATTTATTGTAGATTGGGGTATAGAATAAGCTACTTATCGAACAGACATTGGAATCACTAGTAGATTCCCTGTTTTTATCTTCAGTAGTCATGGTAGTGCCCTGCATTGTTAGATCTAGATCAAAATTATTTGTCAGCTCCTCTCTCTTACGTCGTGTTTAGGGAACGAACGCTATGTTGGCCGAGTACCGTTCCGAAAATCGACGGGACGGAGAGATTTCAGATTCGCGCATGCGCAGTTCGTTTTTTTCGCTCGCGTTACCGTCTCCTGTGCGTACCGTCTCGTTACTAAAGCGCACTAATATTCTCTTCTTGTTCATAGAATTCTTCTCCTTTAAATTCTTCTCCTATAGATCTAGGCCTACTCTTTATTTCTCATTCTTTATTTTTTCACCTTCATCTTTACTACTTTAGTCTTCTCTTCTCACTTGCACTCTCACTCTCAGCATCTCCTCAACTTTAGTCTTAGACTTTAACGTTAGACAAGTTTGTTCTTTATCTTAATCTTATTCAATTGTCTTTCCCTCCTATTCTTTTCTTCTATTTCATATGTTATCAATCTCCTTCTGAAGATCGAAGTTCAATAAATAAACCACCACAACGACATAAAATTGAGGAGTTCACAAATAAAAATTAAATGGCAAAAGCTACAGCTCTAGCTACAGTCATTCGATTCCTTGACTCCTAACAAATATTGGAACAGGTGGGACTGAAAGAAAGTGTAATGTTTACTATTGCTACAGTAACAGTAGTCTCCTACATCTTGTTCTTCCTTCAATTATCAACATGACAACTATATATCAAATGAACAAATTTAAATATATAAGAAGAAGGATTTTTTGCACAATTACCTGATGAAATTGACCTGTACACTCTACTTCCAAGCACTGTCGTTTTTCTGTGATCTAACAGTTACACAACTCGTCAGCTGGTGTCTGGTCAGGTCGCCCCCAAGCCGGTCGCCTCCTATACACAGTCGCCTCCTATACGCAGTCGCCTCCTAACGTAGTCGCCCCCAAATTGTGTGGTCGAGTCGCCTCCTATACACAGTCGCCTCCTATACACAGTCGCCTCCTATACACAGTCGCCTCCTAAACACAGTCGCCCCCTAGGCAGTGCGCTAGTGCAGCGGTCAGAATCAGGCTATTTATGCTATTTATATGTTTGTAAATATAAGAGAAAGTTTCATTCTTTCTGTTATATTGTTGTCCACCTTCTTCAAGATAACTCTTTTGTGCTTAAGTATAATTTAATAAACGTTTCATTTTATTTTGATGCAACAGAGATTTACATTCAAAAGTTTATTTGTTATAATATAAGTATTGTATACAGTAATATTCTTCTCATTTCGACATTATCAGCCGCTTGTTCTCTATTTCGTTCCCTAAACTAAATGTAAGGTATAATTATGTGAGAGGGGGGGGGGGTAGAAATTTGGACGTAGCCTGTATACTGTATTTATTATATTTGTCTCTCCGATCACCCCCCCTCCCCCAGTGGCTCTGAATTTGTTCTTTAGTTAGTCTCTGTTGGTTTGATCATATCTTTTCGCTAAAGTATAATGTCCGACGTATAACATCAGGAATATGTTATGATAATTAATCTCAAGGAAGGGATGATCGATGCCCGTCATACAAGCAAATGGCGGAATATATTCCAGACAACATTATGAAAGATGAAGATGGACAAAGACAGAGAGAGGGAGAGAGAAGGGGAGGAGGGTGGCGGGTAGATAGAAAATTGGACGCAGTCTGTACTGTATTTATTATTATGATATTTTTCTCACCGACTCCCCCCCCCCCCAGCTCAGATTTTGTTTTTCTCTTTTTTTGTTTGTTTATAATAATGTCCGACGTATACCGTCAATGAAGCATAATAAACATTTTTTGTTTAGATATCAGTTTGATGCAACAGAGATTTACATTCAAAAGTTTTACTGTTTATAATATTACAGTAATATTCTTTATGCTATTTATAAATTATGTTTGTAAATAAAAGAGAAAGTTTCATTCTTTCTCTTTTTATGTTGTCCACCTTCTTCTAGATAACTATTTTGTGCTTAAGTATAATGTAATAAACGTTTCATTTTATTTTGATGCAACAGAGATTTACATTCAAACTTTGACTTTGTATATTATTATTGTACAGTATACATTCTTCCCTTTTCGACATTATCAGCCGCTCGTTTTCTATTTCGTTCCCTATAATATATATACGGTATATATTTGTACATCATCAGGGATAATGTTATAATAATTAAGCTCAAAGAAGGAATGTCGCCGGCATACAAGCAAAATGGTGAAACAACATTGGCAGATAGACAGAGAGAGAGACAGACAGAGAAAGCGAGCGAGAGATAGATGGAGAAAGAGAGAGAGAGGGGGGGGGGCATAAAGAGAGAGAAAAAGAGAGAGAAACAATCATTTTTCATAATCATGTTTTCTGTGACATTTTTCTGTGAACAACATTGGCAGATAGACAGAGAGAGAGACAGAGTGAGAAAGAAAGAGAGAGAGCGAGGGGAGGGGGGTTAGAAAGTTGGACGTATAGTCTGTACTGTATGCTAGTTCTCTCTCCGATCACCCCCCCCCCCCCTCCGAATGTTTCTTTGGTTTCTTTGTTTATATCTTTTCGCTAAATTATAATGTCCGACCAAGGAGTTATCTCCTTCGTCCGACGTATATTAGTACTGTCAACAAATATTTTTTTTCATATTAATTGTATGCAAAAGAGATGCCTAACTTTTACTTTATAATAATTTATTATTGTACAGTAATATTCTTCTCATTTCGATATCAGCCGTTCGTTCCGGGTTTCTTTTCTTCTTCATTTAAAAATTATTGTATAATATTTTTTCTCAAAATCGGAAGAAATAATTTCGGTATAAAAACAAAAAGCGGAACAAAAAGCAGTACGAGAGATAAAGATGGAAAATGGCGTTGAGAGAGCGAGCGAGCGAGAGAGAAGCAAACATTTCCCCTATCATTTTTCGTCTGTGACAATACTTAATCTCATCCCCTTGTTTATTCCTTTATCTTTGCATGATTGTAATATCTTTGAATGAATATTTTAGATAGGGTTAAATCTCAGTGGCTATGCGTTATATGATTAACAATTCTTATTCAGAAGGAGTATGTCGAAACGTGCTTTCGAAAATCGCCAAACAGAAGACAGTATGCTATCAAATCCTGTCAAAACACATACATAAACACACAAATTGTATGCATAAATTAAATGTATTAATCCCAGATGCAAATAAGAAGCTGTATTGAAAAAAACCTTCGCTCATGTTGTTGTTTGTCTGTGTTACTGTTAACAGCGTTGTGTTGTATACTGTTAGCGTTTGTTGTTAATTACAAAAAATCTATGATAACTTGATAACCCAATCTTACCATAAAAGAATTTCTTACATTTTCTTTTATGAATTTTATTGCCATACATTACCTATCAAATACTGTCAAAACACATACATAAAAACAAGTTTATAGGCCTACATTAATCCTAGAATGGGCCAGATGCAAATAAGTAGCTTCGCTCATGTCGTTTTTTGTGTGTCTGTCTGTGTTGGATTTGGGGTGTGTTGTTTACAAAAATAACGCCGGTGCGAGTGGGCGGTTGTACGGCCAGTACATGCAGGCGCAGGCTAGGTCGCAGCAGCGCTGACTTCCCAAATGAATAATTCAATAGTCTAAGAGTTGAAATGTAGCTGTTTCAAAATTCAACTTTTAACAACTTTTCCACTGTGAGAACACTTTCTTTCATTACAAATACAGAAAATATGGTTGTATTCAAGTTTATTTTAAAATCCGTAAGCTCCGTCACTAGAGCTAATTTGCCAGTGGTCAGTGGAGTCAGAACGAGCGATGTG
>JAVYIG010002869.1:0-223247 GCA_035222895.1 Strongylocentrotus droebachiensis
ATAGGAATTTTACCATTATGCCTTCCCCCTACTACGATAGGCAAACAACTGAATATGATTATAATGCAATAGTCTAAGAGTGTATCATGACTATCTCACCCATAAGGAACTACATGACATCCGTTGCTTATTTATTGGACCTTTGATAAGACCTTTTGATTAGTATAAACATAAACAAAAGCTCAAAGGCATTTTGAACTCTTCACGTTAGTTATATCAAAGGCTGTATGTTTAATGTATTTTGTAAAGTGGAAATCATTATTTAAAAATAATTATTTAAAAGATAGATACCATTTACTGTCAGGTTGATTCTGCAAGTAATTCTGTTGTTTACAGAAATCATTAGGAAATTGTATTCATCTTCATGAACCAACGAAACGTTCCGAATTTTCAAGGTACTGATAAACATATCGTTCCTTCCAAGTGTGTGTGTCGTAGTATTTGTTTTAAAATGATGTGGAGCTAATCTGTAGCAGTTGAATAATCTCGTTCCATCACCTTGAGTCCAAGTTATCGTCAATATTTGCTCGGTTGTAATATATGATTTCTCGGTCACTTTCGTAAGTTGGCCACACAAATTCATTTTATGTTCATTCAATTTCGCCGATTCTGTCACCGCAGCTGTTATTTTTCGTTCAAATTCGTTATTTAGCATTTAAATTCCTAAAACGATCATTCAAAAACATTTCATTTTCATTCGAATTAAAACGTGTTTCTTTTTCGTAACATTTCCATTCAATTTAAAGCGAAACGATTCGCGATTACGTAATAGCGTCTTCCGTGAATTCAAATTCGTTTCTTTGCATACAGTTTCACACGTTTTGCAGACATATTAAACATGTAATCTTACCCAGTATGGTTATATAGAACCCCGCAAGCTTAGTTCCATGGTAAATCCATTTCAAATTGTATGGGTTGGTATAAAACAACAAACATGTTATTTGTCATCACCATTTAGCAACTGAACGATCATGTGTTAAGTAGATAAAACCTAGCCACATTAATAAAGAATTAGTATGGAACTAAGCAAGAGTGTCTTTTTATGAATATGCAATGATATAAGTGCATGCAAAGTGTGTGTTTACAGACTACGGTTGTATTTATTGGAGTGACGTACCATAATGGTGGGGGGGGGGGGTATCAATACTCTATACATTGATTTATTTTTAATGTTTTGTTTTGTTTTGTTTTTGATAATTTATTTGATGTTCGTAATCTCTTTGAAGCCATTTATATTTGTGTTATTATATTTAGTCTGTATTGAATATGTTAAGAACAATTTATGAGTATCAGTTCAATCACAATCATAATCACATCAAAATCTGAATCACCACCACACTGAATCACAATCCCGATCGTGATCACAGTCACAATTACCATCTCAGTCACAATCGTAATCACCATCTCAATTACAATCACGATCACGCTACACAATCATTAATGAGTTTGATACATTGTATTCTCACTGCGCGCACATCTCAATAACTCATATCATGTGGACATAAACTAAAGAATACACGTATACAATATGAAATCTTGTTTTGGTTATAATGTTAATGATCATAGTTACATCATGCATTACATTATCATGTTCGTCTACGTAATATCACTTCCAAAAGATGACCGAGTACGATAAAGTCCGTGATGAGAACATCAGTAAGATGATGTCCAATCTTATATCTAGAGTTCTTTAACCCTCTACATGTTGACGGGCAAGACATCTAGGCATGTTATATAACTCATTTGTTTAATTTAGATGAGAAACATGTGCATACCATAGGTTTCTAAATATAGGCGAATATGAATGAAAACTGTGTTATTTAGAATGACCCAAAGTGAAATTGAATGGTACGGACGTCCGATTTGCCATTGTTGACGACAATGAATGCAAACTGCGCATTTGTAAGCGGTTGTTAAATTGAACGAAAAAAGTGCTAAATCCATTGACCGAATAAGTAAATCAAATGAAAAAGGTGTTATTTTGAATGTAATTAACACGCCGGCAGCTTTATTTCGCGAATTTGAATGAACTTTGTATCAAAACGAATGAAAAGCTTCCGAAAGTGACCGAGAAATCCTATAGTTCCAAGGCATTGCAAGTACACGTCCTCCCCAACTAGTGTTTCCACGTCGATTACGACTTTAAAACAAACAGATCACAAATTACAGGCCTACCACCAAACTTTTTTTTGCTGCCGGTTTCATGTTTTCTTTTTCATTTTTTTCATTTGAACAAAATGTTTACATAATTAAAGTACATCTCGAACACTTCAATATTTCCTAATACCCAGAATATGTATATTGGTTGAATGAAAGTTATCTTGACTTATCTTGTTCTGATATTTAATTGAAAAGAAGCAGGAAGTAAATACATGTATCATTGCGTTTCATTCACAGGAAAACATGACTTTAATATTAAGTATTCATGATTACATTAATTTTTTCCATTTAAGATGTGTTTCTGCTCAGATGAAAATGAATGGATAATACAAGTGGGCCCATTCCTTAATCATTATTAACAAATGCCAACTATAAGCATGAGTGAACCACTAGGGCCTTTGAGGGGAAGCAGAATATAATCACCATGGCCCTCAGTTCTCTCCTCCCGGCATTACTGGCATGGGGCGTGCGGATGTACCACCGAGGTTACCCCGATCTTTGTTACGAAGAGTATATTAGGTTTATGACGAGCAAGAAGTTGTGACACTCTCTCAGTATGCTTAATTGGGCCTCTATTTAGACGTGCAATTCAAGTGACAGCATGTTTTCCAAGTCAATGGAAGAAAGGGGCCCGTTA
Organism: Strongylocentrotus droebachiensis; assembly: GCA_035222895.1. Lineage (NCBI taxonomy): Eukaryota > Metazoa > Echinodermata > Echinoidea > Camarodonta > Strongylocentrotidae > Strongylocentrotus > Strongylocentrotus droebachiensis. The sequence continues at coordinate 2,798 of JAVYIG010002869.1, forward strand.
ACACACAGCGAAGGCTTCACTTGGGTTCGAACCCACGATCTTTGGTTCAAAAGGGAGACGATTTACCGACTTGCATCTTCTCAATATAAAAAATATCGTCAGCAAAGTTTCTTTAAAAATTCTTAAACTGCCGTTTAAATATTTAAAAAAAATCTCACAAAAACTAATTAGAAAAAAGAAGAGATGGCTGCAGCATAAAAGTTCAGAAAACAAATTGAAACAGATCAAAGTATTAATAAAGCCATGAAATTTTAGAATATTTAGACTATTCTATGTCATACTTACTATGAGAAGAAAATACGAATCCGCTAATTTCCACGAAGGATGTAAGTTTTAGGTAATTGTCCAGCACTTTTCAAAATGCATAGAAATACATTTCTCTGGAGCAGCGTTATTTTAACTTTTTGTTAGTGACGGTACCCGCTCAAGAAACTAAAAGTTTCTCCCAAATCCCAAAGTCTTTACAGATTATTAATTTTGCATGACTCTGGCTCTCGTCTAGACATTTTCAAACTGGTAAAAAATTATTTTGTAATCCACACACTAGAAACTATTTAAAGTACTGTATGCGGGCACCTTGCCGCCAATGTACATAAATAAAAAGGACAACTACCCCCGTGGACAATCAGGATTCAATAGCAAAAGACGATCTGACACATTGAGAGATGGCTACGAGCCCATAAGATCCCCTGCATGAACCCATATTCTTTCAAATACTATATCACGTTGTCTTCCTCATTACTACACATTTCCCTTTTATTATAATTTATGCAACGCCAGTGCGGTTGCTAATTTCCACGAAGGATGTAAGTTTTAGGTAATTGTCCAGCGCTTTTCAAAATGCATAGAAATACATTTCTCTGGAGCAGCGTTATTTTAACTTTTTGTTAGTGACGGTACCCGCTCAAGAAACGAAAAGTTTCTCCCAAATCCCAAAGTCTTTACAGATTATTAATTTTGCATGACTCTGGCTCTCGTCTAGACATTTTCAAACTGGTAAAAAAATATTTTGTAATCCACACACTAGAAACTATTTAAAGTACTGTATGCGGGCACCTTGCCGCCAATGTACATAAATAAAAAGTGATATATTTGGTCATGAACTTGATACACGAATTTGAGGATATGCGGGCCTCTCGTTGCCCTTATTTGCCTTGCTGTTAAAATATTGTCAGCGAGCGAGAAAGGAAGACACTTTAGTATCTTTAAATTTCTATTTTCTCATGTAATTACATATTTTAACTTGAAGGCAATTTCTATTTCAAAATAATTTAACGTACACGAAAACATATTATACTTCAGCATGACAACAGAAATAATAGATAACGTGAAGAAAACCTTAATTATGGATCATGGCATGGATGAGGGCCCATTATACATACAAAGGCAAATACACGATCAGCTGATTAAAAAAAGTTAAAGAGGATGCATAAAGGAAATCTTACATCCTAATTTCCTTGTTGTGCCATTGATGGTGAGAGAAGCTGTAACGCGTACTCATCTGCGCGCAATGTATTGTTCAATTTCTAAGAAATGTAATTCATGTTCTTTACTCGGTAGCAAAACTACAGGGGAATTGGGCAACCTCCACACCCCCCCCCCCCCCCCCATATCAATTCGAATATTTTGAAAAGACTGAAATGAACTTCATAAATAACAAAGAAAATGAAGGTTTATGCAATTTTCTGTAAATAGCAATTTGGAGAGAAGCTTGCGTTATACGTCACAGTGTTATAAATTCCTCGGGGGTGATTGTCATTGGGGGTTATTGTCCTCGGAGGGGGGGGGGGGGGGTTGTCCTCGAAGGGGAGGGGCAGTTGTCCTCGAGGGTAGTTTTCCTGGGGGATAGTTGACCTCGAGGGTAATAATAATAATAATAACGTTTTATTTACCCAGGATAGCCAATATGAAACTGCTCTTCCAGCGGGCCCTGCATAACATAATATGTTATTATGACCCTTCTCCAATCTTATATGCTGAGCGCCTAGCTAGAAGGCAGAAGGTCCCATTTTTATAAGTCTTTGGTATGACTCGGCCGGGGTTCGAACTCACGACCTCCCGTTCATGAGGCGGGCGCTCTAACCACTGAGCCACCATGCCCAGTAGTGTCCATGGGGGGTAATTGTCCTAGGGGGGGTAATTGTCCTCGGGGGTAGTTGTCCTCGGGGGGTTGTTGTCCTTAGGGGGTAATTGTCCTCGGGGGGTAATTGTCCTCGGGGGTAGTTGTCCTCGGGGGTAATCGTCCGCGGGGGGTAGTTGTCCTCGGGGGGTAATTCTCCGGGGGGTAATTTTCCGGGGGGTAATTGTCCTTGGGGGGTTATTGTCCCCAGGGGGTAATTCTCCGGGGGGTAATTTTCCGGGGGGTAATCGTCCTACGGGGGTAGTTTTCCGGGGGGTAATTGCCCGGGGGGTGATTGCCCAGGGGGTAATTGTCCTGATACGCTGCCACATAGTTCTTGGTTTCTCTTTTACTCCGGTTCACAAACATAAACGTAAATGATACTTCAATTGGAGAAATGAACTGTTTGTCTCAAGCTTTACAAGACGTTAATGCGACCAGGTGGAAAACGGTCATAATTATGTTACCACAATTGTACAGTACGCAGATTGTTTTTTTTTAAGATGGCGCTCTCTAACTCAAAGACATGGACATCATAGAAGAATCAAGTTTATAGATCTGACTTTCGCTTCCTTTCCGAAAAGGTAGTCTATTTTTAACTGTACGGTACTGTACTGTACTGTAATTCATAAGAAAATGTTTTAAAACAACTTTAAAAAGAATAAAAGCGTAATGTGGTGCAATATCAATATATGAGGGCACTACATAATACATTTTAACCTAACCTCCGTGGATTAAACATCACGGATTTATCTAAAATTATGTTTTCTCGGCAGAAAAAAAGAAGTTATCTATATAACTTCCATGTTTCGCAATTCCAGTGTGCTACCTAGGCGGTGTTTCACTAAACCCTAAAAATCGATCTTAAATTCGATAGGATCGATTTGAAGGGCCTAAAATTGATTTCGTTTTTAATGAGCTGTTTCATGTAATAAATAAAACCGATTTGAACCTTAAAATCGATTTTAAAGTAGAGTGTGATCTATATCAGTTTTAAGATCAATTTTAGTCTTATTCATTCCATTATTGATATGCTATGTTCAGCATCCATTGGCTGTACATGTTCAAGGGTCGGCTTACTTCAATTTGATCATGTATCGGTAAATGGAGAATTCTGTTCAAAATGAATGGCAACTTTTTTTTTTTTGGGGGGGGGAAATCTTTGTTGATAACAATTTTTTTTGGTTAAATCATCAGTTGTACCCCTACTGTTATACCATATCAAGGAATACTTAGACAAAAATAAAATACCTACTTCTGATTAGAGCATATAAGAATAAAAGAAAAGGGAGGGTATAGAAAAGAGAGAGAAGAAGAAGAAGTAGAAAAAGAAGAAGAAGAAGAAGAAGAAGAAGAAGAAGAAAAGAAAAAAAAAGAAGGAGAAGATGCAAAAGATGAAGAAGAAGAAGAAGAAAAAGAAAAAGAAGAAGAAAGAGCATTAAAAAGTATATTCATCATGAGCATGTATATTAAATGTATACTAAACAGGGCCCTGAGACTAAATCAGAAACGAGGTTAAACACAATTCAGACAAACATGAAGTATGTGTTTACAATCCACATGTATTTAGTCAAGTTCTTATAATTGCAATTATATGTTGTTCCTGTGAAATTACTGTGAAGCAAGATTGTCAATGTAAATATGAACAATTATCCTATTTGGACATAATAAATAAATCAAATTAAATTATATTAAATTTCCGGCATTGATTCCAGCACTAGTACTCAAATTTGTGTGTAATGCACTTTTGCTGGAATCGTTGGTGCGAGCTGAGAATGGGTGGTGCATCTGGGTTACATACAAATCTTCCCCGTCTCATCGGGCATTCCTGACGGCTAGCAAGGGGTGCTCGTGGCAATTTTTTTTTATTTTTTTATTTTTTATTTAGGTTTTATTTCCACATTAACTGCATATGAAAATAATTTACAAAGTAAGGCATATACAAGGTAACAAAACATGTACATAATATTCGATTGATACAACAGTAATTCAAACGATGTAATGGCAAGTCATTAAATACATATGATGCTAACAACTATCTGCAGTAATGAGGAGGAAACCTTGGAAGCATTATGCTTGTAATTAAGGTTCCCTTTACATAATACATTTTTTTACATAATATATAAAACCAAAAACAAAACAAAAGAACAAAAACGGGTGTGTGGTGCAGCCAGCCAACAAGTGTTGATAATACCGATGGTCTCTATCATGATGACCTTAAACATTTTCATACTGGAGTAGAAGTTTATGTTTCAAGTGATATTTAAAAGTAATTAAACTTGGCAGCTGTTTGAGCGAAATGTCTAAGGAGTTCCAGTACACAGGACCAGTATAAATCAAAGTTTTTTGTTTTAGTAAAGTTCTCAGTTTGTGTAAGTGAAAAAAGGAAGACTGTCGGGTAGGATAATTATGAATTTGTTGATTCTTTTGGAATGTCGACGTGATGGCATGAGGAAGTTCGTTAGAATTTAATCTAAACATAAAACAGCCTAAAAAGAAATTATACAGGTCATGAACTTTCAATATTTTATTTTCTAAAAATAAACTATTAGTGTGGCTTAACCTATTAGTGTGGCAGATTATTCGTATGACGCGTTTTTGAAGTATCAATAATTTGTCCAACTGGTAATTAAATGAATTCCCCCATGCAAGTATGCCATAGTTAAGATAAGGCAAGATAAGCGTCGAGTACAAACTTTTCAAAATATACTTAGGAAAAGACATTTTTAATTTATTGATTATTCCAATGTTCCTTGATAGAGTTTTACTCAATTGTAAGTTATGTTCTTTCCAAGAAAGTTTATTGTCAATTATAAAACCAAGGAATTTTGACGAATCAACTAAGTGTATAATTGTATCAATGATGTAAACATTGCCAGGCAATCCCGAAATGGAGTTGCTGAAGAGCATACATTGAGTTTTATTTAAGTTCAAGGAAAGTTTGTTAGCACAAATCCACTCTTCAACAAGTTTCATTTCAAGATTTACGGTTTCAAGTAGTGAATTGGGGTTTTTGTGTGAGAAAAACACAGAAGAATCGTCAGCAAATAATATAAACGACAAAACATTGGATGAGTTTTGAAAGTCATTCATATACAATATAAATAGAAGAGGCCCCAGAAGGGATCCTTGTGGCACTCCACAAATTAACTGTTGAAAGGCTGAGTCTGCTCCATTTATGGATACGTATTGTTTCCTACCCGTGAGGTAGCTTTCGAACCACTCCAAGGCCCTTCCACGTATACCATAGTGTGAAAGTTTGTAAAGTAGAATTTGATGGTCGATTGTGTCAAAGGCCTTGGAGAGGTCCAAAAACATCCCAAGGGTATGAGAGTGTTCATCAATTGCAGAAGTAACATGATTAATGAAATGTAAAATAGCATGAACAGTCGAATGTTTTTGTCTGAAGCCAAACTGTGAGTCGGAGAATATATTATTACTAACTAAAAAAGCTACTGTGCGATCATAGATGAGTTTTTCTAACACTTTAGAGATGGAAGACAGGAGAGATATGGGCCTGTAATTACATGAATCTAAGGGGTCACCCTTTTTAAAAATCGGAACAAATTTTGCAAGTTTCATGGCATCGGGAACTGCACCCTGAGACATGGACAAATTAAATATGTGTTCTAGGGGAACAACTATTTCGTGTATAATATTTATCAATAAAAAGTTACTGACTTCATCATGACCCGCACTTCTTTTTTCTTTGAAATTTTTGACAAGTTTTAAAATTTCAGATGAGTTGGTTGGACTAAAAAATATAGAATTTTGATTGTTGTTCTTCAAAAAAGAATGAAAGGGTTTTCCGACAACAGGAATTTTCTTGGCAAGATTGGGTCCAATGTTTGAGAAGTAATCATTAAAGTGATTAGCAATAGATTCTTCATCATTGATGGTTTTATTATCATCTCGGATTTGTTTAATGCTTTTTTTCCCACTCTTTTTGTTCAATGCCTTATTAATAACTCCCCATGTTTCCTTTATGTTGGATTTTTTTTCTTTCAAACTGGGTACAATAATATCTCTGTTTCTCTAATCGCATAATCTTTGTCAAAGTGTTTTTATATTTAACATATTTTTCACGAAGTTTAGGTTTTGGATTCGCACGAAATTTATAATACAAGTTATTTTTCCTATTAATTGATCTTAATAAAGATTTAGAGACCCAAGGATTACGTGGTTCATGTCGATAACTAGAAAATTTGCATCTCTCTAGAGGAATACATTCGTCAAGTGCTATTTTTAGAACGTGGATAAAATTGTTGTAAGACACATTTACATCAATATGAGCCAAAACTTCTGCCCAATCGATCGATCCCAGCTTTCACTTTAATTTATCAATTTTGGAAGCTGTACATTTCCTTACTATTTTTGACGAAGGAGGTGATTTAGCAAGATTAAATAAACTTTGAATTTTGCAATAAACTGGACAGTGATCTGATATGTCAGACAGTATGATGCCAGATTCAGTTTGTAAATGATCAACATTTACAAATATATTATCGATGAGAGTACACGAATGAGTGGATAACCGCGTGGGTTTTGATATTACTGGAACAAAAGAATACGAAAGTAAGGTATCCAGAAAATCATGAGAGAACTGATTATCATTAAATTTTAACAAATCAACATTGAAATCTCCCATAATGATGCAATGTTTATTTTGAAGAAGGGGGTGAACAAGTAAATGCTGCATTTCAACTAAGAATTCGTTGTGATTTGAAGAAGGGGGACGATAAATAGTACCAACTACGATATTTTTCTTGTTTTGTAAGACTATTTCGATAAAGACCACTTCCATCGCCAGATTCATTGTGTTTATATCAGAAAGTACTTTAACATTTAGATGGTCTGGAACATACATTGCAACGCCTCCACCTCTTTTATTCGTACGGTTATTAAATATGAGGTTATGTTGAGAAAGAGAAAAAAGGGAATGAGGCTGGTCTTGCAACCATGTTTCTGTGAGACCGATAATAAAGTTACACAGATCAATATTGTCCAGCAATAAAGTTAACTGCTCAAAATTTTTGTTCAGGCTACGAATATTCAGGTTCAAGAAATTTAAATCACATTTTGATGTGCTTTTAACATTTTGAATAAACTGGTTTTGAGTAAGGTATTGAGATTCTCTTACATAATGAATATCATTAGGATCAAACTGAAGTAACATTTCATCGAATTTACTATTGAGGGTATCTGAAATACGTTTCTCATAACGTTCGTCAGATGAGGAAGTTAAATCAACATTATGCAAACTGTGAAATAATATGTCTAAATCAATATCACTTGTTTCAGCAAAAGGTAAGTCAGTCATCATTACGTTCAGAAAAGTGTAGGAATATCAGTACATTGCAAAAAGTGGTAGTAATTAAACACGGCTGGCCAGCTGCAGAACACATAATAACTACAAATAACAAACATGGGGGGGGGGGGAGGACATTTGTTTACGAAAAGGGGTTTCTAGCCGTGGTTTAACCCTTCATTGGCTACACAATTGGATTTCACACATTTTGATTTTATGGTTTATGCATGGGGTGCAGATTACTTTTCTTGATATGATTCCTTATTTTTCAGCCTAGATTCCAGCACTAGTTCCGTTGGATACTCAAATCTGTTTGTAATGCAATTATAATATTGGCGTGAATTTATGGACTGCCATGGTAAAATTAAACATGTAGAAATGACAGAATACCATGTTAAATAAAAGCCACGAAAATGCATAATTTGAACGGTTTGTCGTTTCCTCGTTTATCAGCCGTGAATAATAACTCAAGTTTCAAGTTTCAAGTTTATTTGTTTCACATTTCACAAAAAAAGAATTCGCATAATTGACAAAATCAGAACGTAATATGAAATGTACTAAAAGTGTCACATTATATAATTAATTCTTTGAAAAGACGTTGAAATTAATTGTATTGAATAGAAGCTTATACAGGGTAAAATTTGAGGAACCTATTATAAAGCTCAGCTTGTAGATTATAGGTTCCCATGAATAAAACTAACATCTGATTGAAGTGGTTGGAATGATGAAGGACATAAATTGCAGTCCTGATTTTAGCCATTCCCGTAAAGAAACGACAAATGCAAAAACCATTTAATAGTCCAAGAGTAAAATACCGGCAAAATTCCAGTTACCGGGAAAAAAATAATATCTTGCTGCGATACCCATTGGTTTGCGCGTTAACATGTCCTTTGAGCGAGCACGGACACCATACAGTGCTGTTTGTCTGCGATTCCCAACTGATCACAAATTTCATTCATTTATCTGGCGGTGATGAACAGAGAGTTTATCAGATTTTCAGTGATGTTTTAACCAATCTTTATTCGATAAAAGGATAAGGTAAGAATTCTTGGTAGATTTGTGTTTGAATTCGGCATTAAAGATTGATATCGACTGCTTTAATACTCGAGGACTGGCTGTTTCTATACTGGCTCTCGGGAAATTTGATAAGCGAAAGTGATAGAATAATACAAACAAAGAATAACATAAAAGAAAGTGATAGAAGTAAGAAACAAAGAATAAAATAAGGAAAGACAGAAAGAGAAAGTGATAGAATGATTAAAACAAAGAATAACATAAAAGAAAGTGATATAATTCATACAAACAAAGAATAACATATAAGAGAAGGTGATAGAAGGAAGAAACAAAGAATAACATAAGGAAAGACAAAAGAGAATGTGATAGAATGATAAAAAATAAAAACAAAATAAGAAAAGGCGATAGAAGGAAGAAACACAGCATAACATAATATAAAGTGAAAGAATTATAAAAACAAAGAATAACATAAGGAAAGACAGAAAGAGAAAGTGATAGAATGCTCAAAACAAAGAATAACATAAGAAAAGACGATAGAAGGAAAAAACAAAGAATAACATAAGAATAGAAGGAAGAAACAAAGAATAACATAAGAGAAAGTGATAGAATTATAAAAACAAAGAATAACATAAGGAAAGAGAGAACGAGAAAGTGGTAGAATGATTAAAAGCAAAGAATAACATAAGAGAAAGTGATAGACGAAAAAAAAAAAATAACATATGAATAGAAGGAAGAAACAAAGAATAACATAAGGGAAGACAGAAAGAGAAAATGATAGAAGGAAAACAAGGAATAACATAACGGAACAGGCCACGATAAAGAGCTTATTATAGTGAACGCAAATTGCATGAAAAGTAGGCGCGCCTTTTTTGCCCCAACCAGAATGACGCCATAGAATCATGATTGAGATCTCCGTTCGTTCAATCGAATTTTAGCGACCGTGATTCTGCAGAATCATGATACAAAACGCATCTTTTTCAGCGTTTCATATTTGTGTTTTGAAACACGTTTATTTTTACGACCGACGAAAAAATCGCTTGAACGGAACGTGTTTTAAACTAAACGTCTTTAAAAATCGTGATTCTAGGGTGAAACAAATGTCGATTGAACGCACAGCATTTTTCTTACATATATGTTTTGAATGCGTCATACGCTTAGAGAAAATATATGTGTATATGTATTCAGTGTTTGTGATTTCAACCTTGAAACTTGAATATCAACTCAATTCCAAATTATAATTTCCCAACATATATCTACAGGCAAATCGAGAGCTGCTTGCTTTAAAACCTACATAGGCCTTTAGTGTGTGCAAGCCCCAAACACGAATACAAATTTGATAATATAGAGAAACACTGTTTTATGGCTGTCAATCAACCAATCCCTAGGTTATTTTCAATATTGGTACACTCATTACAGTAGATAATACTAATATCACTATTGCTATCATTATCACCATACTACTCATTATTGCTACGAAGGTACTACAGCCAGCATCAAATTATGTAGAAATTTGCAAGAATTATAAATATGGCATGTATGTCCTATATGTGAAATATAAACATTAGCAGTGTCCTAGTGTCAAAGTATGCAAGGAGACCCGTTTACCCTCTAAACATCACTGTCAGACACTATTGGGTGACTGATTGACATCTTTTTTGCTTTGGTAATAACATACATAAATTGAGCTCTAACAGGTAAATGACCATTTATCTACATCAATAAACCACTACTTGTAATGGCCAAAATTAATCTGATTGAATGTTTGTGCAGCACTAAACATACGACCATCCGGTAAAAGGGTCTGAAAATCAGAATATTACTTAGGTGATTGCAATCACTTAAGTCGATTCGACAACTAATGGTCGTTATTTTTCCACTAAAAGCCATTTCAAGCTCTTTCGTTTTGAGGAAATTTCTAAATTAGTATTGTCTTTCAAATGCCGTTGCAATTAAATATATTTTTATGGTGGGAGGAGAAGAAATATTTTTTTAACCAACTTAAGAAATATCTTCTTTTTTGGTTTAAAAAAGAAATGTAACAACTATATTAACGCAACACAAACTTAAAGAAAAGAATTTGCCAGTGTACCTTTTAAATGGTTTTAAGAAGGGTTATATGTATGCGCATCGTATTTTTCTAACCCGGGTGAGGCTAACCAAAAGGAGTTAATGGGCTTGAATCGTGATGTTTGGTGGGCATATCTTATTGACCATACTCATGGTCATGGTTATTTTGGTAACTTTTAGGCCAAACCTTTTCATTATGGTCACTTTTTGTAACGGGATTTATTTATTCTAACTCTTAATTAAGAAGGGGTGCCGATCTCAAAAGTGAACAAAATGACAAATGACCAACACGGCCATATAAAGGGATTATAGCCCCCCCCCCCCCCATTATCATTGCTCTAGCTTATCTACGCTTCTTAACACGCGAGGGAGTAAGGTCACCGACCTATAAATGCATTTGTAACCCTAACAAAACGCCATTGCTACGCTTTTTTACCAAGGAAAAATCACAAGTATCAAAGTTGTAGAGTTTTTTAATGTTAAACGATGATAGGCGTTTTCTATTTTCTTCTTCACAATTTAATTTAGTAAGGCAGACGAAAGTTACGATTGTTTTTATGCAGACGATGAACCTTCCAAACTATTATTTCATCCTATATTCGGGGTGTCATATTATAGGTTCCTGAGGGAACAAGCAATTCCTATTACCCCCCCCCCCCCCCCCCCTCACTCTTTTCCTATTTCACCTTGTTAGCGCGCCATACAAGTGCCACCCGGGGCATATGCCCAACATGCTCCCATGTATACGCTATACTGGCTATTTTTTGAACCAGCATGATGTTGAACATTGGAAAAGATTTTTTTGTTTACCTTTCCTCATCATAGATTCTGATTTTAAGCTTATTGCAATTTTATTTCCAAATGTTAAAGAGTCGGCTATGCTTTTGCATGTAACTATATCAAACGAAAAATACAATTTGTCATGGTTTGCATAGACACTTAAATATGACAGCTGAGAACCGTGTCGTGCAGTCTTCTAATTAACTATAGATAGCACTATTTCCTCTGACTTCATGTTGACATCAAGTATTTATTGTATGCACATGGTATGATCCGTTCAGAATATAATACTTATTTGTATAGATACCCGTTTCCCGAAGGCCTAGTTTGTCATTCATTGTTCGACTGTTTACATTTAGATATTTGTGAAAAATAATTTAGGCAACTCCGATTTGCGATGTTACTTATCATCTTGCGTTCTGAAATTAATATCTTTAGTTTAATGGAAAATATATACAAATATCCGTTATACATATTTGAAGGCTTTTGATTATGATTATTGTATAATATTATTAAACATGACTTACTATGTATACAATGCTCATGCTAACGTGTATAATTTTGATTTTTTTTATTTGAACGCAGAATAAAATCAATCAAACAAAACAAATATAAAGAATATGCTTGTTTCTTCTTTTATTTAAGGAATCGATTCTCAACTGCTCGCACAGAAGAGTTAAGGAATATATTGCATCAACGGTTCGAATGGCTCTATTTTGAAGTACCTGGAGCTTCTTTACAAAAGTTATATTTATATTTCTCAAAACCACGTCGCAGTAATCTAGTTAAATATATATATATATATATATATATATATATATGAAGAGTTTCATTCCAAAAGGAGCTAAATCCACTTTGGGTACTTCTGAGTAAATCGCCTTTTTTATTTTTCCACTTTCCCTTTAGCCATGTACCGTAATGTTGTTATATATGTTAAAGGTGTCACCCTGGACCAAAAATATATGATAAGAAAAAATCTACGAGTTTTTCCTGATTTTTAATGAATTTTGAGATTTATTTTTGTCATGGATTTAGCTCCTGAATGAAACATGATATCGTACCTGAAAATTTTCATATTTTCTCAATAAAATCACTGAAATTCATTTAAATTTAGTAGCAAACTTTTCCTTTTAAATAATGATAGTGAAATCACAAATAAAAAAACATTTTGAAAAGAAAGTAAACAACATATCACAGTTTCATTCCAAAAGGAGCTTAATCCGTTTCATTCCAAAAAGAGCTAAATCCACAAAATCTAAAAATTTAATAATATCAGAAATATCTTGCAGATTTGTTTTCTTATCATTTATTATTGGTCCAGGGCAACACCTTTAACCTATATAACAACATGAAGGTACATTGCTAAAGGGAAAGTGGAGAAATAAAAAAGGTGATTTACTCAGAAGTACCCAAAGTGGATTTAGCTCCTTTTGGAATGAAACCGATTCGGATTTAGCTCCTTTTGGAATGAAACATGATATTGTACCTACATTTTTTAAAACTTCCTGCTGAAATTTTCGAATGTGATATAGGGCATTTTGTCCCCATGTAGGAAATCATTATTTTAAGACAGATAACTCAATTTTGATAAAATATGGATTTAGCTCCTTTTGGAATCAAGCTCTTCATATATATATATATGTATAGTTCTTTATCCTTTTAAGGAGGGACAGCTTGTGCGCATCTGATCTCAAAGCGTGTAAATGCTCGATAAACACCCCCACTTGAGACACTGATCAATAACATACTAAGATATTTACAATGGGTTATCTGTTTTATTTGTTCGTTCTAGATAAATACATTAAGTGTTTTATCTTTTACTTTGGCTTTTAATCCTATTACTTTAGCACGAATTCATATGTTTAAGCATGTTGACATAATTTGTTTAAATGTAACCATTTAGATAGACGTAAAAGATCAGCACTGACCACATCTGCAAAAACTGCATTAGCCTTTGTTGTTTTACCAGGGTAATATATTAATTGTATACCGTATAACTATATATTACACTTTCTTTATACAGGTTGTTAGATCATCTACATAAATGGCAAAAAGAATGGGGTCTAGATTCATTATCATCATTGGTAGGACCTGTGCAAATTGCCGAAACACCTTTAAACAAATAGATGTGCAGTCTTTCCTGAATGGTACGAAGGTCATCAATATGAAAGCAGTTCAGGTGATCAAAGTTTAAATCTTTTATCTACGTTACAATTTGTAGTTACTCGTCTAATCTGTTATCTGTTTCTCGAATTCTTTCTTCAGTAGTAATTTCGACTTTATTTGTTTATCAATACAATTAATGGCTCAAGATATATTTCAAAGGCACATTCATGTTCTGGCAAATATGAAACTTTAGGAAAGGTTACAGAAATAGAGCCTCAAACTTTAAAGGGATTTGTTAAGGTTAATAACTGTTTGAATATTCAAGTAGCAATGTTCACGTTTCTGTATCAAATTTACTTCGGTGAGAATGTAAGTCAGAGTTTAAATTTTTGACTTAATGCATTTAGTTAAATTGCTTGTTATAAATGGACTTTTTGAGCTTTAAAAAAAATATAGCAGTAAAATCATGTCATTTGCAGTTTTGATAAAGTGAAAAGATTATTATGCAAATTAATATTGCCATATTATGCATTAAGAAACATGGTTTATTTAGGATTTATTTTGGCTCAAATAACATAAAAGAGCAAAGTTTGAGTAGAGTTAAAAATATTTAAAAAATACATAAAAACCTATGAACATTTTATATGCGCAAAGTTTTGGTTGTAAAAGTACGAGGTTGAGTTGAGATCTAACTAGTTTGAAGAGTTTAGACATGAATTTAGACAGTACAGTACATGTTTTTGTCAAAAAAAGAAGACATGGAACTGTGAGGAGTATTGTAATGATTTGGAAGGGATTTCCACAATACACTTCCATATTCCATACAATATGTGTAGTAAGCTTGGTTTTTTAATTCCTTGCTGTAGCTTCAATGATCCATCATGATCTAGGGGGCAGGGGTTTCGGACTCCCAACCCTGGCAAAAAAAAGTTTTTAAAAAATTGGTAACCACAATTTCATATTTTTGTTTGCTCAAGGGGGGAGGTGTTCAGTTTAAAACAGATAGTGCTCTCTAACCTTGCCTCCCCTCCCCCCTTGAGCAAAACAAAATAGTGTTCATTACCCCCCCCCCCCCCCCTCGCACGCACACACTAATAGATATTAAGTCCCTCAACTCCATGTGAAACAAGGAAAACAATGTATGACCATGGTTACAATAGTTTATTGGAATGGTATCAACTGAAACTAGTATGAAATATTTACAAAAGTCTATCTTCCACATCCTCAAAATACTGTGCCCCAATGCAAAAGAGCTTTTATCAGATATTGGCTGAAACAATTCATTCATATGACAATATAATTATATTAAAAGTAAAGTTTTAACATCTTTCTTTCCTTTTTTCTCCTCTTTCTTCCTGTGCTCCTTTCTTTCTTTCCGTATCTCTCCCCTCCCTTTTTAGTTTATTCTTTTTTTTCTTTACATAAACGATACTTAGATAGTTCGTTTCTTTTAATGACAAATCCATGTTGTTTCTTATTTTTTATTGCGAGGACTATCTCTCTGTAAATGGGATGAGTGACGAGGATATTTACACGGACATTACTGAGTTGGAATAGGAGTCAAATTGATTGAATTGAATTAATTCGGTTTATTGCAATAAAAGAAGATGCAGCTGGAAAGCTGAAATTGCTCAATTTACAAAGTCAATGTAAATCATAATACCTGATCAAAATATGAATCAAATTCGAAATATAGTACAAATGTTAAAAACATTACAAACTTCCGTGTCATTACAGGTTAAAAAAAGGAAAGAGAGAGAGAGAGAGAGAGAGAGAGGGAGGGAGGGAACTAGACAGAGGAAGAGAAGGAAGATGTCGAAATAATGAAAAGTTGATCCGAAAATATACAAATTATTGGAGGAGAGGGGTAGAAAAGTAAAGAGTTGAAAATGAAAAGTAGAACAAAAAGGAGAATGGTACAGTCTTGCGGAATGTTTTCATTCAAAACAGGAACACATTTATGCGAGTCTCTGCCAAGTGCACCTGAAGTTGAAGTATGTATAAACAAATTAAAAATAAACAATTTAAATACACAATTTATTAACGTCATTTCGAAAAATTCGTTAAAGTCGAAATATCTATTTATTTTCAGCAACCTTCTCCCGATTTATCTTCTTTGTTCTAAAACCATATCTTTAAAATGAGTGTAATTGCCGCAATAAAAAAAAATTCAATTTGTAATGCTTTCCATATCAGTAGCTTTATAATTAAATGTATGTTAACCCCAGTTCATTTAATTCATAGTATCCGGATTGACTTTGGTCAAAGTTTATTTTTTTATAGAAATGTCGTCATCTCTTTTTATTATTTTCAGTTTCGTCGGGTAAGCTTTTATTATTTCTAAGTTTGTTTTAACTTACATGTCAATCTAGATTCAACATATATCAATTGTTTTATGCTAAATGCCACGCACCCCGTGATCTACTAACGTGGGGGCAGGCATTTAATAGAAAAGTGGACATCGCAAAATATAAATTCTACTTTCAGTTAACAATAAGGTGCTTACAACTGTCACTCTACTTACATAAAGGGGCACTTATCATTTGGTTCCACAAACCAGTCTCTGATGAAATGATTGCTACAAACATTTGTTTCATTTTACACTTTTTATTAGCGATTTACTTGCCATAAGCATCCCCTGGACGCTATAAGTATATTCAAGTGTTAGTATGAAAATAAATTTCAGTTCACTCAGTTTATACACTTCCTCATTTCGATCTTCCATGCAGTACAATATTATGTTAAGCCTTTTCAAGCTACTCGATGCTGCACTTTGATTATTTCCATCTTTTGCTATATATATATATACTAATAAACTTTAAAAGAAATCGCAATCAAGGGCATAAACCGCTTTCTGGTTTTTTCATATGTTTGCAATATACACTAATTAAATATTCTGGTGAAAATAAAATCGCTTTTGCCGTATATATTTCTAGTAATTGCTATCTTCATTAAAGGTATAGACTAAGTTTTGGAAACGCCCCCTCTCAAAAAATGAAATTGAAGTTCTTATTACCAATCATGTGAAAGAATATGTTTTGACTAATACGTGATGATGCAAATTTTGCCGGGAAACCGCCTACTAATTGATATATTTGGTAATTTATCATATCAATCCGGCCTGGAATATTGCGAATACACTTCAACATTGAACATTTTGGCATAATTATATTTCTGCTTTTATGCGAATTTAGGTTGAAGTATTGCCATCTAAACCTCTGAAGGCAATATTTAAACAATATTTAATTGATATTTTGCACCCCAAACCCTTGAACCGCAATTTTACCACTACCGGTCTTTACCTTTAATATATCATTACAATTGACACACACGCCAAACAAAATTATACACTTATTTGAAATGCATGTACACTTTACGTTCATACTTTTGTCATCATAACTTAAATTAAAAATTCAGTTGTTTTTATTACGTGCAGAAAAGGAATTTGAAATATAAAAGTAGTGTTAACAAAACCAAACTTTCCAATGTTTTTATGTACACTTGAAATTCTTATTATTGCATCACTACTATAATTCAAATCATTTTTCAGATCCAGAGAGGGAAGTTGAGTAACATAACAGCAAAATGTATACTAACGACTTTCTTTGTAAAGCGATAAGTAATAAGGTAATCAACGCACCCTTTAAATTACTTTCTTTAGAAGGACGTTGTAAAATATTACCAAAGCTATCAGAGTAATCCTTTACAATTTTATGAATATTTGTTACAAACTTGCAGCTTTGCTTTCATTTAGATGCAGTGCTCATGTTGTGTTCGTTACATGGAAAGAATATGAAACATAACAATAGTATTAATTTAACCAATTGCTTTAAACTATGATCACTTCTATATCCTTTCTCTAGATGTAAGTTGTAAACACATCATCACTGCCCTCAGTTTGATCTTCAACAATGTATGGAATATCTGTATTCATTTCACAATAAGTTGACGCACCTTAGGTGTTCACATAAGTAGGCTCCTCCGTCAGATTGGAATGTGCCTTCACTTGCTTGCGGACGAGAGTGGGGCTAACGTTGAGTACAGCATCATGATCATCACCAACTGAGGTGATGGGATGGGAGACTTGTTGGCTAGGACCAGCTGAGGATTTGTACTTCTTTATAGGCTTCATTGCCATATAGGTATGGGGTACGTCGGAAACATCGGGAACTACATTTGTGGGTTTTGATAGGTCAGTGGGATCCTTAACAATGTTTGGAATATCTGTAATAATTTCACAATAACTGGACGCACATTCGGTGTTAACATAAGTAGGCTCCTCCTTCAGATGTGAATGTGTCTTCACTTGCTTGCGGACGAGAATGGGGCTAACGTTAAGTACAGCATCACCATGATCGTCAATTGAGGTGCTGGGATGGGGGGCCTGTTGGCTAGTTTCAGCTGAGGATGTGCACTTCAATGCCATATAGGTATGGGGTACTTCGGAAACATCGGGAATTTCGTATGTAGGGTCTGATTGATCGAAGGTCGTGTCCAAAGACTGGAAACCGAAAGATAAATATTACTTGATGAATTAACAAGAGCGAGGTTGCACAGATCCTTCTCATCATCGTCTCAAATCAGTTATATTTAACAAAAAACATACACAAATTAACTAGAAATAAACAAAGAATTAAAGCGATTAAACACTTTCAAATAAATCTACCAAAAAGGAAATGTTAGAATTGGTTCATCTCATGAGTTAAAAAACATAACAATACCATTATTGCATAATCCAGACATAATTGTCTATACTATAAACAGAGTTTTGAAATTTCCCTAATGGGGCTCAATTCTTCAAAATATTTGTGATTATTTGTGCTCAATAAATATCTGAAGTAGTTAAACATTCATATCAAAGGTTAACGATAAATTGAATTCACCTTAACACCGGTAGTTGATGTTGGCTTGCTGGTGTGAGATGTTTCATCATCTGGTAGATTTCCAGAGGTCTGTATAGCTGCGGCTGATGATCCTTCTACTAGCAAATCACAAAAGGGAAACTTATTTGTAAGGTGCCAATAACATTATGGTCCTTTCTTAGTCCGTAACGTATCAAATATTTTGGGGCTGATAATCAATCGGTCTCCAGTACTTAAACAACTTATTTTGTTTTGTTCTTTCTTTCGGCGATACTTCTACTGCTCAAGAAGTGTTGTATTTATAATGTACTTGGAGGTATACTTTACTTTATCATACCATTGTTATATATTATTATGATATGCGTCAGCCCTATAGCTATTGTAAACATTGTTGAGGTAAATGGTAACGTCACCCGCTCATAGTGATAATTAAAACGAGACGTTTTCCATCACGTTCACATATAACAAGGTTCACAAAACTGTCAGCCCTACTGTTCATATGAATTTACAACAATCTTTCTTCCTTTTCATTCCAATAATAATAATAATATTTAGCTTTTTTATAGCGCTTATCACAAATGTCTCTAAGCGCTTTACAAATATATTGACACATTTCGTTACGAGTGTAGGCCTTTGGGATAACAAGGAATGGTTATCATTATAATAGTTATTGTTGAATGAAACAGGTAAAAACAGTCTGTTGTTCCTGATTCCTACCATGTGTCATATTTAGATTTAGTTTCATTGTCGTTAGAATACAATTGGCAGCTTGTTTTATTCCCACAAACAAACCATACGCATGAAGACTTCTAACAATAATAAAAGACTTATCATCTCTCTTCTTTGAGCGGATGAAACCACCAACAAATGCCAGTACAATTAACAACACCACCACGCCAGAAAATCCAGAAATAACAAAATGAATTTGTTTGTACCATAGTTTTTCCTTGGGTTCTTTAGAGCAAACACAAAACAGAAAAGGGTAACGTTAGCAGTCTTAAACATTAATTAATTCATGAATTGTTCTTCTTTTTAACTTGTTAATTATGTTTTCCCATGGAAACGCCCTTTCACAGCGGTTTCGTTTTTTGTTGTGTTTGATGGTCTCTTATTCCTAATTAGATAAGAATTTTAGGTCCAAAAAATAATGACAAAAACAGTGATTTATTTTTATCAGATAGGCCTATGTTAGATAAAAATGGTTCATATGAACGCTTGGTTGAAACATCAATGTGTTTCGTTTGTGCTACTTCACTGATACCAATATTTTCTAATCACAAGTGTTGCATTTCTACAAAATGATCTAAATAATTAATATATGAAGTGAGGAGAAAAATCCATCCAGTTTCAGTCATGCTTTATAGTTCCAACGGCTAACAAAAAAATAACCTTAGTACCTGTATTCCGCTATAAATTTTCTTTCTAGTACACACACAACAACATCCACACACCCACGCACACACGCACTCACATATATACACGCAAACACATTTTTTTATATATAATATATACATATATATATCTATATATGTGTAGGCTATGTGTGTGTATAATGTTTACAACTCAAGAGTGAATATATGGGCTAGAAATATGATAACATGAAGCGAATTGCGGTGTTGTTGATTTAAGCAAACGACAACGACAACGTAAAATATAAAGTCCTAGTATTCCAATCAGGAAAACAAAAGATCTAAAATCATGGAACAAATAAATGAACGACCCATGACACATAGACGTGTTATATATGTTAAACACATGAATGTTGCTTTTTAAACGAAAAGCCAGGGAGGGGCAATTATTTTCTAGAATTGGACCCAATTAAAAAAAAAGGAATGATTTTTGTTAAAGAATTTACATCAAACAGGTATATTATTTCAATGTCAAAACTATTTGTTTATCATTAAAAAAGCTAAAAATAATTACTCTTAATAATGTAAACAACCACCCACATATGCACACATACGCACGCACACGCCAAACGTGCAGTAATTCACACTTTCTTTGATCTCTTGTAATCTCAAATGAACTCTTCCAGTGTTAAAAAAAATAACTGAGCAATATTTCCACTCCAAAGTTATTACTGTCAATAAGTGCCATTGTTCAGTGTTCATTAAATGCATAATATTACGTGTCCAATGTACCTTGAGTTGAAGGGCCGAAATGTGTTGTTGAAGAGGTACCACTACCTGTGAAACGTATATCAACAAGGACATTTTAATTTCGTTTGGTTAATTAACTCATATATTCTTTTTAATTTGCTCATCTAGTATTCATTAATTAGTTGAGTGATTTATTTTTAAAGTCTGGAACTTACAAACTGGCATTATTGTTTACTGGTATTATCATTGTTATTATCATATGTAGTATCTAAGATTCAGTAACGTTAAGTCGTCTGGCTTTCACATTATATTTAATACGCAGAAAACAACAGTAAACATATTTATGATGATAATAACAAAGCAATAATAATTATATTGATAACAAAGTTATATAACATTTATAATTAGTAGGAGGAGGGAAAGGGACTTTAGTACCACTACTACATATACTAATAATAATACTACTACTACTACAACTGCTACTACTTCTACAGTGCAATAGCTACTACTTCTTCTGCTACTACTACTACTACTACTACTGATACTACTATTACTACTACTATTTACTATTGTTCCTAGTACTACTTCTGCTATTACTATATCTACTACAACTTTTGCTACTAATATTCCAACCATTACTTATATTCCTACTGTTGCTACTCCTTGTCTCCTACAGCTTCTATTAATACTGATATTCCTACTGCTTTTACTTTTATTACTACTACTAATATCACTTTTACTTCTGGTATACTACTTCTTGATATATTTCTTGTATATTGTACTGAAAATAATACTTCTACCACTAATAATAATAATTGAGATAATAATAATAATAATAATAGTAATTAAACGAATCAAACAAGATAATAAGCTAAACAAGCTCGGGATCAAACCCGAAAACAAAAGTTAGCAAGATTGCAGTATAAAATCCGTTTGATATTCTTAAGAAATTTTATTACCAATATCGCCGGTTTTGTCTAGCATTTCTCAATATCAATAACATGTTATAATTTGAACGTGATGACGGTATGTGGAATCTATAAATAAAATACTAAAAGTTAATAACCTTGTACATTTCCATTACTTGTTGTCATTCTATGACTTTCCTTAGAGCTTCTCTCCAGAGTTTTGCTGTTGGTAGTGAGTTCTCCTATACATTTCAATTAAATTTAAAGAAACACGTTGTTTTACGATTTTGATTTGTGTTCTTCCATTAACGAAAACGCAAGCAATAAAACGAAATGTGCACATACCCCCCCCCCCCCATGTATTTTATTTCCTTTTTTGTTTGTGTCATTATTAATCGTAGTTGATTTTTATTTTTTTAAAGATTACTTTGTTCTATTTCAATTGGTAGTTTGGAGTTTGGTATACCCATACGCTCATTAAACGGAGACCCGATAAATATATATTGTTTATTGGGGTACACTTTCATCTTCCTTTCACAATAAGTTTAAAATTCAAATAGTAATTTATTGTAATAGAATCCACAATTGAGGAATATCTTTAATACGCAAGTACATACAGAACGTATTGAAGTAAAGTACAAAATAATCATTGAAGTCATCATTGAAATCTTTAAAAGTATATAAATAATAATTGTTCTATTAGAAATTTGAAGTAAAATATACAGCGTGATTATTGAGAATTGATCAAGTATACAAATAATGTATTTACAAATACAAAACGAGAACCAAACACACATTCTAGGGTTATCATCAATGCATTAGAAATAAAG
The DNA here is from genome assembly GCA_035222895.1 of Strongylocentrotus droebachiensis. Taxonomy (NCBI): domain Eukaryota; kingdom Metazoa; phylum Echinodermata; class Echinoidea; order Camarodonta; family Strongylocentrotidae; genus Strongylocentrotus; species Strongylocentrotus droebachiensis. Next base: position 24,891 of record JAVYIG010002869.1, read on the forward strand.
AAGATGTCAAACTGGTTAAAGTAAATTTCCTGATAATCGTTGAAACTAACAAATACACAAGCAAACATACAAGAGTAGCAAGAAAGTACACAAGAATATTCCAGGAAAAGTGGCATCCTGCTAAACTCTTCTTACTTTCATTGTACACGTTGCAGTTAAAGGTTGACGCGAGAAAATGTTAAATTTAGTGATGCCCTGTAGCGACAAAATAATACATGCGTATTTTCTTTTCAGCCACCGAATGAGAATAATATTATCTTTGTAGTTTTGTTTTTCTGGGGGATTTTCGAAATTCACCAGTACAATAGGGAAGAAGCAAACTTTTGATAGATCCATTCTAAATATGACTACACACACTGGGTCATGAATAAGTTAATCAGCGAGACGTTTTTAAAATAATAAACAAGTATTAACCTGTGTGTACTGTTTCCTAGGTTAATATAATTATTGGGAAGCTTACCGTCATTTGTAATAAGGACTGATGTCTGAATGTGATCAAAAGATGAGGTGCCAGCCACCTTGCAAATAAGCACGATATATTCATCATCTGCATATGTTGGTGTAAAGTGTATTGTCAGTGTAGGCACAAGAAGACGTTCATCAAGTTCATCATTAATATATTGTTGAGAGACAACGTAAACATTTAATCCGTATGGAAACACCCACTCCAAAGTGATTGCTGGTTTCACCGATGAATTTGTTTTACAGACTAATGTCTTGTTTTCCCCTTCTGCAACCGTGAGTGATCCTTGATTCTGTAGAACGTCGGCATTTTCGACAAGGATCAATCCCTTTGGTGGTACTTGAAATTTATTTTTAAAAAATGAGAATAAGTACATCTTAATGCCATTAATTAAAGGGTGGTTGGGTAAAGATGAGATTATTTAAGAGATACCATTACATGGGAGGGATGACTTGTTACTTCGAACTTCAACAATATGTTTTTTAGATAACCAAACAATAATAGATGAAGAAATTAAAGTAATTCCTCCCCTCCCCCTGCTGTATAATTTACATCAATTTGCATGATAACACATTTGGACCCATTTTATTTGTTGAAGCCCAGTTTCAGCATCAGTATTTATACACGATATCATACATTACATTTGTTTAAGTCTGAGAAATTGACAAATATAAAATACCACGAAATTTTTATATCGTTATTACTTTAATCGGTAATGTTAATTTCTTAAATTAGTCCAAAATGTATTTGGAAAACCACACTGTGGTTAGCAAAACAGATTTTGTTGATGTTAATGTCGAAATTATTATTTGAATACTGTGAAAATAGATTTACCATTAACTATCAGGTTGATTGTACAAGTTTGCTCGTCGGATTGAGCAACCATAACGGCGGCATATTCATCTTCATGAACCAACGAAACGTTTCGTATAGTCACAGTGCTGATAAACGTATTGTGCCTTACAAGTGTGTGTATTGAAGTATTTGTTTCACAGACAGTAGATGTGTCGCAGTTGAAAAATATCGAGCCATCACTTCGTGTCCAAGATATCGACAATATTCGCTCAGTTGTAATAATTCCGTTGCAATGCAAGTTCAGGTCCTTCCCAGCAAGTGTTTCCACATAGTTGTTATCTTTAATGCAAACAGATCACATATCAAGAGTAACACTGACATGTCAACGTTTAATTTAAACATAGTTTACATGATCAAAAGACATATCGAAAATTGCGATACTTTCTAATGCACGGAAGCAATATATCAAGTCAATAACAAGTCTAACTCATTGTGTTTCGTTGTACTTGGAAGAAAAACATCAGGTATACATATAAAACACTACTTATTAGACATTACTAATTATGTTTATATTTTACACGTATTACGTATTTGCGCTCTGATGAAGGTAAAATATTATCAGTAGGACCATCCTTTAATCACTGTCCTCCAATTGATTTTGCGTTTTTAGGACCTCGGATGGGAACACAGAACTTAATCACCATCCAATTATTAGAATAATTCGTATATATTAGTGAGTTATAAAAACATAACAACAAAAGAAAATGGAAGACATGGCTGCGGTATTGAAAGTATATAGAGTTGAGGAAAGCAATAATAAACATTACGAGTTTAGAGTATCCTATGTCATACTTACTAGCAGAGCAACTTACGAATCCGATAAGAAAGACAAATAACTGCCACATAGTTTTTATCTTTTTTAATCCGGTTGACAAACGCACAAAGAAATTATTTCAATATGAGAGGTAAGTTGTTTTTCTAAAAGTCTACAAGACATACATGCAACTATAAGCGGCAAACGGTCATGTGTGACCACAATCGTACAGTACGTAGATTATTTTATAGCTGGCGCTATTTAATTCAAACTGAAGACCATGCTAGAAGGGCTCAATAGATATTCATTTCATTTAATATTAGGGTTAATACATGGTACATATTAAATGTAGTAGTATATATATATAAATATATTATAAGAAGACCTGTACATCATCATCATGAACTTCAGGTGGCGCTGTAAAGCGCTGCTGTGGTCTTTTCGAGAGCACGCCATGCAGCTTTTTCACCTGCCATTTGTGTTGCACCTTTCATTCCTTGTCCAGACAATTTCTTGATATCATCAGTCCAAGATATTGGTGGACGACCTCTACCCCGTTTTCCTTCGACTGCTCATTGCAGTATTTGCTTCTCAACACCTTCAGATCTCCTAACAATGTGCTCAAAGTAGTTTAGTTTTCTTTCCATGATTCCCCTTCTGATGGTCAAGTCTGTTCCAATCTTTTCCAGGACCCACACATTTGTCTTTTTATCTTTCCATGACACCTGCAACAGCCTCCTGTAGCACCACATTTCAAAGGCATCAACCTGCACATAATATAACTAAATAACCTACATAATATGCAATGTTAAAACATAATCCCTATCAGGGGATAAAGTCTCACTACGGCATGACATAAGGATCAAAGGTCGCCGACGCTAAATGTACGTATAATACTAAACATCTAGCTATCAAAACATTTCTCCCCTCGATGAATTAGGAAGTGGATTGTTTAATGCAATGATATCACATAAAAATGGCTCATGTATTTCAGATTACATTGACCAACCTTCTTGTGAAAAATTATTAATCATAACAAAATGAAGAAAACAAATCGTCGCCAGGGATAGCAGGAATCTGGCTAAAGAAGAAGTGGATATTAGCATTAGGCGCACTGATGCCAAAGTGAAAAAAGGATGAAGGTGGATGATGTTAATGATAGTGGTGGAAAGTCCTCTATTGAGGACAGGATTTGTAAATATGTAAGAGATAATCATACAACTCCTGCAGAGGATGCCTCTGAAGGCCTTGCAAATATTGCTAAAGTGTTATCGATGTTGCAGTGTCTATGAAGCTTGACATGGTTTTTTTTAATTATATAATGCAGCTGGTAAACTAATTATGTATTTATATTGAAAATATCCCTTACATTGTTATGAAGTGTCTGTAATACATTTCGTTATTTAACGTAAATACTAAACAAAGAACAGTGAGACATGGTGCTAGTGGTCACATGAAATTATGAGATTTGAAGACATTGACTACCATAACATAAACTCGAAAAGCTAAGAAAACCGCGCATACATTTGTAGCAATATGCCTCCTATTTGTCTTCCCAAAAACTTGACAAGGCGATTCGCCTTTTTGACAAACTACACATGTGTATTTCATGGAAAGAAAAAAACTCAGCCACCGTATAGTTTCAAGTTTCAAGTTTATCCATCTTTTCCCACACATCTCAAATAATGTTAACACGATTAGTGCAACCATAGTTGAATTGAAAACACAAGTATACATTTTACAGATATAACATCTTAATAATTGTTACAGAATAAAACCTGTATCATCAAATGATGAACAAGAAAGAAATATTCTTGTTTGTTTTTCCAACGGAAAAAAGGTGTGACGGAACCCATGCAAAAAACTTAGCTTGTAACACTATAGTTCCCCTCAATTAACTTACTTACAAATATGCATTAAAGTATGACGAAAGAAAGAAAGAGAGAGAGGAGAAAAAAATGGGGAAGAGAGCGATATGAGGATGACCTTAAAAATTAACAATGGCATCCCATAATGCTACTCTAAAGTACTATGAGTTACCTTAGGTCATAACAAAGCAAAGGATACATATTCATCCCCTGTTGTCCAAAATTCAATGTGCATTCGATCTTTTGTTCTTCATTCAACTTCTTTTCTTTCCTGGATTAGAATAGCATGCTGAGCAACTTTTCCTTTCTTCATGTAACGAGACTCATATAACCCAACTTAAAATGGTATACACTACACATGCTTATAGTGTAATTACACTGTACGGCAATTTACTATACAATATATGTATCGTATTACTTAATTAAGTACCATTCTCATTTAATCTCGGGAAAAAACAGTATTAAATTACCCTTTAATTCAGTCTAGTACACTCCAGAAATTACCCCAATCGAGAGATGGCGCTACAAGATTAAGCTTTAAAAAGGTCGATTATTATGAAGAGAATCACTCGAGATCTTTACCAATGTTAATCGTTTAAACAAAAAAAGGGAATTAAGTCCAAAGATATTCGTTTAAATATTTTGTCTTCGTTACATTTATTTTTTTTTTTTCACCGATCATTACGACTGGTAACTGTACTGTTTACACTGTTGATCATAAAGGTGGAATAATTATTTTTACCCTTAATTTATGGAATGATTTTGACAATGATTTATTCCTAATAGATCTAGATAATTGTATACATCCTCAGATTTTATTGAATAATAATCTGCGAGTGTTTGTTATGCGTGACTGCTAAAGCATGTGTGTGCTACGTCCATGAGTCATAACTGACAGTAAAGAGGATTAATGCCTCACAAAAGGGCACTAATATAGCTGATCGACACGGTATTGATCATGGGGTCTTACAGTATCGAGGCCTTTGCTTAGCCACTGAATCAAGACTGTACGCAGCGGGGGCTAGGGTAAGGGGCCAGCCCCCCAAAATAAATTAATAAATTATCACTAATTCATTGCATTTCACCCCGGTCCCAACAGGAAAACATTCTCGGTACGGCCATGTATTATGGTTCAAAGCATGGCCACACAGAGGATGTTTTCCTTTTACTATTTCATATACCATGATTTAACATTCCGATTCTTGGAATTCTGCTTATTAATGACAAATCCATTTATTCTAAAATGTATTGCCAGGAATATCTCTCCCTGAACAGAATGAGTGACGGGGATATTTACACCGACATTGCTGAATTGGAATAGGGTTCAAATTCTTAATATTTATGTAACTTTTTTTTTTCTTCATTGAAATATACTTTTCTCTAAAAACATTACAGGTTGATTCGAAATGAAGCTTTGCTGCATGTTTATAATTTACTTTCATAAAAAAAAAAAATTAAGTTTAATTACTTTATTATTAGTAGAACTATAAGTCAAACCAAAATTTGAATACAAACCAATACTAATTATTGTCATGCCTGGATAATGAAATTATGTTAATGTTTATATATGTTGCTAGTATAAAAATGATACTGAGTTGCATTTAAACATTACATTTCAGATGAAATATGAAAGGCTATGAGTGTTATCGATCTTTTTTCTATCCTCAGCAACCTCTAAATCTATATCTTTAATCTGAGTGTAAATCACCGCGAAAAGGGTCGTTTAGTTAACTGTTACATATTATTAGGTATATAATCGGTTGTACATTAACCCCGGTTAATTAAATTCATAATATCCGGTGTGACTTTAGTCAAAATTTTATTTTGTATATTGATGTCGTCATCTTCTGTTTAAATGTTCACTTTAGTACAGTGAGTTTGTATTATATCTAAGATTTCTTAAACATACATTTAAATCTGAACTCTCTTAGTATCATGTGTCGAAAGTCTTACCACCTGTTATCAGTAAACAGTTATTTCAAAACTTTAATGATTTATTTAAATTTACATCAATTAAGTACATTGGTCATGAAAGTAGCTATGCATCTTCACATGTATGTAAATAGGCCTAACAATATTGTGTTGTATGTGTATTATATTGAATGTAAGTATATTCTATCTCAGTGTGTTTCGTTGATTTTAAAGGAAATCCAACAGATACATTTACAAAAACACGACTTATTAGACACTAGTAATTATGTTTATGTTTTCCATGTATTACGTTTTTTGGTTGAGATGAAATTACAACAACATCATTAGGTCCTTCCTGTAATCACTGCTAACTAATTAATAATATTTATATTAGTATTAATGATTGTGTCACTAGGGCTTTGGAGGAGGAAATAATGTAATCACCATGAATGTAATACTTTAATTTGTATATTGTATTTAGATATTAAAACATTAACAACATCAAAATTGAAGACATGACTGCGGTATTTAAGGTATAAAGAGCTCAAAAAACCATCATTACATAATTCAGCTCCTATGAAACAGATTAATGACTGACAAAACCGTGTACACGAACAAAAAATCCAGCCTATCCTATGTCATACTTACGATAACAACACAATACGAATCCGATATGCAAGAAAAATAGCTGCCACATAGTTCCTGGGTGTTTTTGTTCTTAATCCAGTTCACAAACGCACACAAAAATACTGTTTCAACTGTAGAATTAAACTGTTTGTCAAACGTCTACACGACACAAATGCAACTAAGTGACAAATGGTCGTGCTTAACCTGAATTATTTTTAGATGGCGCTATATATTACTCAAACTGAAGACCATGTTAAAAAGGCTAGCCTTTTCATTTAACTTAAAGGGATAGTTGAGTCTTGTTGCATAGGGCGCTACACAAAATAAATGTGTGGGTGAGATAATGAAAAATTGAGTGTCAAATTTGAAAGAACAATCAATTTTAGTTACAAATTTTCTTTGCTTGATCAAAATCGGTTCAAAGACGGCAACAAATGTCATTATTATGACAATTTCTAATATTTGTGGTGCCCCACAAATATTCGATAATTTAAACCAGCCGTTAAAAATTGAGATACCGCTTATACGTTTCATTCTTTTATTTTTGTTGGCTTTTTCATTTTGGTTATTATTTAATAAGCAATTATTTAACAGTCACCGTGTTTTCTAGAAAGTGAAGCTTAATTGGTATAATCGTCTTGGCTAAATTTCACAACTGGTCGTGTTTACCCAATATATATTTGTTGTACAATTTGTTTAGTGTTTCAGCTAGAGCTGTAGAATTGTAGAGAAGGAATAACCCTGAATGGAAGAAACATGCAAACAGCGGGGACCAAGTGGTGATTCATGACTTTTTGATAACTCATGATACCGTTATAAAAAAATTAAAAAGCAAGGTTTATATTTCAGTGTCTATTTAAAAACTATTTTCTTTCGTGTGAAAATTGTCTATGATTTGTTTGTTTGGCTGTTAGTTTACATATTTGTATAGTGATGAGTGGGTTGGTGGTGGGGGAGGTGGGGTCAGCACTTGAACAAATCATACGCGCCCTCACCCGTTACTCTGAGTGTACGGGATTTTTGTCGTGTTACGTTATAAATAGCTAGTTTACATATTTGGGTAGGAATACAATAAAACAAAACACTTAAGAGTCTATTGTCCTAATACACAGAATTTAGTTCCTATTTTATATTTCTTTACGAATAGGTTCAACATTATTTCAGATTGTTGGAAGACGGACATACAGCAACGCAGCACCTTTCATGACATGCACAACAAAATTGGTTGGATTCTCGAGGGTTCAAAAGTAAGTCTAACTAGGAATAACAAGCACTATGTGCAAAACGAATGTGATTTCCGGACGAGGAAAACAAGGAGGAAAATATTAATGGGGCATAATGTGAACGAAAACAAGGCAATGACGAAGGTCGTCATTGCAAAAATGGTGCCTGGACGGTCAGGCATGGGGGTTTCCGGAGAACGAAGAATTTAGTGACCTTGAAGGAATGCTAGAGACTACGCCTACGAATTTTGAAGGGAATTGGAGTAGAGGAAGGGATCTAGAAAGGGATCGCAAGCACTGCGTGCAAAACCAATAGGACTTGGTGCATGATGAACATGTTGCGACGCGTCCTTTGGCACGAACGGCCGCCCATACTAACACAACCAAATAACAGTCTTAAAAAATGACGTCATGGCCGAAACGTGTTATAATAGGGCGGAAACTCGGCGGAATTCGTATAGTGATCCTTGTTCAAATGCGATTTACTTACAATTTTCTGCGTGAACATATACCATACTTGGTATCATTCGAAAGGGCACTTCAGTGCGGTCAGTTTGCAACCATTGTAATCTGCGCAAAACGTACTGCACGCATCAAACGCGCTAGTACGTAAAGCATAGTAAATTCATCATTTTTGGCGATAACTTGGCGAAGAGGGCATTACAATTTACTAAACTTAGCAGACAGTTCTCACGTATATGGATACATGTGTCTGCTAAGTTTCATTGATGTAGGTATAAAGATCGCCGGTTTAGAGCAAGTTGAAGTTATTTATCAATTTTCTTGAAAATGGCGAATTTGGAGGGCAATTTTCTCAAATTTGGTCAGTGATAGGGTATATAATTTTGTATATGGCTGGAAAGGGCATATCTTCAAGTATCTAAATCCAAAAAAGGGTACGGGTTTGCCAAGCCATTATGGAGATACGGCCACAGAGAGAAAGCCAATTCCCAGAACTTTAGAGGGCGCTATTTATGTTGTGCAAAGCCATTGGAGCGTGAAATTTGGCATGGCTATGTGCAATTATGAGATAAAGATACTGTGAGATTGAAATACAAAACGGAAGTTATATGAGAAAGTTATGGTAGTTTTAGATTATTTAGGGGTCCATTTTTCAAGAATTTGAGAGATTTTTGACGGAGTCGGTTTTAGATTTGAATTTTGAGTATGAAGATGGCATTTTGAAGGGCAGGTTATGCGTCGTAGATTAAAGAACATCTCTTAGACTATCTAGAGGAATTTGTTAAAAGTTTGTAGGATCTAGGATAGTGGAGATAGGAAGGAAGATAGAAAGGCCTTAAAATGGACCAGAAACGGTCAAAATGGCGCCTGGACGTTTACGCATGAGTGATTTTAGAAAACGAAAAAGTAGGTGACCTAGATTGGATATCAGAGATTACGCCTACGAAGTTTGAAAGGAATCGAGCAAGAGAAAAGGACCTGGATAGGAATAACAAGCACTACGTGCAAAGCGAATGGGATTCCGGACGACAAGAAGAAGAAGAGGAAGAAGAGGAAGAAGAAGTAAGAATATTAATAAGAAGAATGTGAACGAAAACAAGGCAATGACGAAGGTCGTCATTGCAATAACACATACATTGGGCGAGCGTGGTTACTATATAATAATGATTTGCTTTTTCTATAGACTTATCAGGGGTCTGGTGTTTTTGCATTCATTCACAACAGGACTTTCATCCATCCGGAAACCTCCCCCCCCCCCCCCCCCCCCCCACACACACACACAAACATTTGACCCGCTACCGCTACTAGACCGTACTTAGAAACATAACAAATGGTATAAGAGATATAGTTGTGACACAAGCGTGTGTGTGCGCATTTAAACGCCAATTCATTGAACTCCTAATAATCTCCATGAGTGGGAGCCATTTATGTTTCATTAACTTTCTCTTCCGTTTGTCACAACTATCTCCCATCTACTAGCTATGACTTGCTAGGGTGCATATCCACACTCCCACGAGTACACTAATATACATCAGTTTCGTCATCTCAGGTTAAAGTTTAATAGTAAATATGGTTATTATAATGTCTACTTCTTCGTGTTCTAATGTATTGATGGTTATTATCGACAAAATGTATCTTCATGCATGATTTGATCAGAATGTATCATTTCATTTATTGTTGGTTTCGCTTTGAGTTTACATATATCAAAACCCAGAAGCTCCCATTCGTAACCACAAGGACAAGCAGTAGCGTATTAATATGTTGCGAGAAAAGGGATGATAGGGATGATCGAAATCAGGCCCCGATATTTCTCTCTCGCGCACACACACAGCTTTATTGTAGATGGATGTGAAATTAAAACAAAAACTAAAGCAATTTGAGGAGGTTGTTAACCCATTTCTAATATTTTGAGAGGAAAAAAAAATCAATACTATATCACATATAGTAATGTTTAAACACAAAATGTATGATTACATTTATAATGTATAAACCAATTCCCCAAATCCCCCCCCCCCCCAAGCTTTCTATTGGCTAACGGATAACCGCTGGGAAGAAAATGAAGAATACCGTGAAAAGAACGTACACGGACGTTCAGACAGACTTGCAGGCCCTAATCCATGCGAACGCGCTCGGTTACATCGAGTAGCCTACTAACAAGCCGCTTTTATCAGAGTGTATGACAAAGTTTATTTGCAGAAGTTATATATTCAGGCTATTTCAATTATGCTATTACACACGAAGGTGTGTAAACTCCTACCCCTCCCCCCCCCCCTTCGATCTACCCCCGCGGGGGGCGGGCATTATATCAAATACTTAATATACAAGTGGACCTGGAAAAGCCTCGATTCTACTTTCAATACACAATAATGTGCTTGAAACTGTCACTCCACTTACATAAATGGGTACTTTTTTTTCTCGCAAACCAGTCTCTGATACAATAGTTGCTAGAAACGTTTCTTTCATTTGCAATTTCCTTGTCATACGCAAACTCTGGACGTCTTAAGGCACATTAAAGTGTTGGTATAATAATAACACTTAATTCATACATTTTATACACTTCCTCATTTCGATCTTCCACAAAGTACAATATTGTGTTGCGTCTTTTCAAGTTACTTCATTCTAAATTGTACATGAATTATTTCAATCTTTTGATATGTACATCGAACTATAGTTTGTTGATAATGTGAACATGAAATTTCAATAAAGTACCGTGTACAACGCTGGTGTAAAATTATTTGTAATAACCACGTATTAAGTATTCCGGTGTGAAGGATAACTATTTATATATTAAATGTTTTATAGTGATTGCCTTATTGGTTAACATCTTATTAACATGAATAGTACACACACAATGAAGTTATATTAATGTAACTGTTTTCGTTATTATTGGTTATGATACAAATATAATGTTTACATTTTATCAGATTCCAAAAATGGTGTGGGACATGATATTGAAATAAACCCCCCCCCCCTACAAAAAAAAAAAAAAAAAAAATCAAATACATGTACACTTTGCATTCATAGTGTTTGTATTACGTAGAGAAAAAGTGTGTGAAACATAATAGTAAAATATACACAAACCGAATTTAATCTTTGTTTTATGCACGTACACTTGAAATTCTTATAATTCGTAGCATTACTATAATTAAAGTATTTTGTATATGCCGAGAAAAGAAGTGTAACATAACAGTAAACATTAAACGAACATTATCTTTTTTAATCGATTAGAGGAATGAGGTTACAAATGAACATTTTAAATTCTTTTGTTAACAGTTACGTTATCAACACATCATAGCGATCAGTGTTTTCGTAAACAATGATTTGAATATCCGTGTAATTCATATTATTTGCATCATTGTTATGATTAAGATACAATTCGTTCGTTACTGAACATACTGCAAATAATGATAATGTGGTAGTTAACATTGATTTTACACAAAGGCCCTTACATTCCCCTTATTTAGAGGTAAGTTGTAAACTCATCATTGAGACCGTCAGTGGGATCCTTAACAATGTCTGGAATATCTGTACTAATTTCACAATACGTTGACGCACCTTCAGTGTTCACATAAGTAGGCTCCTCCGTCAGATTGGAATGTGCCTTCACTTGCTTGCGGACGAGAGTGGGACTAACGTTAAGTACAGCATCATGATCATCATAAACTGAGGTGGTGGGATTGGAAACCTGTTGGGTAGCACTAGCTCGGGATTCGCACTTTAGTATAGGTTTCATAGCCATGTAGGTATGGGTTGTTTCGGGAACATCTGGAACTACATTTGTGAGGTCTGAACGGCCAGTGTGATCCTTAACAATGTTTGGAATATCTGTACTAATTTCACAATAACTTGAAGCACCTTCGGTGTTAACATAAGTAGGCTCCTCCTTCAGATGTGAATGTGTCTTCACTTGCTTGCGGACGAGAGTGGGGCTAACGTTAAGAACAGCATCACCATGACCGTCAATTGGGGTGGTGGGATGGGAGACTTGTTGGCTAGTACTAGCTGAGGATGTGCACTTCAATGCCATATAGGTATGGGGTACTTCGGAAACATCGGGAATTGCGTATGTAGGGTCTGATTGATCGAAGGTCGTGCCCAAAGACTGGAAACCGAAAGAGAAATAGTACTTGATGAATGAACAAGAATGAGGCTGCACGGATCCTTCCCATCATTTATATTCAGTTAAAATTACCAAAAACATACATAAATAAACTTGAAATAAACAAAGAATTAAAACCATTAAACACTTTCAAATAAATCTACCCAAAAGAAATGTTATATTGGTTCATCTCATAGGTTGAAAACAGAACAATACTATTATTGCATAATCCAGACATTATTGTTTGTACTATAGTTTTGAAATTTCTCTAATGCGGCTTAATTCTTTAAAATATTTGCGATTATTTGTGGTCACTAAATATAAGAAGTATTTATATATTTATACCAAAGGTTAAAGATAAATTGAATTCACCTTAACATTGGTAGTTGATGTTGGCTTGCTGGTGTGAGATGTTTCGTCATCTGGTAGATTTCCAGAGGTCTGTATAGCTTGAGCTGCTGATCACAGAAGGTTAAATCATTTTGAGGTGTCAATAATATTATTAGTATGGACTAATAATATTATTGACACCTCAAAATGATTTAACCAATTGGTTAATTGGTCTCCAGTATCGAAACAACTCATTTATTGTTGTCATTTTTTCTTTCAACAATAATTATCCTGATCAAGGAGTTTCAAGTAAATAAGGTTTAGGGATAAATACCTTTCACTTTATAATATCATTATTATCTATAATTATGATATGCGACAGCCTCATAGGTTTTTTGGATTTTCACTGTGCTATTTAGAACAAGATGAATTGCATCGCCTTGCTTTTTATGAGGTTCAAATTAAAACAAGACTTTCAGGAATAGAGGTTATATGATTTCACAACAGGTTTTTCTCCCTATTCCTTCAAAGATTCACAGTTTTCGTTGCGACGTGGCATCGACAGGAATAATTATTATTATAATTGTGTCATATTCAAATTCATTTTCATTTTCGTTAGAACACAACTGTGACAGCTGGTCTCTTCACACAGCCCAACTATATACACGAAGATTTCTTACAACGTCAAAATGACTTACCATCTCTCTTCTTAGAGCGGATAGAACCACTAACAAATGCCAGTACACTTAACAGCATCACCACGCCAAAACATCCAGGTATAACGAGACGACTTTGTGTGTACCATGGTTTCTCCGTAGGTTCTTTAGAGCAAATAAAATTAAAAGATATACACATTTAACTGTCTTATAATATTACATATTTCATTGGTTTCATTTTCTCCATCGTTTATTGTATGTTACAGAAAATTACAATTATAAAACCTTGGTAAAAAACAAGCAAGAGAGTTTAAATGTATCAGTGTGTTTTGTGCTACAGCACTGATGCCTGCATTTTCATATCACAAGTGCAGTATTTTTACAAAATGTTCTTGATAAAAGCCATGTGTTTTAAGATAATAAAAGAAGAATCCATTCAGTATCATGCTTTATAATTCCAACGGTTAGCGAAAATGTATTATCCTTAATACCAATAATCCGCCTGAACCATGAAACTTTCAGGGATCCTTCTTTCTATTACACACACAACCATGTATATAAATCATGATTTAAAATTTGGGCTAGACATACATGTATGATAACATCAAACGAACTGCGGTGATATTGTTAAAAGTAAGAGTAGAAACATGTAAATGCCAAACAAAATGTGAGGAGCTAGTTATTCCAATCCGGACAAAAAGTATACATTGAGAAAAAAATATATACGACTGATGTCACAACGATTTGTAATGTCTGTGGGACACTGAAAATAAGGATTTACATCAAATAGGAGTGTTTCTCGAATTTCAGAAATATTACAAATGTATTATTAACAAAGCTCCAAATCACCATTCTTGTTAATGTTAACAAACACGAACAAACGCACACACACAGGCACACACGCCAAACGTGCTTTAATTCACACTTACTTTGATCTATTAAACTTCAAATGAGCTCTTCTAAATTTCACTAATTTGACTGAGCTGTGTCTCTCTTGAAACGTTTTTACAGCCAATAAGTGCCATTGTTCAATGTTAAAATATGCATGCTATTACATTTGTTATGTACCTTGATTTGTAGGGCCGAAATGTGTCGTGTAAGATGTTCCACTTCCTCTGAAATCTATTTTTAAAAAGGACATGTAAATTTCGTTTAGTTAATTAATTAATCTATTATTTTTGATTTGCTTATCTAATATTCATTTCTTGATTGAAAGATTCGTGTTATTAAGTCTGTAGGAAAAAAACTGGCATTATTTTGTACTGGTTATATCATTTTTATCATCATAGATATTATTTATGATTCAACATCCTTAAAGACTTTAAGCTTTCACATTATATTGAGTTTACAGAATAATAGCAACAATAATAATAGTGATGATCATTAAAACATAACAATAATAATTACAATAAAGTAATAATAATAATATAATGACATAAATGAGTAGGCGGAGAATAGTAAAAACTAAAACTGCTTTTACTTATACTAATAATAAAACTATTGTTCCTTATTACCACTACTGCTACTACCTACTATTATTACTACTTCTGATACTACTACTACTACTACTACTACTACCACTACTACTACTGCTGCTACTACTACTTCTCCTAATCATACCTCTACTTTTACTACTACTACTACTATTACTACTTACCCTAATCATAATTCTACTTCTACCACTACTACTGCTACTACCTCTACTACTACTTATGCTACTACTTTTAATGATAATAGTATTACTACTACTCATACTACTACTATTCCTACTGCTACTACTACTTAAACTACCGCTACTATTGCTACTCACACTACTATTATTTATACTACTACTACTACTAATTCTGCTACTACTTGTAATGATAATAGTATTACTACTACTATTCCTACTATTATTACTACTCACACTACCGCTACTACTGCTCCTCATACTACTATTAGTCATACTCCTACTACTCCTACTGATACTACTATTAATAATACACCTATTACCACTACTACTACTTATACTTCTACTACTACTTATCATCCTTTTAGTACCACTGTTACTGATATTATTATTACTAATACTACTAAAATGTTAGTACGTAGACGAATCAAACAAAGAACTCAACGAAAAACAGCTCGGGATGCTACCCAAAATAATTGATAGCAAGATTGTGATATTCAAGAAATGATTGTTACCAATATCGTCAATTTTGTCGATTATTTCTGACCATTAATAAAGTGTTTCATCTTTGAACGTGATAACGGTATGTATAATTTATAAGGATATTAGGAAAATGAATAACCTTGTAAATCTCCATTACTTGCCGTCACTGTATGACTTTCCCTAGAGCCTGTGTTTAGAGGTTCGCGGTGGGTAGTCCATTCTCCTATACATTTATAGTAACAAAAAACATCGTTTTACAATTTGGACGTATTTTCCCATTTACAGAAACGCTAGCCCCCCCCCCCCCAACAAAATATTAACAACAAAAAAATTAAAAATTCGCACATAAATCACACATATACTCTATTTCATGTTTGTGCCATTAATCCTGTTTAATTTTTGTTCAGCCACCGAATGCAAATAATTCGGTTCTTGTTGATCTCTTCTTTCGGGGGTGTTTCCAAAATATGGCGGGTTCCTTGGCACATTCTCAATGCTTGAGTGGCGTCCACCATCGGCCTTGAATCACCAATGTATTTATTTCTCAATTAAAAGTACTGTTGATTTACAGATCTTCTACAAAACTTTCAGGCTAAACAAATACTACGCCAGGAAGTTGCTATGATTCATTCATGTCACACTCGATACATCATATACCCTTAACACAGTGTTGTATTAAGCCGTTGTGTCTGACATGCGCTTTATGCCTGCTTTCTAACATTTTTTCGTATTTCTTGTCACTTATCATAGACACAAGAATAACTTTTAAAGAAGTGTTCAGAAAATCAAGAGTAGAACATCACTTATCAGCACAATAAGAAAGAGGCACATTGTGCAATGTATTGGTTACATAACTATAAAGAAAGGATAAGCTATTTCAAAAAGAAATATAATAATAGGGACGTTTGCTGGAAGAGAAACAGTGAAATGCACCGTCTCACATTATTTGGAAAGCCTGAACAAAAGGGCGACCCAAAATCAATCAATCAATACCAACTATTTAAGAATAGCAGATAATTATTAAAACAATGGAGGACACTCTGTCCGGTCTGGTGCTCTGACGATCTATTTATCGCCTTCATTTCATCGCATAAGAAAAATCATGACTTGACACTCCAATGTGTCTAATTTTATTTTCAAACAAGAATACGTTTGACGAATCTATATCTGAATGTGACTACATATACTGGATCGTGGATCATTTCACCCGTGACACATTCTTACATTGATAAACGGGTACTAACCGGTATGTACTGTTTCCTAGAAAAAATATAATTTTTAAATGCTCACCTTCATTTTTAATAATAACTGATGTCTGAATGTGATCATAAGTTGAGTTGCTAGCCACCTTACAGACAAGCACAATATCTCCACCATCTGCATATGTTGGTGTGAAGTGTATTGTCCGTGTCGGCACAAGAAGACGTTTATCATGTCCATCATACATATTTTGTTGAGGTTCAACAGAAGCATTTAGCTTATTTGGATACACCCACTTCAAATCGATGGATGGTTTCACTGATGTATTGGTTTTGCAGACTAGTGTCTTGTGTTCCCCTTCTGCAACCGTGAGTGATCCTTGATCCTTTATAATGGTATCATCGGCTTTTTCGACCAGGATCAAACTCTTCGGAGGAACTTTAAATTGATAAGAAGAATCCAAACTGATGCCATTATGTTGACATTCAATAAAGTGATGGTTCTAAAATACAATCGATTTGTTTCATTAAAGAGAAATCTATTTTATTTAAGCACAAAGGGACATACTTAATGTGTAATGCGCAAGTAAAGAATGGTCTACTATTATTATCGTTTATTATTATTATTATTATTATTATTATTATTATTATTATTGTTATCATTATTACTATTATTATTCGCAATTATAGATAGTAACATCAAAATGCAAAGTCAGTTAGTTGTACATAGGAATTTTACCATTCTGCCTTCCCCCGACTACGATAGGTAAAACACCTGAATATGGTTATAATACAATAGTTTAAGAGTGTATCATGACTATCTCACCCATAAGGAACCACATGACATTCGTTGCTTATTTATTGGACCTTTGATAAGACCTTTTAATTAGTCTAAACATAAACGAAAGCTCAAAGGCATTTTGAACTCCCCACGTTAGTTAGCAAAGGCTGTATGTTTAATGTATTTTGTAAAGTGGAAACCATTATGTGAAAATTATTATTTAAAAGATAGATACCATTTACTGTCAGGTTGATTGTGCAAGTCATTCTGTTTTTTCCAGAAATCATTAGGAAGTTGTATTCATCTTCATGAACCAACGAAACGTTCCGAATTTTCAAGGTACTGATAAACATATCGTTCCTTCCAAGTGTGTGTGTCGTAGTATTTGTTTCACAATGATGTCGAGAAAATCTGTCGCAGTTGAATAATCTCGTTCCATCACCTTGAGTCCAAGTTATCGTAAATATTTGCTCGGTTGTAATAGTTCCAAGGCATTGCAAGTACACGTCCTCCCCAACTAGTGTTTCCATGTCGGTTACACCTTTAAAGCAAACAGATCACAAATTACAGGCCTACCACCAAACTTTTTTTTTCTGCCGGTTTCATGATTTCTTTTTCAATTTTTCATTTGAACAAAATGTTTACATAATCAAAGTACATCTCGAACACTTCAATATTTCCTAATACCCAGAATATGTTTATTGGTTGAATGAAAGTTATCTTGAATTAACTTGTTCTGATATTGAATTGAATAAAAGCAGGGAGTAAATATTATTGCGTTTCATTCACAGGAAAACATGACTTTAATATTAAGTATTCAAGATTACATTAATATTGTCCATTTAAGATGTATTTCTGCTCAGATGAAAATGAATTAATAATACAAGTGGGCCCATTCCTTAATCATTATTAACGAATGCTAACTATAAGCATGAGTGAGCCACTAGGGCCTTTGAGGGGAAGAAGAATATAATCACCATGGCCCTCAGTTCTCTCCTCCCGGCATTACTGGCATGGGACGTGAGGATGTACCACCGAGGTTACCCCGATCTTTGTTACGAAGAGTATATTAGGTTTATGAAGAGCAAGAAGTTGTGACCTTCTCTCAGTATGCTTAATTGGGCCTCTATTTAAACGTGCAATTCAAGTGACAGCATGTTTTCCAAGTCTATGGAAGAAGGGGGTCCGTTAACGAACAGCGAAGGCTTCACTTGGGTTCGAACCCACGATCTTTGGTTCAAAAGGGAGACGACTTACCGACTCGCATCTTTTCAATATAAAAAATATCGTCGGCAAAGTTTCTTTAAAATTCTTAAACTGCCGTTTAAATATTAAAAAACATCTCACAAAATTTAATTAGAAAATAGAAGAGATGGTTGTAGCATAAAAGTTCAGAAAAACAAATTGAAACAGATCAAAGTATTAATAAAGCCATGAACTGTAAGAATATTTAGACTATTCTATGTCATACTTACTACGAGAAGAAAATACGAATCCGATAAGAAAGAAAAATAACTGCCACATAGTTCTTGGTTTCTCTTTTACTCCGGTTCACAAACATAAACGTAAATGATACTTTAATTGGAGAAATGAACTGTTCGTCTTAGGGTTTACAGGACGTTAATGCGACCAGGTGGCAAACGGTCATATTTATGTTACCACAATTGTACAGTACGCAGATTGTTTTTTTTAAAGATGGCGCTCTCTAACTCAAAGACATGAACATCATAGAAGAAACAAGTATATAGATCTGACTTTCGCTTCCTTTCCGAAAAGGTGGTCTGTTTTTAACTGTACGGTTAAAAACGTGATGCCTAGTAATGTAATTCATAAGAAAATGTTTTTAAATAAAACATCTTTAAAAAGACTAAAAGCGCAATGTGGTGCAATATCAATACATGAGGGCACTACATAATTTTAACCTAACCTCCGTGGATTAAGCATCACGGATTTATCTTAAATTATGTTTTCTCGGCACAAAAACAGAAGTTATCTATATAACTTCCATGTTTCGCACTTCTAGTTTGCTACCTAGGCGGTGTTTCACTAAACCCTAAAATCGATCTTAAATTCGATAGGATCGATTTGAAGTGCCTAATATTGATTTCGTTTTTAATAAGCTGTTTCATGTAATAAATAAAATCTATTTGAGCCTTAAAATCGATTTTAAATTAGAGTGTGATCCATTTCAGTTTTCAGATCAATTTGAGTCTTATTCATTCCATTATTGATATGCTATGTTCAGCATCCATTGACTGTACAGGCGCAAATGTCGGCTTACTTCAATTTGATCATGCATCGGTTAATGGAGAATTCTGTTCAAAATGAATGGCAATTTTTTTTTTTTTTTTTTTTGTGGGGGGGGGGGGGTAGACATATCTTTGTTGATAACCATTTTTTTGTTAAATAAAACAAGTCATCAGTTGTACCCCTACTATTATACCATATCAAGGAATAATTAGAAAAAAAATAAAATACCTACTTCAGATTAGAGCATATAAGAATAAAGAAAAAGGAGGGTATAGAAGAGCGAGAGATAGAGAAGAAGAAGAAGAAGAAGAAGATGATGAAGAAGAAGAAGTAAGAAAACAAAGAAGAAGAAGAAGAAGAAGAAGAAGAAGAAAAGAAAAAAAAGAAGGAGAAGATGCAGAAGATGAAGAAGTAGAAGAAGAAAAAGAAAAAGAAGAAGAAAGAGTATTACAAAGTATATTCATCATGATCATGTATATTAAATGTATAATAAACAGGGCCCTGAGACTAAATCATGAACGAGGTTAAACACAATTCAGACAAACATGAAGTATGTGTTTACAATTCACATGTATTTAGTTAAGTTCTTATATTTGCAATTATATGTTGTTCCTGTGAAATTACTGTGAAGCAAGATTGTCAATGTAAATATGAACAATTATCCTATTTGGACATAATAAATAAATCAAATTAAATTATATTAAATTTCCGGCATTGATTCCAGCACTAGTACTCAAATTTGTGTGTAATGCACTTTTGCTGGAATCGTTGGTGCGAGCTGAGAATGGGTGGTGCATCCGGGTTACATACAACTCTTCCCCGTCTGATAGGTCATTCCTGACGGCTAGCAAGGGGTGCTCGTGGCAATGCAGGGGGGGGGGGGGACATTTGTTTACGAAAAGGGGTTTCTAGCCGTGGTTTAACCCTTCTTTGGCTCATTTTTGGATTGCACACATTTTTATTTTAAGGTTTATGCATGGGGTGCAGATTACTTTTCTTCATATGATTCCTCATTTTCAGCCTAGATTCCAGCACTAGTTCTCTAATTGATTCATCTGTGTGTAATGCAATTATAATATTGGCGTGAATTTATGGACTGCCATGGTAAAATTAAACATGTAGAAATGACAGAATCCCATGTTAAATAAAAGCCACGAAAATGCATAATTCGAACGGTTTGTCGTTTCCTCGTTTATCAGCCGTGAATAATAACTCAAGTTTCAAGTTTCAAGTTTATTTGTTTCACATTTCACCAAAAAAAAATCGCATAATTGAAACAATCAGAACGTAATATGAAATATACTAAAAGTGTCACATTATATAATTATTTCTTTGAAAAGACGTCGAAATTAATTATATTGAATAGAAGCTTATACAGGGTGACATTTGAGGAACCTATTATGAAGCTCAGCTTGTAGATTATAGGGTTCCCATGATTAAAACTTACATCTGATTGAAGTGGTTGGAATGATGAAGAACATAAATTGCAGTCCTGATTTAGCCATTCCCGTAAAAAAAACGACAAATGCCAAAACCATTTAATAGTCCAAGAGTAAAATACCGGCAAAATTCCAGTTACCGGGGGAAAAATTATAATCTTGCTGCGATACCCATTGGTTTGCGTGTTAAAATGTCCTTTGAGCGAGCACGGACACCGTACAGTGCTGTTTTTCTGCGATTCCCAACTGATCACAAATGTCATTCATTTCTCTGGCGGGGATAAACAGAGAGTTTATCACATTTTCCGTGATGTCTTAACCAATCTTTACTCGATAAAGGGATAAGGTAAGCATTCTTGGTATATAGATTTTTGTTTGAATTCGGCATATAAAATTGATATCGACTGCTTTAATACTCGAGGACTGGCTGTTTCTATAGACTGGCTCTCGGGAAATTTGAAAGAATGATTTAATACAGAGGAATAACATTAGGAAAGTGATAGAATTATAAAAACAAAGAATAACATTAAAAAAGTGATAGAGGGAAGAAACAAAGAATAACATAAGGAAAGACAGAAAGAGAAAGTGATAGAATGATTTAAACAAAGAATAACATAAGAGAAAGTGATAGAATGATGAAAACAAAGAATAACATAATTGAAAGTGATAGAATTTATAAAAACAACGAATAACATAAGAGAAGGTGATAAAAGGAAGAAACAAAGAATAACATAATTGAAAGTGATAGAATTTATAAAAACAACGAATAACATAAAAGAGAGTGATAGAATGATTAAAACAAAGAATAACATAATTGAAAGTGATAGAATTTATAAAAACAACGAATAACATAAGAGAAGGTGATAGAAGGAAGAAACAAAGAATAACATAAGAAAATACAGTAAGAGAAAGTGATAGAATGATTAAAACAAAGAAAAACATTAAAGAAAGTGATAGAATGATCAAAGCAAAGAATAACATAACAAAAGGCGATAGAAGGAAAAAAAAAGAATAACATAAGAATAGAAGGAAGAAACAAAGAATAACATAAGATAAAGTGAAAGAATTATAAAAACAAAGAATAACATAAGAGAAGGTGATAGAAGGAAGAAATAAAGAATAACATAGGGAAACACAGAAAGAGAAAGTGATAGAATGATTAAAACAAAGAATAACATTAGAGAAAGTGATAGAATTTATACAAACAAAGAATAACATAAGAGAAGGTGATAGAAGGAAGAAACAAAGAATAACATAAGGAAAGACAAAAAGAAAAAGTGATAGAATGATTAAAGAAGAATAACATGAGAAAAGGCGATAGAAGGAAAAAACAAAGAATAACATAAGAATTGAAAGAAGAAAGAAAGAATAACATAATATAAAGTGAAAGAATTATAAAAACCAAGAATAACTTAAGAGAAGGTGATAGAAGGAAGAAACAAAGAATAACATAAGGAAAGACAGAAAGAGAAAGTGATAGAATGCTCAAAACAAAAATTAACCTAAGAAAAGGCGATAGAAGTAAAAACAAAGAATAACATAAGATTAGAAGGAAGAAACAAAGAATAACATAAGAGAAAGTGGTACAATTATTATTAAAAAAAAGAATAACATAAGGAAAGACAGAAAGAGAAAGTGATAGAATGATCAAAACAAAGAATAACATAAGAGAAAGTGATAGAAGGAAAAAACAAAGAATAACATATGAGTAGAAGGAAGAAACAAAGAATAACATAAGGAAAGACAGAAAGAGAAAATGATTGAAGGAAAACAAGGAATAACATAACGGAACAGGCCACGATAAAGAACATAGTATAGTGAACGCAAATTGCATGAAAAGCAGGCGCGCGTTTTTTGCCCAAACCGGAACAGGCCACGATAATGACGCCATAGAATCATGTTTGAGATCTCCGTTCGTTCAATCGAATTTTAGCTACCCTGATTCTGCAGAATCATGATACAAAACGCATCTTTTTTCAGCGGTTCATGTTTGTGTTTTAAAACACGTTTATTTTTACGACCGACGAAAAAATCGCTTGAACGGAACGTGTTTTAAACTAAACGTCTTTAAAAATCGTAATTCTAGGGTGAAAAAATGTCGATTGAACGCACCCTTTATCATGTTTAGCTCAGCATTTTTCTTACATATATGTTTTGAATGAGTTATGCGCTTAGAGAAAATATATGCGTATAATATGTATTCAGTGTCTGTGATTTCAACCTTGTAACTTGAATATCAACTCAATACCAAATTATAATTTCTCAACATATATATACAGGCATATCGAGAGCTGCTTGCTTTAAAACCCACATAGGCCTTTAGTGTGTGCAAGCCCCAAACACGAATACAAATTTGATAATATAGAGAAACACTGATTTATGGCTGTCAATCAATCAATCCCTAGGTTATTTTCAATATTGTTACACTTATTACAGTAGATAATACTAATATCCCTATTGCTATCATTATCATCATACTACTCATTATTGCCATGAAGATACTACAGCCATCATCAAATTATTTAGAACTTTGCAAGAATTATGAATACGGCATGTGTCCTATATGTTAAATTTAAACATTAGCAGTGTCCTAGTGTCAAAGTATGCAAGGAGACCCGTTTACCTTCTAGACATCACTGTCAGACATTATTGGGTAACTGATTGACATCTTTTTTGCTTTGGTAATAACATACATAAATTGGGCTGTAACAGGTACATGAGCATTTGTCTACATCAATAAACCACTACTTGTAATGGCCAAAATTAAACTGATTAAATCTTTGTGCAGCACTAAACGTACGACCATCCGGTAAAAGGGTCTGAAAATCAGAATATTACTTAAGTGATTGCAATCACTTAAGTCGATTCGACAACTAATGGTCGTTATTTTTCCACTAAAAGCCATTTCAAGCTCTTTCGTTTTGAGGAAATTTCTAAATTAGTATTGTCTTTCAAATGCCGTTGCAATAAAATGTATATATTTATGGTAAAGGAAAAGAAATAGTTTTTTAACCAACTTAAGAAATATCATTTTTTTTGGTTTAAAAAAGAAATGTAACAACTATATTTACGCAACACAAACTTAAAGAAAAGACTTTGCCAGTGTACCTTTTAAATGGTTTTAAGAAGGGTTATTATGTATGCGCATCGTATTTTTCTAACCCGGGGGAGGCTAACCAAAAGGAGTTAATGGGCTTGAATCGTGATGTTTGGTGGGCATATCTTATTGACCATACTCATGGTCATGGTTATTTTGGTAACTTTTAGGCCAAACCTTTTCATTATGGTCACTTTTTGTAACGGGATTTATTTATTCTAACTCTTAATTAAGAAGGGGTGCCGATCTCAAAAGTGAACAAAATGACAAATGACCAACAGGGCCATATAAAGGGATTATAGCCCCCCCCCCCCCCCCCATTATCATTGATCTAGCTTATCTACGCTTCTTAACACGCGAGGGAGTAAGGTCACCGACCTATAAATGCATTTGTAACCCTAACAAAACGCCATTGCTACGCTTTTTTACCAAGGAAAAATCACAAGTATCAAAGTTGTAGCGTTTTTTAATGTTAAACGGTGATAGGCGTTTTTCAATTTTCTTCTTCACAATTTTATTTAGTAAGGCAGACGAAAAATACGATTGTTTTTGTTCAGACGATGAACCTTTCAAACTATTATTTCATCCTATATTCGGGGTGTCATATTATAGGTTCCTGAGGGAAGAATCAATTCCTATTACCCCCCCCCCCCCCTCCCCACCTCTTTCTTTTCCTATTTAACCTTGTTAGCGCACCTTACAAGTGCCACCCGGGGCATATGCCCAACATGCTCCCCTATATACGCTAAACTGGCTATTTTTTGAACCAGCATGATGTTGAACATTGGAAAAGCTTCTTTTTTTTCCTTTCCTCATCATAGATTCTGATCAGTCTTAAGCTTATTGCAAAATTATTTTTAATTGTTAAAGAGTCGGCTATGCTTTTGCATGTAACTATATCAACAACAAAAAATACAATTTGTCATAATAATAATAGTGGGTTCTTGTATAGCGCTCATGTCAGCCAGATTTGACATTTAAATATGACAGCTAAGAACCGTGTCGTGCAGTCTTCTTATCAACTAAAGATGGCGCTATTTCCTGTGCCTTAATGTTGACATCAAGGTTTTACTTTATGCACATGGTATGAGCCGTTAAGAATAGAATACTTATTTGTATAGATACCCGTTTCTCGAAGGCCTAGTTTGTCATTCATTGTTCGACCGGTTACATTAAAATATTTGTGAAAAATAATTTAGGCAACTCCGATCTGCGATGTTATTTATCTTCTTGCTTTCTGAAATGTATATCTTTAGTTCAATGGCAAATATATACAAATATCTGTTATACATGTTTGAATGCTTTTGATTATGGTTATTGCATAATATTATTAAACTTGATTTACTATGTATGCAATACTCATGCTTACGTGTATAATTTTGATTTTGTTATTTGAACGCAGAATAAAATGACTCAAACAAAACAAATATAAATAATATGTTTGTTTCTTCTTATATTAATTTAAGGAATCAATACTCAACTGCTCGCACAGAAGAGTTAAGGCTTCTTTACAAAAGTTTTATTTATATTTCTCAAAACCACGCCGCAATAATCTAGTTAAATATATATTTATATAGTTCTTTATCCTTTTTAAGGAGGGACAGCTTGTGCGCATCTGTTCTCAAAGCGTATATATGCTCGATAAACAACCCCACTTGACACACTAATCAATTACATACTTAGATATTTACAATGGGTTATCTGTTTTATTTTTTCGTTCTAGATAAATACATTAAGTGTTTTATCTTTTACCTTGGCTTTTGATCCTATTATCAGGAATTCATATTTGTAAACATGTTGACATAATTTGTTTGAATGCAACCATTTAGATAGACGTAAAAGATCAGCATTGACCACATCTGCAAAAACTGCAATAGCCTTTGTTGATTTACCAGGGTAATACATAAATTTGTATACCGTATAACTATATATTACACTTTCTTTATACAGGTTGTTAGATCATCTACATAGATGGCAAAACGAATGGGGTCCAGATTCATTATCATCATTTTGTTGGTATAGGACCTGTGCAAATTTCCGAAACACCTTTAAACAGATCTATGTGCAGTCTTTCCTGAATCGTACGAAGGTCATCAATATTCTTAATAAAGCAGTTTAGGTGATCAAAGTTAAATCTTTTAATTAAGTTACCATTTGTAGTTACTCGTCTAATCTGCTATCTGTGCACCAATGTAAAAGAGCTTTTATCAGATATTGGCTGAAACAATTCGTAATGCTTTCCATATCAGTAGCTTTATAATTAAGTGTATGTTATCCCCAGTTAATTCAATTCATAGTATCCGGATTGACTTCGGTAAAAGTTTATTTTTTATAGCAATGTCGTCATCTCTTTTTATTATTCTCAGTTTCGTCGGGTAAGCTTTTATTTGTTCTAAGTTTTTTTAAACTTACATGTCAATCTAGATTCAACATATATCAATTGTTTTATGCTAAATGCCACGCACTCCCGTTATCTACCAACGTGGGGGCAGGCATTTAATCAAACACTTAATAGACAAGTGGAAGTCGCAAAATATAAATTCTACTTTCAGTTAACAATAAGGTGCTTAAAGCTGTCACTGTACTTACATAAAGGGGCACTTATCATTTGGTTCCACAAACCAGTCTCTGATGAAATGATTGCTACAAACATTTGTATATTTAAGTGTTAGTATGAAAAATAAATTTCAGTTCACTCATTTTATACACTTCCTCATTTCGATCTTCCATGCATAGCAGTACAATATTATGTTAAGCCTTTTCAAGCTACTCGATGCTGCACTTTGATTATTTCCATCTGTTGCTATATATAAACTAATAAACTTTAAAATAAATCGCAATCAAGTGCCCTAAACCGCTTTCTGGTTTTGTCATATTTTTGCAATATACACTAATTAAATATTCTGGTGAAAATAAAAACGCTTTTGCCGTATATATTTGTAGTAATTGCTATATTCCTTAAAGGTATAGACTAGTTTTGGAAACGCCCCCTCTCAAAAAATGAAATTGAAGTTCTTATTACCAATCATGTGAAAGAATATGTTTTGACTAATACGTGATGATGCAAATTTTCCCGGGAAACCGCCTACTAATTGATATATTTGGTAACTTATTCATATCAATCCGGCCTGGAATATTGCGAATACACTTCAACATTGAACATTTTGGCATAATTATATTTCTGCTTTTATGCGAATTTAGGTTGAAGTATTGTCACCTGGTCATCTTAACCTCTGAAGGAAATATTCAAACAATATTGAATTGATATTTTGCACCCCAAACCCTTGAACCGCAATTTTACCACTACCGGTCTTTACCTTTAATATCTCATTACAATTGACACACACGCCAAACAAAATTATACACTTATTTGAAATGCATGTACACTTTACGCTCATACTTTTGTCATCATAACTTAAACAAAAAATTCAGTTGTTTTTATTACGTGCAGAAAAGGGATGTGAAATATAAGAGTAGTGTTAACAAAACCTAACTTTCCAATGTTTTCATGTACACTTGAAATTATTATTATTGCATCACTACTATAATTCGAGTCATTTTTCAGATCAAGAGAGGGGGGTTGAGTAACATAACAGCAAAATGTATACTAACGACTTTCTTTGTAAATCGATAAGTATTAAGGGATTCAAAGCACCCTTTAAATTACTTTCTTTAGAAGGACGTTGTAAAATATTACCATAGCTATCAGAGTAATCCTTACAATTTGTATGAATATCTGTTCTTCTTCCTCGGTAAGTGCTACTTCATACAACGAAGATTACGCACTGCAGTGTGGTGTGTGCCATGTCCAAAATGTGTGTAGGCTTCAATCCAGGTGCAAAATATATATATATACAGTGATGTGCTGTTAAAAACGTGGACAGCGATGTGCTGCCATCAGTTGGACGCTTCCTTCAATGCCCTTTTAAAGGCATCCAGAGAAAGGAAGTTCGCAGGGTCCTTCTTGAGGTTGTTCCACTCTCTACTAGTACGAGGGAAGAAGGATGAGAGGAAAGTCTGGTTGTTGCAGTAAGGTGTCCAAAAGCGAGAGCTGTGTCCCCTGGTGCGTGATGATGATTCTGTTAAGAACTGCTTCCAGTTAACGTCAACCATGTCATATCTGATCCTGTAGAGCATTGACAGTCGTTGTTGTTGACGCCTACTTTCTAGAGAATGCCATTGGAGGTCTCTCAGTAGCGACGTTACACTGGATCTTCGATCATAGGTACTGGTGACAAAGCGGGCACTGCTTCTCTGGACCTGCTCAATTTTCTTGATGTTGCGTTGAGTGTAGGGATCCCACGCTGCAGCAGCGTATTCAACAATCGGTCTCACATAGGTCTTGTAGGTGGATTCCTTGATTGTTTTGCTGCAGTGGTAGAGGTTGCGGCCCAGGAAAGCTCGAGTAGAATTGGCTTTCTTGACGGTCTTGTCCACATGGTCGTTGAAGTTAAGCTTGTTGTCAACATTCAACCCAAGGTACTTGGCAGATTTAACCTCTTCTAGAGTCTGTCCGTGGATGGTGTAGGATGCTTGTATAGGCTGCCGTTTGTTTGTGACACGTACAACTTGGCATTTAGATGGGTGGAATTGCATTAGCCATGTCTTTTCCCACATCTG
Organism: Strongylocentrotus droebachiensis; assembly: GCA_035222895.1. Classification (NCBI taxonomy): domain Eukaryota; kingdom Metazoa; phylum Echinodermata; class Echinoidea; order Camarodonta; family Strongylocentrotidae; genus Strongylocentrotus; species Strongylocentrotus droebachiensis. The sequence goes on from JAVYIG010002869.1 coordinate 53,677, forward strand.
TAAGGAGTCAAGATCCTCCTGTAGTGTGGTAGCATCTTGGACGGATGTTATGCGCTTGTACAGTGCACAATCATCAGCGAAAAGGCGAGCAGTGGAGCCCTTGGTGCAATCAGGAAGGTCGTTAATGAAGGCTAGAAAGAGCAACGGCCCTAACACACTCCCTTGTGGAACCCCTGATGTGACGTGGGCTATGCTGCTGGACTGACCATCAACCAAGACTTGTTGAGTCCTGTTACTAAGGAAGTCTTTAATCCATAGGTGAGCGTGACCTTGAATTCCATAATGGTTGATCTTATGAAGCAGCAGACGATGAGACACCTTGTCGAAGGCCTTTGCAAAGTCTAACAAAATGAGGTCAGTCTGCCCTTTCTCATCAATACCTTTGGCTAGGTCGTGGATTGTCAAGATGAGCTGTGTGTCGCATGATCTTCGTTTGCGGAAGCCGTGCTGTGCATCTGTCAATATCTCGTGATCTATGAGATGACTAATGATGGAGCAATGAACTATGTGCTCGCACAGCTTGCAGAGGATGCTAGTGAGTGAGATTGGACGATAGTTAGCAGCTGATGACCTGTTGCCTTTCTTGAAGAGGGGCACCACTGAAGCTTTCTTCCAAGATGCTGGTACTGTGCCTTGGTTTAAGGATGCCTGGAAGAGGGTGGTAATAGCAGGTGCTATCTCTTCAGCTAACTCTTTCAACAATCTGCCTGGCACGCCGTCTGGGCCAGTGGCCTTATGAGGATTGATGTTCTTGAGTAACTTGATCACGCCTGCATTGGTGACAACAATATCATGCATAGATGGGTGATGGTTAGATCCCATGTCTGGTAGTGAGGAAGAGGCATCGTTTGTAAACACAGAAGCAAATTGGCGATTAAGGATGTTGGCTTTGATCTTAGGATCACTATGGATGATGTTACCTTCTTTTAGAGGTGCAGTTCCAGTCTGATCGCAGCGTCTGGCTTTTATGATGGCTCAAAGACGTTTGTTTCCTCCTGGTTCGCTGCTGCTGATGTCGCTGACGTACTGATTGTACGTACTCCTGCATTTGGACTGTGCTTCCTCTTTCAATTTCCTAAAACGCCGCCAGTCACGTTCCCTGTTGGTTTTACAAACTTGCAGCTTTGCTTTCATTTAGATACAGAGCTCATGTTGTGTTTGTTACATGGAAAGAATATGAATCATAACAATAGTATTAATCTAACCAATTGCTTTAAACTATGATCACTTCTATATCCTTTCTCTAGATGTAAGTTGTAAACACATCATTACGGCCCTCAGTTTGATCTTCAACAATGTTTGAAATATCTTTATTAATTTTACGATAAGTTGACGCAGCTTCGGTGTTCACTTAAGTAGGTTCCTCCTTTAGATTAGAGTGTGCCTTCACTTGCTTGCGGACGAGAGTGGGGCTAACGTAGAGTACAGCATCACCATGATCGTCAACTGAGGTGGTGGGATGGGAGACATGTTGGCTAGTACCAGCTGAGGATTTGTACTTCTTTATAGGCTTCATTGCCATATAGGTATGGGGTACTTCGGAAACATCGGGAACTACATTTGTGGGTTTTGATTGGTCAGTGGGATCCTTAACACTGTTTGGAATATCTGTACTAATTTCACAATAACTGGACGCACATTCGGTGTTAACATAAGCAGACTCCTCCTTCAGATGTGAATGTGTCTTCCTTTGCTTGCGGACGAGAGTGGGGCTAACGTAAAGTAGAGCATCACCATGATCGTCAATTGGGGTGCTGGGATGGAAGACTTGTTGGCTAGTATTAGCTGAGGATTTGCACTTCAATGCAATATAGGTATGGGGTACTTCGGAAACATCGGGAATTGCGTATGTAGGGTCTGATTGATCGAAGGTCATTTCCAAAGACTGGAAACCGAAAGATAAATATTACTTGATGAATTAACAAGAGCGAGGTTGCACAGATCCTTCTCATCATCGTTTCAAATCAGTTAAAATTAACAAAAAACATACATAAATAAACTAGAAATAAACAAAGAATTAAAGCGATTAAACACTTTCAAATAAATTTACCAAAAAGGAAATGTTAGAATTCGTTCATCTCATGAGTTAAAAACATAACAATACCATTATTGCATAATCCAGACATAATTGTCTATACTATAAACAGAGTTTTGAAATTTCCCTAATGGGGCTCAATTCTTCAAAATATTTGTGATTATTTGTGCTCAATAATTATCTGAAGTAGTTAAACATTCATATCAAAGGTTAACGATAAATTGAATTCACCTTAACACCGGTAGTTGATGTTGGCTTGCTGGTGTGAGATGTTTCATCATCTGGTAGATTTCCAGAGGTCTGTATAGCTGTGGCTGATGATCCTTCTACTAGCAAATCACAAAAGGGAAACTTATTTGTAAGGTGCGAATAACATTATGGTCCTTTCTTAGTCCGTAACGAATCAAATATTTTGGGGCAGATAATCAATTGGTCTCCAGTACTTAAACAACTTATTTTGTTTTGGTCTTTCTGTCGGCGATACTTCTACTGCTCAAGAAGTGTTGTATTTATAATGTACTTGGAGGGATACTTTACTTTATCATACCATTGTTATATATTATTATGTTATGCGTCAGCCCTATAGCTATTGTAAACATTTTCGAGGTAAATGGTAGCGTCACCCGCTCATGGTGATAATTAAAACGAGACGTTTTCCATCACGTTCACATATAACAAGGTTCATAAAAACTGTCAACCCTATTATTCATATGAATTTACAACAATCTTTCTTCCTTTATATTCCAATAATAATAATAATATTTAGCTTTTTTTATAGCGCTTATCACAAATGTCTCTAAGCGCTTTACAAATATATTGACATATTTCGTTACGAGTGTAGGCCTTTGGGATAACAAGGAATGGTTATCATTATAATAGTTATTGTTGAATGAAACAGGTAAAAACAGTCTGTTGTTCCTGATTCCTACCATGTGTCATATTTAAATTTAGTTTCATTGTCGTTAGAATACAATTTGACAGCTTGTTTTCTTCCCACGAACAAACCATACGCATGAAGACTTCTAACAATAATAAAAGACTTACCATCTCTCTTCTTTGAGCGGATGAAACCACCAACAAATGCCAGTACAATTAACAACACCACCACGCCAGAAAATCCAGAAATAACAAAATGAATTTGTTTGTACCATCGTTTTTCCTTGGGTTCTTTAGAGCAAACACAAAACAGAAAAGGGTAACGTTAGCAGTCTTAAACATTAAAGATAAACTCCAGTACTGGTAAAAAAAAAAATAATAATTCTCACAGAATCAAACAAAACTTACACTGAATGTTCAAGATTACAAATAAATGACATGTGCCAAACAATTTTGGAAGAAAATGTATACTGGCTGAGTAATGAGCATAGAAAGACAAGGAAATCAAGGTAGTACTAGCCCCGACACCATGTGTGTTGTCCCATATATAGCTTTCTATGTGAGTGCTTGTTACTTTACCAAGACTCGGTCAAATTTATTATGATATTGATGACTCCAGAACCTTGCAGTGCACACCAATACTTACATGCTACATGATCAACTGTTTCTGATCCTTTCCACACCTTTTCTTTCACAATGCAATCGCATTACCAATACTAAAGTTTATCTTTAATTAATTTATGAATTGCTTCTTCTTTTTAACTTGTTAATTATTTTTTCCTATGGAAACGCCCTTTCACAGCGGTTTCGTTTTCTTGTGTTTGATGGTCTCTTATTCCTAATTAGATATGAATTCTAGGTCAAAAAAATAATGACAAAAACAGTGATTTATTTTATCAGATAGGCCTATGTTAGATAAAAGTGGTTCATATGCACGCTTGGTTGAAACATTAGTGTGTTTCGTTTGTGCTACTTCACTGATACCAATATTTTCTAATCACAAGTGTTGCATTTCTACAAAATGATCTAAATAATTGATATATGAAGTGAGGAGGAAAATCCATTCAGTTTCAGTCATGCTTTATAGTTCCAACGGCTAACAAAAAAAATAACCTTAGTACCTGTATTCCGCTCTAAATTTTCTTTCTAGTATACACACAACAATATTCACACACCCACGCACCCACGCACTCACACATATACACGCAAACACATTTAAATATAATATATACATATATATATTTATAATATGTGTAGGCTATGTGTGTGTATAATGTTTACAACTCAAGAGTGAATATATGGGCTAGAAATATGATAACATGAAACGAATTGCGGTGTTGTTGATTTAAGCAAACGACAACGACAACGTAAAATATAAAGTCCTAGTATTCCAATCAGGAAAACAAAAATTCTAAAATCATGGAACAAATAAATGCACGACCCATGACACATAAACGTGTTATATATGTTAAACACATGAATGTTGCTTTTTAAACGAAAAGCCAGGGAGGGGCAATTATTTTCTAGAATTGGACCCAATTAAAAAAAAACGGAATGATTTGTGTTAAAGAATTTACATACAGGTATATAATTTCAATGTCAAAACTATTTGTTTATCATTAAAAAAGCTAAAAATAATTATTCTTAACAATGTTAACAACCACCCACATATGCACACATACGCACGCACACGCCACACGTGCAGTAATTCACACTTTCTTTGATCTCTTGTAACCTCAAATGAACTCTTCCAGTGTTAAAAAAATAACTGAGCAATTTTTCCACTCCAAAGTTATTACTGTCAATAAGTGCCATTGTTCAGTGTTCATTAAATGCATACTTTTACGTGTCCAATGTACCTTGAGTTGAAGGGCCGAAATGTGTTGTGTAAGAGGTTCCACTACCTGTGAAACGTATTACAACAAGGACATTTTAATTTTGTTTGGTTAATTAACTCATATATTCTTTTTAATTTGCTCATCTAGTATTCATTAATTAGTTGAGTGATTTATTGTTAAAGTCTGGAACTTACAAACTGGCGTTATTGTTACTGGTATTATCATTGTTATTACCAAATGTATTATCTAAGATTCAGTAAGGTTAAGTCGTCTGGCTTTCACATTATATTTAATACGCAGAAAACAACAGTAAACATATTTATGATGATAATAACATAGCAATAATAATTATATTGATAACAAAGTTATATAACATTTATAATTAGTAGGAGGAGGGAAAGGGACTTTAGTACCACTACTACATATACTAATACTAATACTACTACTACAACTGCTACTACTTCTACAGTGCAATAGCTACTACTTCTTCTGCTACTACTACTACTACTACTAATAATACTAATACTACTATTACTACTACTATTTACTATTATTCCTAGTACTACTTCTGCTATTACTATATCTACTACAACTTTTGCTACTAATATTCCAACCATTACTTATATTCATACTGTTGCTACTCCTTGTCTCCTACTGCTTCTATTACTACTGATATTTCTACTGCTATTACTTGTATTACTACTACTAACATCTACTTCTGGTATACTACTTCTTGATAAATTTCTTGTATATTGTACTGAAAATAATACTTCTACCACTAATAATAATAATTGAGATAATAATAATAGTAATTAAACGAATCAAACATGAAAATAAGCTCTCGGGATCAAACCCCAAAACGAAAGTTAGCAAGATTGCAGTATAAAATCCGTTTGATATTCTTAAGAAATGTTATTACCAATATCGCCAGTTTTGTCTAGCATTTCTCAATATCAATAACATGTCATAAATTTGAACGTGATGACGGTATGTGGAATCTATAAATAAAATACTAAAAGTTAATAACCTTGTACATCTCCATTACTTGTTGTCATTCTATGACTTTCCTTAGAGCTTCTATCCAGAGTTTTGCTGTTGGTAGTGAGTTCTCCTATACATTTCAATTAAATTTAAAGAAACACGTTGTTTTACGATTTTGATTTGTGTTCTTCCATTAAATGGATCGTTTAACAATGTTAAATCTGAGATAAACGGCTCTACGTGTTATCAGTGTCTGTGGTATAGTGTAATATTGAAGCCCTCAAAAAATTGCGCTTCAAAATGATCAAGAAGTTATGGTGGCTCCTAAGGGACACGCAAACGCAAAATTTGACGTATATCTTTGCAACAAATTTGTGGATTTTCACGTCAAAGACGTGAAAATCCACAAATTTGACGTATACCTATGCAACAAATTTGTGGATGTATACGTCAAAGACGTGAAAATCCACAAATTTGATGTATACCTATGCAACAAATTTGTGGATTTTCACGTCAAAGAAGTGAAAATCCACAAATTTGACGTATACCTTTGCTTGGTAATTTTTTCGTTTTTCTGTACTCAATGGCACTGAAGGGACACGCAGACATGAAAATCTGCGTCCGATATACACGTCTGCGTCTCCCAAAAGGGACACGCAGACGTGAATATTGGACGCAGATTTTCCAGCAGATTTTCACCGGGAAGATAAGCGGGTGGTCTGCCCGCCTAGTTACTGATAAAGGGATTACCAGCTGGTATCTCATAGTCTTCTAATTGCAGACCCTATAAGTGTGTCTAAAGTCTCACTGTTATTGTTTTCAGCAAGAAGAGGACATTGATGCGCTTGGCAATGGAATGCTACATGTTGCAATGTACATGTTATTCATTCACTATCACTATCATTGTTTGAGGACAATCAGATGACTAATAGAGGAAGTTCTGAAACAATAACAATAACAATTGGTACATAATTTATGCATGCGTGTGGACTTAATTTGTTTTTATTGATTTAGTTACCAACAGCAAATAAATACGGTAGGCCTACAATGATTTTTTTGTTTAAGCATTTTCATGACGAAATCGTATAGAGAGAGAGAGATAAACAAAAAAGGAGGGAAATAGAGGAGTGAGAGAAAGGGGAAAAGAAGGTGAAGAGAGGAGGATATGTTAATAGAGAGCAGTAGAGGCTCCTAAACATCATGTCTACAATTTCAATTCAGACAAAATAATATAGACAACAAAATCACAAAGAAATACAAACACATTGAAATTGTTGATTTTCTTCTTCTCCCATTACCAAGCAGGCAGGCACTTACTTCTATTTGTGCATCCTGTTGCGACTTGCCCCCTGTTACACCCACAAATGTAATAACTCCCACAAATGTAATAACGCCCACAAATGTAATAACACTTTACCCACAAATGTAACACCACCCACAAATGTAATAACACTTTACCCACAAATGTAATAATTTCACCCACAAATGTAATAACCACTTTACCCACAAATGTAATAATTTTGAATCACCCACAAATGTAATAATGACTTTACCCACAAATGTAATAAATTTGAAGTGATATTTTGAATCACCCACAAATGTAATAATGACTTTACCCACAAATGTAATAAATTTGAAGGGATATTTTGTCGAATTTAAAACTAAAACCCTGTAATAAAGCATGGGTATAGCGCGCAGTCTTTGCTCCAGACCCGGTTATTTTAAAAAAAAAAAAAAAAAATCTTCAAAACTAAGACCCCACCATCTTCCAAACTAAGGCCCGGTAATAAAGCATGGGTTTAGAGCGTAGTTTTTCTTCCAGACCCGGTTATTTCAAAACTTTTTAAAAATCTTCAAAACTAAGACCCCATCATCTTATTCCTGTGGAAGAACATATGTTGGTGTTGTATTGAGCGTAGTCTTTCCTCCAGACCCGGTTTTTCGAAAGTTAAAAAAAACAAAAAAAACAAAACAAAACAAAACAAAACAACAAAAAAACCTTTTAAAATAAGACCCCTCCATCTTCCAAATTAAGACCCGGTAATAAAGCACGGGATTAGAACGTAGTCTTTACTTTAGACTCGGTTATTTAAAAAAAAAAAATCTTCAAACTAAGACCTCACCATCTCATTCCTGTGGAATAACTGTTGTTGTTGTTGTTTTAGTTTTAAGGGCGTGTGTCATTCAATTGTGAATATGGGTATAGAGCGTAGTCTTTTTTCCAGACACGGTTATTTCAAAAGAAATAGAAATTTAAACAAATCTTCGAAACTAAGACCCACCATCTTATTCCTCTTTTTTTTCATTTAAAAATAAATTACATTATTACATATGTGGATACAACACGTCACAAATAAATGATTGGTCGGCGGTCACACGAACTGACGAATCAGTCAAAATGGTCCATATATATAACACACAGAGGAGGGACCGATTCGATGGTTCGTTGACCGTCGACGATTTCTTAATCATGTAAATATTCTAACGCCCAAAAATATCCTGAAATTCAATGTTCGTAGAAAAAAAAGTAATTGAATAAGTGACTTTAAATGTATTTAAATATTGACGCTGATTGTTTTATGCATGTGATTATGAAATATGTTCACAATATGTAACATATATTTATATATATATATATATGTACGCTATTAGTGACATTAAAACGTTGGATTGCGATGTTATATTTTCATGAGTGCGTGAATGAATTTCTTTTTCTTCATGTGATGAACGTATCAATTACTTATACTGAAGACTACCAATTGGTACGCGATACACGGTGTGAATTCATGAGAACGAAATTTATTCAAAGGCAAATACAAACAAAACACATTTATATTACAGTTTTCCCTACTTCTGAAACACACAAGCAGCTATATAAACAAGAACAAGTCTGAAATGATAATCGGTTAACAAGCAAATAACAACACATACTTTCATATAACAAATCATAAATAGCTGTATAACAAGATCGCGCGAAACATACTTGCATGTTTTGAATGAACGATTGCAGAACCCTTTGACTGATAAAATATCTATATACTCTCTCAATCAATGTGAGTAAATTGCAGAGGTTATGGGTTTATAGTATTAAATGCAATGATGGATACATAGATTTTGTAAGATAGAAAGTATTTTATTCCAAACGAATGAAGAGGTTGTTTCATTAATATACAGACGGTAACAGAACCAAAATAATGATTACGTATAAAAAGGTGGAGTATAACTCACATGTCTTTTACAAGCAAACAAGGTTATAATTTGGGCAATATTGAACCTGATAACATCAACTGAACTTGATATAAAACGCAAACAACCTAACACGTGACAATTCTTCTAAGCTAGGAAAAACAAGAGAACAAGATGCCGAAATACTAAATGTACCTGGCTTTCTGTAACTTAGTATTCGTCCATATAAAACTACTTAACACGTACAACTCCAAAAGTTTTTCAGTAATACTTTTCAGATGCTTTAAGAGTAGACGGAGTTGAAATGAAGTATGACTGATCAAAAGGAAATAATTATTCTAATTATACAATGAGATAAAGAATATTAACAACCTTTACCTGATCTGGTATGTTTGGTACATTAAGTTTTTTTTCCTGGGATCTAATCGTTCTTTTGTTTACACGCTGCGAAGCCTTGTAAGCCTTTCTTCGAACAGCTTGTACATTCTTTTCCCAACCATGGATAGTATAGTTTGTTTTTTGACGGGAGATATAATTTTGTTCTGGTTTCCTACCAAAGAAAATCTCGAAAGGAGATTTCCATCTAAGGACCTCTTTCGGGTCCTCGTTTAGGAGTTTTGTATAAGAGGGAAGCTCTTTAACCCAGTTGATACCCTTTTGTTTGTTTACAATAGAATATTTACATGATTAAGAAATCGTCGGCGGTCAACGAACCATCGAATCGGTCCCTCCTCTGTGTGTTATATATATGGACCATTTTGACTGATTCGTCAGTTCGTGTGACCGCCGACCAATCATTTATTTGTGACGTGTTGTATCCACATAATGTAATAATGTAATTTATTTCTTAAATGAAAAAAAAGAGGAATAAGATGGTGGGTCTTAGTTTCGAAGATTTGTTTAAATTTCTATTTCCTTTAAAATAACCGGGTCTGGAGGAAAGACTACGCTCTATACCCATGTTATTCCACAGGAATGAGATGGTGAGGTCTTAGTTTGAAGATTTTTTTGTTTTTAAATAACCGAGTCTGAAGTAAAGACTACGTTCTAATCCCATGCTCTATTACCGGGTCTTAATTTGGAAGATGGAGGGGTCTTAGTTTAAAAGTTTTTTTTGTTGTTTTGTTTTGTTTTGTTTTTTGTTTGTTTTTTAACTTTTGAAAAACCGGGTCTGGAGGAAAGACTACGCTCAATACAACACCAACATATGTTCTTCCACAGGAATAAGATGATGGGGTCTTAGTTTTGAAGATTTTTAAAAAGTTTTGAAATAACCGGGTCTGGAAGAAAAACTACGCGCTATACCCATGCTTTATTACAGGGTTTTAGTTTTAAATTCGACAAAATATCCCTTCAAATTTATTACATTTGTGGGTAAAGTCATTATTACATTTGTGGGTGATTCAAAATATCACTTCAAATTTATTACATTTGTGGGTAAAGTCATTATTACATTTGTGGGTGAAATTATTACATTTGTGGGTAAAGTGTTATTACATTTGTGGGTGTAGTTACATTTGTGGGTAAAGTGTTGTTACATTTGTGGGCGTTATTACATTACATTTGTGGGTGTAACACCCCCCCCCCCCTCCTATCCCACCCTTTTATTCTCTCTCTTTTTCTTTCCATCTCTCTCTCTCTATCTCTCTTCCCTTCTCTCGATCTTTTCCTCCTTTCTCCCTCCCAATCTGTGTCTCCCCTCTCTCTCCTCAGTCTATCCCAATTTGTCTGCCCCTCTCTATTTCTCTCTCCCAATGTGCCTTTCTCTCTCTCCTCTTTCTCATTTCTCTCTCCCAATCTGTCTCTCTCTCTCCCAATCTGTGTCTCCCCTCTCTCTCTCCCTCTCTCTCCTCTTCACCTTTCTCCCAATCTGTTTATCCTCTAACTCTCTCTCTCTCTCTCTCTTCTTTCAACGTTTCTCTCCCCCAATCTGTCTCTCCCCTTCTCTCCTTTTCTCTCTCTCTCTCTCTCTCTCTCTCGAATTTCGAATACACATAGTACAGAGAGAATGGGAAGGGACGAAGGACAGGAGAGAGAGCGAGAGAGAGAGAGAAAACCTGCGTCCAATATTCACGTCTGCGTCTCCCAAAAGGGACACGCAGACATGAATATTGGACGCAGATTTTGTTTGTCTGCGTGTCCCTTCAGGGCCATTGAGTACAGAAAAACGAAAAAATTACCAAGCAAAGGTATACGTCAAATTTGTGGATTTTCACGTCTTTGACGTAAAAATCCACAAATTTGTTGCATAGGTTTACGTCAAATTTGTGGATTTTCACGTCTTCGACGTAAAAATCCACAAATTTGTTGCAAAGGTATACGTCAAATTTGTGGATTTTCACGTCTTTGACGTGAAAATCCACAAATTTGTTGCATAGGTATACGTCAATTTTTGCGTTTGCGTGTCCCTTAGGAGCCACCATAAGAAGTGCCTCAAAAAAGTAAAAATCTTTGAGTGACCGGTTTTACCATACTCGTTTTCCCCAATAGACTATAGTGTTATGAAAACCGTCAGGCGAACGGTTTTCAAAATTTGTTATTCCAATTATAAATATCTTGATAATCAGACAGGCGATCGGCTTGTAAAAGTCATGGGGTTCCTGACTGACCTAAAGGTTTATAATTATCACTGCATCATGAGATAAATCCAGAATTTTGTTTCAGAACCTGAGACAAAGTTACCGGATCCCTTTAACGGAAACGCAAGCAATAAAACCAAATGTGCACATACCCCCCCCCCATGTATTTTATATTTTATTTCATTATTAATCGTAGTTGATTTTTGTTTTGTTAAAGATTACTTTGTTCTATTTCAATTGGTAGTTTGAAGTTTGGTATACCCATACGCTCATTAAGCGGAGACCCGACAAATATATATATATTATATATTTTCATCTTCCTTTCACAATAAGTTTAAAATTCAAATAGTAATTTATTGTAATATAATCCACAATTGAGGAATATATTTAATAGCAAGTACATACAGAACGTAATGAAGTAAAGTACAAAAAAATCTTTGAAGTCATCATCTTTAAAAGTATATAAATAATAATTGTTCTATTAGAAATTTGAAGTAAAATATACAGCGTGATTATTGAGAATCGATCAAGTATACAAATAATATATTTACAAATACAAAACGAGAACCAAACACACATTCTAGGGTTATTATCAATGCATTAGAAATAAAGAAGATGCCAAACTGGTTAAAGTAAATTTCCTGATAATCGTTGGAACTAACAAATAAACAAGCAAACATAAAAGAGTAGCAAGAAAGTACACATGATTATTCCAAGAAAAATGTGACATCCTGCTAAACTCTTCTTACTTTCATTGTACACGTTGCAGTTAGAGGTTGACGCAACAAAATGTTACATTTAGTGATGTCCTGTAGCGACAAAATAATACATGCGTATTTTCTTTTCAGCCACCGAATGAGAATAATATTTTCTTTGTAGTTTTGTTTTTCTGGGGGATTTTTGAAATTTGGCTGAGCCGTTCATAATTATTATCAATGCTGTAGTAGCGTCAACCAGCGGGCTTGAATATTCATATAAAATATATATTTCTTAAGCAGTGTTAAGCAAAGGTCCTAAACGGAATTTTCCGTTTGTAATTAAAAGCACTGTGGATTTTTATATCTTCACCAAAAACTTTTAGGCTAAAGTATAGTACGCCAGGAATTTGGAATAAATTATGACACTGGGCATATCATTACCCTTCACAACGCGTTGTATAGTCATTGTGTCTGACTTGCAATTTGTGCATACTTTATTATATTTTTTTTTTATAATTCATATCACTTTTTACCATAAGTAGAAGAATAACTTATTAAGAAGTGTTCAGAAAGCGATAGTAAAACATCATTCATCAGCACAATAGGGAAGAAGCAAACTTTTGATAGATCCATTCTAAATATGACTACACACACTGGGTCATGAATAAGTTAATCAGCGAGACGTTTTTAAAATAATAAACAAGTATTAACCTGTGTGTACTGTTTCCTAGGTAAATATAATTATTGGGAAGCTTACCGTCATTTGTAATAAGGACTGATGTCTGAATGTGATCAAAAGGTGAGTTGAGAGCCACCTTGCAAATAAGCACGATATATTCATCATCTGCATATGTTGAAGTAAAGTGTATTGTCCGTGTAGGCACAAGAAGACGTTCATCATGTTCATCATTAATATATTTTTGAGAGTCAACGTAAACATTTAATCCATTTGGAAACACCCACTCCAAAGTGATTGCTGGTTTCACCGATGAATTTGTTTTACAGACCAATGTCCTGTTTTCCCCTTCTGCAACCTTGAGTGATCCTTGATTCTGTAGAACTGTTCCGTCGGCCTCTTCGACAAGGATCAATCCCTTCGGTGGAACTTGAAAATAATTTCAAAAGAAGGGGAAATAGACGATTTAATAATACCATTAACAAAAAACGTATTATTTAAACAAAATCTTTAGTTTAAAGTAGTTATTTGGATGAATTCGAACATCTAGAATAATCTTATTTGATCACCAACAAATTAATAAATAAATGAATTAAAAATAAATGAGTTAATACATGAAATTTGACCCCTCCCCTCCACCTGCTTCATTAATAACATGAAATAGAATCAAACTCCTTGGTTGGACTCATTCCGTTTAAAGCAGCTCAGTTGTAGTATGGTTTTTGTACAACATATCATCCATTACTTTTTATGTTTAGGATCTTAGATATTTTTTCATTTTTTAAGGATTCACACGAATACTGACTTGGTAATGTTATCGTTATGACTTTAACTTTTCATTTGAATTGTGTTAGTTTGCTTTAAAACGAGTTTGAAAAACAGATGGTGGTTATAGCAAAAACAACCTGGGTGATGTATTTGTTGATGGAAAATAGTTGTACAAAATAAATACCATTGACTGTCAGGTTGATTTTACAAATATCTTTGTGGTTTCGAAAAAGCAGAGTGATTTCAAATTCATCTTCATCAACCAAGGAAACGTCCCGAATTTTCACAGTGCTGCTGATAAACGTATCGTTTCTTCCCAATGTGTGTATTGTAGTATTTTTTTCACACGGAGAAAAACGCCTGCTGCATGCGAACAATATCGTGCCATCACTTCGCAACCAGGTTATCACCACTTGTTGGTCGGTTGTGCTGGTTCCAAGGCACTCCAAGTTCACGTCCACCCCATCGATTGTTTCCACATTGGTTTTACCTTTAATACAAACATATCATATATTACAAGTCTAACACTAACATTTGTACTGCTAGTTCTTTTACTCAGTTTTCAACTGTTATTTTGATTTTTAAAATAAATATAATCAGAGTATGTCTCGAACACTGCGAATGTCGGTAATGAATAGGAGCAATACTAAATAATGCTGGTTTATACTGTCATGAAATACAAAGGTGTATTATATTGAATGTAAGTATATTCTATCTCAGTGTGTTTAATTGTTTTTAAAGGAAATCCAACAGATACACATACACAAACACGACTTATTGGACACTAGTAATTATGATTATGTTTTCCATGTATGACGTTGTTTTGTTGAGATGAAATTACAACAATATCATTCGGTCGTTCCTGTAATCACTGCTAACTTATAAATAATATTTATATTAGTATTAATGATTTTGTGTCACTAGGGCCTTAGAGGGGGAAATAATGTAATCACCATAAATTTAATAATTTGTTTGTATACTGTAATAACATATTAAAACAATAACAACAACAAATTGAAGACATGGCTGCGGTATTTAAGGTATAAAGAGCTCAGAAACCATCATTGCATACAGTTCGTATGTAACAGATTAATGACTGACAAAGCCGTGTACACGAACAAAATATTCAGCCTACCATATGTCATACTTACGATAAGAACATAATACGAATCCGATAAGCAAGAAAAATAGCTGCCACATAGTTCCTGAGTGTTTTTGTTCTTAATCCAGTTCACAAACGCACACAAAAATACTGTTTCAACTGTAGAATTAAACTTTTTGTCAAACGTCTACACGACACAAATGCAACTAAGTGACAAACGGTCGTGCTTTACCTAAATTATTTTTAGATGGCGCTATCTATAATACTCAAACTGAAGACCATGTTAAAAGGGCTAGCCTTTTCATTTAACTTAAAGGGATAGTTGAGTTTTGTTGCATAGGGCGCTACACCAAATAATTTGTGGGTGAGATAATGAAAAATGGGTGTCAAATTTGAAAGAACATACCATTTTAGTTACAAATTGTCTTTTTTTGATCAAAATCGTTTTTAAAGACGGCAAAAATATTCATAATTATGACAATTTCTAATACTTGTGGTGCCCCACAAATATTCGATAATTTGAACCAGCCGTTCAAAATTGAGATACCGCTTATACGTTTTATTCTTTTATCTTTTGTTGGTTATTATTCATTAAATAATTAATTAACAGTCACCGTGTTTTTTAGAAAGTGGAGCTAGATTGGTATAATCGTATTGGCTAAATTTCACAACTGGTCGTGGTACAGACGAAATATAAATAGTTGACTTGCACCAGAATCAGAGCATTAAATTGATGCGTCACAGGTATTTTAAAGTTTGTGTTTCTTTGCTTTGACCTCTACTTGTGATAATTGATATGGAAACAAATTGTTAAAGATAAAAATAACACAATACATGTTGTTTTAATCCATAGATCATCAACATCATCATTGTTGAATCTCGTGTTATTATCAAATCACCTTCATCCCTTCCATACCCCCGTCTATTATGCTATCGAGAAATCGCTTATTATATTAGCCCTTCTTCTTCTGAAACTTCCTTAATAAACAATTGTTGGTATTGTGATATCACTTAACTTTTGTTTTAATGTAATAATTGATTATTTTCATATTGTAAACGCATTAAAAAAACTTGTTATATTTTGCTTTTCTTATATGTAAATTGATTTGTATGTTGCAGAAGAAGACAAATTCACTTCAAAAAATATATACAATACAATCAGTGGAAGAAAAATACTGATGTATTCAAAAACTTAATGAAGTATGAATATGATGAGTAATAAACTTGTATCGCTTTAAAACTGTATGCGGTTTAAAAGATTATGTTAATGTCGGAAGACAGAAATTCCTTTAGGATAATGCAAATCATTTGATATATAGACATGTTATCGGAATGTTAGATGATCGACTTACTTACTTTTAATTGTATTTGGCGTGTGATGTCGCAACGCCAAGTAAATGTAATTTGATGTTTAGATGTTCATTTCTATATTAATTGCTGGAATAAGAAGGCTTCTCTATCAAAGGATGTTATTGATGATTTCACATGAAATAACTTACTTTGAAATACTGTCTCTATTGCAGTAGCTCTGCTAGAATACAGCGATAATTTGATAGGATTGGTACAAGGTTGCAATAAATTTCGGCAAATGTGGCTATTTCATGTTCTGATACTGGTGCAAGTCGGACATGTACTCGAAGCTGGTCGAGAGAAAGGGTTGATGTAAATTTCAATTTCATCTCTGGCCGATAGTGTGATAAAGAAATGTTATTATGATTAGAAGTTACCCTTTTCAGGGAGATTAGTAGGTAAGAAGTCTTACTTTAATGTTTAATTCATTATTTTTACTTATAAAAAGTTAACATTGATTCAAGAATAGCGTGGTTAATTGACGTTTTTGCGGAATAAATTCACGAGAATCTGGATCCAGTTACATATTATCATTGTCAAAATCCGTTGTGATTATCAGTTTGTATTCAGGAAGTCACATTCAATTGAGCTTGCACTAGAACAATTGTATGACATAGTGTTGAATGCCTTAGCTGATCATAAATATTTCATTGGCGTCTTCGTGGATTCGGGTAAGGCATTTTAAACTCTGATTAATATGTACTGCGCCTAGAAACAAAGTATTGGGCGCATTATACATTTGAGCTATTATTATTACTATTATCATTACTATATCCTTTCGGAGAAACTACAGTGTTAAGATGTTAAAGAAATAGCCCTAAATTAATTCGAGAGCAACTTGTTAAACAGCAAATAATTTACTTCTTATACTTATGTTAATTATGACAAATTAAATAGAGAGGATTTTGTGATGATATTGTTTAAGAGATTTGAGAAAAAAAGCATATCGAAAGTCTTTTCAAGATAGGGTGCCATACAGCTCCACTCGTAATAAAGCACAATCATGCACTGCACAAATACTGGCTGCCCTACCCTTTGTTAGTTGGCCCTTACATGCTACAGAAAATAACATTAAAACGGTTATTCTAGACTAATTCAGCGAATGATAGTAGACTTTACCTTTCCAGTACAGTGCGAGCATTATAATTTCATTTCCCAGTGTTATGTTCAAGTTGCTGATCTAGGTATTTGTTTTTTTACCCTTTGTTCAATGTGTGCATTACTAGTGTCTCGAGGTGGACTTTTAACTTGGCTAGTGCTACGCTAATAATAACAGGGATACATATTCATCCCTTGCAGTCGATTTTTTCTTTTCTTTCACTTCGACAAATGTAATCCAATATCTAAAACACAATACACCATAGATCAATGTGCATTCGACATCTCTTTTTTATTAATTTTCTTTTCTTTCCTGGATTAGAATAACCCTACTTAAAATTGTATACACAACACATGCTTTAAGTGTAATAACTCTGTTAGTCAATACACTATAAAATATACTTATCCTTTTTCTTAATTAGGTATCATTCTCATTTCATCTCAGCAAATACAACAACAATGCATTACACGTTTATTCAATCTCGTACACTATTATAAATGACCCCAATCGAGAGTTGGCGCTACATAATTAAGCTAAAATAAAAGGATGATTACCGGTTTTATGAAGAGAGTCATTCTAGATCCTTTCCAATGTTTATAGTTTATCGTTTATAGAAAAGAAAATGAGTTACAGCCAAAAAAATTCGTTTAAAATATTTTGTTGAAATTACAATTATTGAAATTTTGCACTGATCATTACATGCATTACCTGTTTCCAATGTGTCAGATCTATATATTGATCAAATAGAAAGGTCAGATTTGGTCAAAACTCGATTAGGTAACGTTTTGAATTAAGCACTTCATTATATAGAAGTACCCAAAGACAATAAATCAAGCTATTTTTAGCTTTTCTGGTGAAAATCACTTTTGTAAATTTCAACCTTACCTTATACCAATAATCTGTTTTCTCTTAAGTTTGAGGCAAATGTATATTTGTGTATGTTTGCGTGAGAGTAAGGGTGTATCGTGCTATTGGTTATTTGCATATTGAGCGAATAGTACTCTCGCCCTATTTATTTTCGCTATTGAAATATTGCCAACAGTAGTGAAGAATGATGGGGTTATTAATGGCGTTAATATTGGAGGAATTGAAGTCAAACTAATTTTATATGCAGATGATATGACAATTTTGTTAAAAATAAAGAATCTGTAGAAGGATTAAAGGAGATTGTTGTTTTATTCAAGAAAATAAGTGGTTTACGGGTTAATGCGGAAATAACTAATATTATGACATCGGGGAAAAACAGAGACAAATCAAAAAGACTTCCCTTTGAGAAGTTGGTTAAAGAAATTAAGATTTGGTGAGAATATTTTGTTTCATATGTCAGAATAATGTTTCGGTCATATTTGCCGCGGCGGCCGTGCGGTCTAAGATTTATACAGCCAATAGCAACTACAGGGCCGCCGCAGCATTCCCACGGTCACATACGGTAGCGGTCACATTGTTAGGGTAGCCGGACGGCGTATTTTGAATTTGTGGAGACAGAACACCTGTGGCTGACGTACGACCTTTGAAGTGATGACGCATGGTCGCCTTAGTGCTTCCCTGCGGCGGCCGTAGGTTTTTGACGACTACAAAGGCTGCCCTAGGGCGTCCGTGGAATTCTTGAGGCCGCCCCAATATTGGGGGGTTAAGCAAGAGTCAATTGTAATTCATAAAACCCCAGGGCGGTCGCACTGCAAATTACAAATGTAAAGCGCTTTGAGCATGTTTATGTGAAGGCGCTATATAAATATTAGTATGTACGTATCTATTTTACATGTCGAATTGGCGTTACGATAGGCCTGGTAACTCTTGATCATTGATGATTAATGTACCACAAAATAGAATTCATTTATTTATTTAGGACCAATGCTATTTAATACAATCCCTGCTTCACGGGGATTGATGTATTGTCATACTGAGCATTCATAATTAATAGAACATCTCAAATTGTGTCTAGGGCACCTACCATACCCAACACCACATTATCAAATGTATCGCTTTTTCGCTTCAAGGAGTTAGATATGTGGCACACAGGGTCTTGTTATAGGCTTGTTAGAAGGGTTAGGAATTTTCTTTGCCAACAAAATGTGAGCACCTGCCAGAATAATCATCAGTTGTAAAACAAAAAAATGTCATGCTGTTGTTGCAAAGTTAAGAAAAATATATGACTTTTCTTATATTTGAATAATCTTACATTAATCCATAATTTGTATTTTGAATTTCTCCCAGGTGAATTTCTATTTTCATCTTGAATTTTCTTCTTCTAAATTATATAACATTGTTGTTGTTGTTATTTATCAGGTGCTCAACCGTATCCAGGTTTAAGTGACAGCGAACTGACAGAACGAATCACGAATGGATATATAATGGGAAGGCCGCTACATTGTGGTGAGGATCAGTAAGTAGCCATCCCCGCATCATAATATCTTCTTTGTGTGTTTATTCTTTAGTTTATATATTTGTCTTAATTGTTTACTCCATTAAAACCCCTCAAATTGAGTAAAGGTAACGTATGACTTATGTCATATATTTACCAGAACCCAACTGATTACTCTAATTGAGTAATCAAATGAAAGTGATACATTCGATTATAAATTAAGATAACAAATATATATTTCCTGTAAATAATACTATTCGTGCTAAGCCGAATGACCTAATAATGTCAAACAGTGGATACTGACTTCATAATCATCGTAGGATATTTAGGTTCCCTATTTTTTTCTGTGATGTGAAAATATGCATTTATAGTGAATAACGTACTGCTATATTGAACGCCGCACTCTGCACATATTAATTTGTAGGGCACTGTACAAATCAGGGTGTCAATCTATCATAAGTTTTGTTTCGATGATAGAAACCAACAATATATTTATGTTGCAAACTGGAAACAGGAGCAAACAAGAATTGGAAGAAAAAAAGCAATTGGATCAAACCAGTTATATTTGGTGCAGGTTATGTTTATATCCTATCTGGTGTGGTTATCTGTGATGTGTTTCTATTTCTTAGACACAAATAGCTACTGTCACCTTGAGCTCTCTCTCTCTTTCTAAAGCTCTTCAACCAGTGTTCAAGACTCTATTGGAAAATCCATCTACCTAGGTTTTAGCTATCTGGCAGAAAGCGAAACTTCTCATTTAATGATGTATAGGAGTAAGAACCTTAAAGGGAGACACTGTTATCTCTACTGCTAACACTGATTTGTCACTATTCATAGGAAACAGTATATCCCGCGTTATGAGTAATTAAGGGAAACGCCGGTTGTCCCTTTAACGTGCTTTTGTAATTATCAGTTGTAATAAAAGATATGAATAGGTTTGTGTCAAGTTAAATCACGAGGAGTGGGAATTATAACTCATTCACTTACTGCAGGCATTATTATCTATGGCATTTGTAGTCAGACATTTCCATTCTAAAAAGAATTGATACATTTGTACCTGATATTTAGGGGAGGGGGAGATATGCATGTTCGTATAAAAAAAGCTTCACAATATTGGATGAAATTTATCAAAAAGTAAGTCAAATGTTCTAGAATTTGGATAATAATTACCAAATAATGGATAATTTAACATCCCGCAAACTTGATCATTCCTCTTTTCTTGTTTCACCCAATATAAACTAATTTTTACCATATATGTCATGTTTCAGCTAGATAATTAGAATAGTAGAGAAGAAATACATAATATTGCTAAGCAATGCCTTTAAACAAAACCTGTGCGCCCCCACCCTTTACTCTGAGTTTACGGCTTCTTTTCCTGTAATGTTATTGATAACTGGTTTACATATTTCGGTGGGAATACAATATTAAAAAAAACACTTAAACAAGCTGCGTTTGGTGTCTCAAAGAATCTATTGTACAAATAAACAAAACATTATTTCAGACTGCTGGAAGACGGACATAAAGCAACGCAGTACCTTTCATGACATGCAACACAGAATTGGTTGGATTCTCGAGGGTTCAAATGTAAGTCTAATAAAACATACATTGGACAGGCGTGGTAACATAATAATAATTTGCCCTTTCTCTCGCTTGATACGGCTAGAGAAAAGGCAAATGAATATCATATGACGAAATTCATGACCGTGATTATTATATTTTAAATTAATTGTGTTCATTAAAACGTATATGAAGTAATGATAACTGTCTTTCTTCTAGATCCTAAAAAAAACTATCGTTCTGTCTTTCTTTTTTTAGTTTCCCCCTCCCTGTTTAGTGTATTTTTAAGGACACCACTGCATAGCAATAATAATTAGGGCATTACACCTTATTTAATGCACCTTACGTACAATTTCATTAGTGAACTTTTATTTTAAATCAGAAGAAATACAATTCGTACAACCACTTCATACTGTCAACCTCTTTATGCCCATTTCTGGCATATATCTTTATAAATCTAATCGGGGTGTTAGAATGTAAAACAAATATTGTACATTGAATTTTTGGGATAATAATGTTGTACTTTCCTTTCACTATTTCATAAGCGATTATTTAACATTCCACTTTTTTGAATTTTGCCTATCAATGACAAATCCATTTTTCTTAATTTTTTTGCCAGGATTATCTCTCTCGAACAGGATGAGTGACGAGGATATTTACATTGACATCCCTGAATTGGAGTAGGGTTAACATTGTTAATATCCATGTAACTTATTGGCCCGAATTCACAAAGGAGGTTTAGATTTAACCCAGGCTAAATCTAACCCTGGGTTATTTAGCCTGGGCTAAATCTAACCCACGGTTTAAACCTCGCTCGGTATTCACAAAGCGAGGGTTAAATAACCCATGGTCTAAATCTAACCCACGGTTTAACCCACGGTTTAAGCATGCCTAAGGGAGCAAAAAAATAAACTGAGCATGCGCAGAATTGAAGCATTGAACTGAGCATGCGCGCTCAGTGCACTTGGTTACTCCACCTAGTTCACCGTCGTCTGCTAAGTCCAGATTCAGTTGTATTTGGGCTATTACTCTTCGCCTTCAAGTAGAGACTGAAAACCGACCGATTCCAAGTTGAGATAAGACTTTAAACCACTATTCACATACTAAAACAGTTCTCTGACAGATGTCCTCAAAGTATTTCCGCATTTCGCATAAATTACCTCAATAATTCCTCACTATCGTTGTAATTTATGGCCTATAATCGTCCGACATAATTATGATCAGCTGGGCAGCCGCGCCAGAGCGCATTGTTGCTCACAACACACTACATCGACAGGAGACTTTTCGTGGAAGAGTCCACAAAAACCTTCTGTAAACGACCCTTATACCAGAGTGAAAATTGTCTATGATGTAGTGTTCATTTTAGAGCTATATGATCACATTTTCGTTGATTGTTATGATGATTTTAGAGCGTAGGTCACACTTTAGTTTAGCAATTAATCAATCCGAAATAAGACTCGTGTTATATATAGCGTAGAATCCGTAGAGGCAGCGAAAGAGATCGATGACGTTTAGTCCAGAATGTGTTGATGATGTAGAAAGAAAGGTTACGATAAATACTATCTGATGGAAAATACTGGCATTAATGCATAGATGTATTGAGACAAAAACTGGGCTTACTGGTCATATAAAATAAGAGGACAGCAAAAACAAGGAAGTCTTGACATGTGATTAAGAATTATTAGGCCTAATTCGGGGGGGGGGTGGGACATTAATTGTTTTCTTAGGGGGTGGGGCTTTATTGGGGGGGGGGGGTTAAATTTGTTCTTAATTTTTCTTAGGGGGGAGGGGGCATTAATTATTTTCTTAGGGGGTGGGGGCATTAATTTTTTCTGAATTTGTTTATTTGCTGTATTAATTCTTTTCTTAGGGGGGCGTTCATTTTTTTCTTAATTTTTCTGCTGTATTTAATTTCTCAAGGGAATAGTGATTTAAACAATAAGAAAAGTCAAACTTTTTTGTAAATTTCGTCTCTATTTCTCACTCTTTCACCTTCCTTGTTTTTGTTTGTTGTTTCTCTTTTTTTCACCAGCTCTCTACCCCACCTCTCTCAAATAATCTTTTTATTTCGTTAGAACTCCATTTTTTTAAATCCCTCTCATACCCCTTTTCTTTCCCTTTTTTTCTCCACCTCTCTCTCTCTCTCACACATACCCTTTCTCCTTCTTTCTTCATCTCTCTCTTTATCTTTTGCTCTCTCTCTGTGGGTGTTTGGATTTAGCGAAACATACTGAATCCATTTTAATTCATGGTGTGTACTGGGTAATTATAAGTAATAGATAACAGCAAATGGTATATTAATAATTAAACAAGATAAACAAAGTAGGTCATTCACTTGTAAAACGTTTACCTCCTATTTAATGATTTCACGAGAAAAACCACACCATCAAACAAGAGAAATGTATATTTAAATATTGACGACTTAATATGGATAATCAAAACAAGTATTCAAGGTTATTGACGAAGACAATGTTGAAGTCGATGATGATGTCAGTGATGATAATGATGACAGCGATGTTGTCGGTGGCGATGGTGATGAAGCAGTCAAATAACGATTTCAGTGATGAGGTCGATGATGATGAAGATGATGACCATTTCCCTTTCAAAGTGGTTGGTACCTTTTGCAAAAATGTTTTTGGGAGGAACTATATCAACCATTAGATTTCAAATCATACGGTCTAATTGTTTCAGACCACAGTACTGCATGGGTGTACGTTTCGTTCAGAGTAACTAAAGGGTGAACCAATTCCATATCGGTTATTTAATTAATTGGAATAAAAGTAAATGGGGGGCATCTCTAAAAAAAGGTAACATTTTCATTTCATTAATAGAGTATCTGTTGTTCCTATTAATAAAATACAGGGCTTGATCTCCACCAGGACTCCTGATGTAGACATGAGTCCCATCAATTGCACCTAGAAAACCTGGCAACCTGCAGTACTGGTAGAACTGCTGCTGTGTTGCTTCTACTTCTTCTCTTGATGTTGGGAACTTCATGAAATGTTCCCTACTTCTTGCAAACGCTTCTGACATGTCTTTGATGACTCTGCATACAGAAGACTGTGAAAGCTGTGCCTCATCACCATGCATCTTTGGGAATGACCCTGTAAAAAAAAAAATCCTTTTAGTGAAATATCAACTAGTACAATTTCTTACAAGTTACATGGCCAGATCAAATTCTCAAACTGAGAAATGTTTAATGTCCTTAAAATTGTAGAATAGATTTTTTATTAAATCAGGGCTGTCAACCCTGTTGCATTTAGAGGGAGTCTCACGCCACCATGCCCTTCCTCCCGCTTTGATGTAGAATCTCCCAGTTTAAGAAAAAACCTCCTGCAAAACATGGTAACCACAATTTTACCCTCTTACTTTTTCGCTCAGCCCAGATTAAATAGAAATTTGACATAACATTCCCATACTAAATAAGGTAAATTACTCACCAACAGCATAGAATCGAAGTGCTGTCACTAGAGCGCTGTCTCTTTGGAAAACCAGGACCTGGTCCGGAATGACTCATCATCATACACTTCAAAAGGGTTCATGGGTCACGAAGGCCTCTCTGAGGTCTGCCTATCAACTCTCTGTTCCGGTCAAGCCGGCGGAGATGGTGAATATAATAGCCATGCTGTCTCTGTCACAACAAAATAGAAAAAAGTGAATTAAAATTAGAACATGAAATGAAAAAAAAATATTCATTGTTTATCAAATAAATCCTAGATCTATGATAGATCTAGATCTATTACATGTTTTGCATTCTTTGTATTGTAGACAATCTGATTTTGAATAGCTTTTGCAAACTCTAAAAAAAATAGTAACGATAGGCCTAGATCTAGTCTAGACTAGGCCTACTTTGATTGCATTAAAGAAAGGAGTGCTATTGATTCATACTAGGTCTAGGTCTAGTATTGGGTAATTAGGAAAGATGATGTCACTGAACCTCCATAAGAACGTAGGGGCCAATTCCTGTCATGTTTTGTCTAGACCCTACGGCCTAGGTCTAGACCTAGTTCTAGACCTAGTTCTAGATCTAGAATCTAGACCCTACTTGAAAAATATTTTATTCCATTTTAATTTCTAAATCTAGAAAGTCTAGATCTAGATCTAGAAGTAGAATAGATCTAGAGTCTAGACTAGATCTAGGGTCTAGATCTACATCTTTTACAATAATTAACAAAATACTTTTCATAAATTCATGCCATGGTTTGGCGTGCTTTGTCCTTTGACTAATTTCTTGAGACTGAGGACTAGATCTAGATCTCTACATCTAAGTTAGGTCTACGCCTAGCCTAGGGCTAGGCCTATGTCAGTATGTGTTTGTGTGTCTCACCACCACCGACTTCGAGCTCAAGCTCAAGTCTTAGTATTACTGAGTGTCAGTGTAGGCCTAGACCCTAGTATTAGAGACTAGTCTAGATCTAGGTCTAGACCAGGCCTCTGTATAATAAGGCCTAGATCTAGACTAGATCTAGACTAGTAAAATCCATCAGCGTGGAAGAATTTTCATATTCATTTCGGCATTTTTCGTTCTCCTCCGTTAGATGAGAAGCAGCATCAGCAGAGCAGAAAATGCAAATGGAACTGTCGCTACACCCCCCCCCCCCCCCCCCCCCCCGAGGCCAGGAATGTCTCAAATGTCATGATCAACATAGACCTATTTTTCATCCCGAATCACACAATCGTTTGATGTTATAGCCTAACTTATTTCGTATTGTTTAGCTGGCACATTCGCAGTTATTGCGAAATTGCCTCGCCTCGCAGGATTACATAAACAACACAACACAAATACACACGCATGGGTCCGAGCTGCGTTAGGTCTTGCGACAATTTTCGCAAAGGCTGTGCAACTTACGATTAGCTTATTATTCGTGCACTTTTTACGCACATAAAACATGCTCAATTGTGCTTTCATTGTAGCTGAGCTGAGAATATGGTACAAATATGTTGTGAATAATTAAAAATACTTACAATGTAGGCTATCACAGTTGAAAAAACAGCAACTTTGTGAAGGTCTCTTCACTTTGTTTCACCACAAATTTGTCAACAAAATTTGTACGATCGTCGATCGTCTGCGCTAAAAAGCCAAAGCTCGCTGGTATGACGTCATATGACGCGTTAAACCGTGGGTTAGATTTAGCCCGCTGTTTAAAACCCCCCCTCTGAGCAGGTTAAAAATATGACGTAATATGACGCGATTTAGCCTGGGTTAAATCTAAACTTCCTTTGTGAATACCAAAATAATAACCCATGGTCTAAAGCTCGGTGTTATGACGTATTATGACGCGATTTAGCCTGGGTTAAATCTAAACCTCCTTTGTGAATTCGGGCCATTAAGTTTTTCTCAGAACATATTTCTCTTTGAGTACTGCATGTTTATGACTGTAATTATAATTTACTTCCAGCAACAAAAACAATACTAATGTTTAATTACTTAGGTACTGTTACAACTAGAACTTATTTTGTTTAAAAAAACATTTACAAAAATTGTGAATACAATCCAGTACTAATACAACAAATTATGCCAGGATAATGATATTCTTTCAATGTATATTTTGTGTGTGCATTTAGACATTCAGATGAAATATGTAAAGGGTTTGAGTGGTTTTGATCTTTTTTTCTTCAGCAACATGGTCATGCATCTATTTTTTGTTCTAAAACTATATGTTTAATCTGAGTGTAAATCACCGCAAAAGAATTTCATTTTGTAAAAATGTTAGTCGGTATATATATGATTAATTGTACATAACCCCCGTTAATTAAATTCATAATATTCAGTGTGACTTTAGTCAAAATTTTATTTTGTATAGTGGTGTCGTCATCTTCTGTTTAAATATTCCTTTCGTATAGAAGATTGTATTATTTCAAAGATTTCTTTAATTTCCATTTAAGTCTAAATTCAGCAAATATCAATTGTTTGATGAAAAATGCCACTCTTCCAAAGTATTTCTCACAAGTTATTATTAATCATGTTTGTTTTGTATGTGACTTGAACCAAACATCAACTTAATGAAATATCAGAGACGTATTCAAATAGGAAAATATTTGCAACATTTTTATTTATTTTTGTTGTTTTTATTTCCTGATACATGTATGTGCATCGTAATTCCGATTTTAGTTTTTGTATACTATAGATTTGTTGTACTGATTATCTGTTAAACATTATGACAATTCAGCCATCCGGATGCAAACAAATGTTTAAAGTGAATACGGAATCTTGAATCTTGAACTATTATTTTGATGATAATAACAAAGAAAATATAGTAAATGAAAGAAGAAGAAGAGGAGCATCATAGTAAAAGCAGTAAATAATCACGATAAGGATGATAGCGATTAGGACAATGACAGTAATCAAAAACATTATCAATTACGGCATTAAAGGAGTTTTATATCCATTTATCCACCGCACACAAATCAGACGGAGACTTTTAATTCTGTGTGTGTTTGTATTTATTCAGAAGAATTGTACCTGTCGAAATACAGTTGAGAATTGCGATTATATTAAGATAATTATTTTACAGAAAATATGCAAGAATATAATTGGTTAAAATATATCCAGCAATGCATTAAATAAATAGGCCAATTATTATGCCAAAAAACACTTTCTCTCTCTCTCTCTCTCTCTCTCTGTTTGTAAATATATATATTGTCCTCTCTTAGTATCATGTGTCTAAAGTCTTACCATCTCTTATTTGTTATCTCAATATTTTAATAATTTATTTCATTTACATCAATTAAGTACCTTTGACGTGAAAGTAGCTATTCACCTTTACATTATGTAAATAGGCCTAAGTATTTGTTTTTATTTTGTATACATGTACGTAATTGCACGTTAGGCCAAAAAATGTCATGCGACTTTCCTCCATATTCTTATTTTCAATGGATACAAGGGACTTTCCCTTTGATTATTTATATTCGTAACTAAAATCAAAGGGGAAAATATATATTTTGAAGAAAAAAAAATTGTTCTTAGCCGTTATACAACTAGGAAAAAAAGAACATACAGTTGTGTGTATGTTCATGTTTATGTACAAAACCATAGTAAAATACATTGAAACTTCAGATTAAAGTGAGTGAAGATGTTGATTATAATAGGGCTGGTGTAGGGAATTGGAGACCGCAGCGAATTGGAGACCATCAAGCTTGAACCCATCACTGTTGGTCCGTGTTGGCTCCAATATTGCTATAGCGCCATTTGTGCATTTAACAACACTACTGCATATTTCCAATTCATTTCGAAGACTACAATGTGCCTCTTTCTCCGACAAAATTTGCAAAATTGACCAAGGTAACCAATTTTGATCGTAGAATTTTTCTCTGATATACAAACACAATTTTCACTGAATGAAGTGGTGTATGCAGATATTTAGGGGTGGCCCTTGAAAGTTAGTTTTAAAATGAAGTTTATGAAGTGTGCCAACCATCACATAAACTTATGGCCATTGTTTGTTGTGAATGGGTGTTGCACAGCACATTATGAATGGTGTCTGATCAGAAATGTGTGCAGGCAATGGGGGACACCAGGTCCGAGATTTATCATTATTATTATGATGATTATTATTATTATTATTATTCATTTATTGGTATATAATGATTGACCAGCAGAACAAGGCTGAAAAGGTCAATTTACAAAGGTACAGTGATGTAAATTATATATATGTACAATAGTACTACGAAACATAGTAAATAAATCTGTAATATAATGACAATACAGCATAATTATATTGCGTTCGTTTATGTACATTACGTGAAAGGATTTACTAGCAGAAGATATACAAGAGCAGGGGAAGGTATATGGCTCATGAAAGTGAGAGTGATAAAGCGAATGGAGTAGAGAGAGAGAGAGAGATAGGATGGGAGAAAAGGGGAGGTACAAAGATATAAAGGAAGAGAGAGAGAGCGAGAGAGAGAGAGAGCAGGAAATGAAATGATCATAATTAAATAAACATATTATTCCTAATTACATGTAATACATTAATGGAAATTAAGAGAGTCAGATTTCGGCGAGACAACAAAAATCATCATACAAGTACATGCTAGAAGAGAGAAAAGGGAAGGTTAAAAGAAAAAAAGAAGGAAAGAAGTTTGAAGAGAGAGAAAGAGGGAGAGAGAGAGATTTGTAACTGTCCCTTATTACCTTCACATGGAGGTAACGAGAGACCTTTGGTGATGAAGTCATTAATCATTGTTATCTTATTAATCAGTTACATCATGACCACAATTGTGTTTCCAAATAAAGAGAATAAATTACTGAAGAGAATACAATACTTTCTGTATGTATAACATTTGTCATGTTTATGTAAATTATGCAAATGTGCTTAAGGGTCTCCAATTCCGTACACCTACCCTATCTACTTCTTTGTGTTCTAATTTATTGATGATCATTATCGGCAAAATCTATCTTCATGCATGATTTGATCAGATTGTATCATTTAATTTATTGTTGGTTTCGCTTTGAGTTTACATAGGCGTATATGAAACCCAGAAGCTCCCATTCGTAACCACAAGGACAAGCAGTAGCGTATTAATATGTTGCGAGAAAAGGGATGGTAGGGATGATCGAAATCAGGCCCCGATATTTCTCTCTCGCGCACACACACAACTTTATTGAAGATGGATGTGAAATTAAAAACTAAAGTAATTTCTAATATTTTGAGAGAAAAAATAAATAAACAAATCACTACTATATCACATATAGTAATGTTTAAACACAAAATGTATGATTACATATATAATGTATAAACCAATTCCCAAAATTCTCCTCCCCCCGGCTTTCTATTGGCTAACGGATAACCGCTATGAAGAAAATGAAGAAAACCGTGAAAAGAACGTACACATACTTGCAGGTTCCTAATTCATGCGAGCGGGCTCGGTTGCAAAAAGTAGTAGTCTACTAACAAGCCGCTTTTATCTTAGTGTATGACAAATTTTATTTGCAGAAGTTATATATTCAGGTTATTTCAATTATGCTATTACACACAAAGGTGTGTAAACTCCCCCCCCCCCCCCTTTGATCTACCCCCGCGGGGGCGGGCATTTAATCAAATAATAATAATAATAATAAAGATAGATTTATTGAACGCATAATAAACCAAAGTTTCTCTATGCGCTTTACAAAGTAAAAAACAAGCAAGTACAAGTATATTTAAATAGTTACAAATTAAGAACGAAATATAAAGACATGTAGCTAAGAGAATTCATTGCGAGAAAAGTTAATACAGATAGTAAATACTTATGAAAAATCAATTAGAGTAACATATTCAATTATAATACATAGATGAAATGTAAATATGTCAAAAATTACAAACGAAACAGGTAAGTTTTAAGAAGGGTTTTTGAAAGTCTGTCGTGTGGGAGCTTGACGGACATACAGAGGGAGCGAATTCCAGAAAGTTGGGGCAGCCACTTCCAAAGCCCTGTTGCCGTAGAAATGAGTTGAGTGACGAGGAACTTGCAGGAGGTGCTGGGCTGAAGATCTGAGTGTGCGTGCTTAAGACTTAATAGACAAGCAGACCAGGAAAAGCCTCGATTCTACTTTCCATACACAATAAGGTGCTTAAAACTGTCACTCCACTTACATAAATACTTTTTATCGCAAACGAGTCTTTGATACAATGATTGCTACAAACATTTCTTTTATTAGCAATTTCCTTGTCATACGCAAACACTGGACGTCTTAGACAAATTAAAGTGTTGATATAATAATAACACTTAATTCAAACATGTCATACACTTCCTCATTTCTATCTTCCACACAGTACAATATTGTGTTGCGTCTTTTCAAGTTACTTCATTCTAAATTGTACATGAATTATTTCAATCTTTGTATATCTACATCAGATTATAGTTTGTTGATAATGTGAACATGAAATTTCAATAAAGTACCGTATACAACTCTGGTGTAAAATTATTTGTAATAACCACGGTGTGAAGGATAACTATTTCTATATTAAATGTTTTATAGTGATTGCCTTATTGGTAAACATCTTATTAACATGATTAGTACACACCATAAAGTTATATAAATGT
This sequence comes from Strongylocentrotus droebachiensis, assembly GCA_035222895.1. NCBI lineage: Eukaryota > Metazoa > Echinodermata > Echinoidea > Camarodonta > Strongylocentrotidae > Strongylocentrotus > Strongylocentrotus droebachiensis. The sequence goes on from JAVYIG010002869.1 coordinate 84,807, forward strand.
AACTGTTTTCGTTATTATTGGTTATGATAAAAATATAATGTTTACATTTTATCAGATTCCAAAAGTGTGTGGAACATGATATTGAAATAAACACACACCTCAAACAATCAAACACATGTACACTTTTCATTCATAATATTCTGAATTAAGTGGTTGTATTATGTAATCAGAAAGTGTATAAAACATAATAGTAAAATGTACATAAACCAAATTTAATCTTTGTTTTATGGACGTACACTTGTAATTCTTATGATTTGTAGCATTACTATAAAAGTATTCTGTATTTCGAGAACAGAAGTGTAACATAACAGTAAACATTACACAAACATTTATCTTTTTAAATCGATTAGAGTAATGAGGTAACCAATGAACACTTGAAATTATTTTGTTTACGATTAAGTTATCAACACATCATTATAACGATCAGTGTTTTCGTAAACAATGTTTTGAATATCCTTACTAATTCATATTATTTGCATCATTGTTATGATTAAGATACAATTTGTACATTGTGTTCGTTATGTAACATACTGATAATAATGATAATGTGGTAGACTGGTAGTTACCATTGATTTTACACAAAGGCACTAATACATTCCCCTTATTTAGAGGTAAGTTGTGAACACATCATCAAGACCGTCAGTGTGATATTTAACAATGTGGCGATTTGTACTCATTTCACAATAAATGGACGCGCCTTTGGTGTTAACATAGGTAGCCTCCTCCGTCAGATTAGAGTGCGCCTTCACTTGCTTTCGGACGGGAGTGGGGCTTACGTAAAGGACAACATCACCATGGTCGTCAACTGAGGTAGTGAAATGGGAGACCTGTTGGTTATTACTAGCTGGGGATTTGCACTTCTGTATAGGCTTCATAGCCATGTAGGTATGGGGTACTTCGGAAACATCGGGAATTGCGTATGTAGGGTCTGATTGGTCGAAAGTCATGTCCAAAGACTGGAAACCGAAAGAGAAATATTTACTTGATTAATTAACCAGAGGTAGGTTGCCCGGATCCTTCTCATCATCGTTTCAAATCAGTTAAAAAAAACTATAAAAAACATAGATAAACTGAGAAATAAACAAACAATTAAAACGATTAAACACTTTCAAATAAATCTAACGAAAGGAAATGTCTGATTGGTCCATCTCATAAGTTGAAAACATAACAATACCATTATTGCATAATCCAAACATTATTGTTTATACTATAAACAGAGTTTTTAAATTTCCCTAATGGGGCTTAATTCTTTAAAGTATTTTCGATTATTTGTGCTCACTAAATATCTGAAGTATTAAAACATTCATATCAAAGGTTAACGATAAATTAAATTCACCTTAATACCAGTAGTTGATGTTGGCGTGCTGGTGTGAGATGTTTCTTCATCTGGTAGAGTTCTAGAGGTCTGTAAAGCTTGAGCTGCTGATCACAGAAGGTAAATTAATTTTGAGGGGTCAATAATATTATTAGTATATACGACCAATTGGTCTCCAGCATCGAAAGTATACTTGTGTCTTTCTCAGTTACTTTCGCAATAATTATCCTGCTCAAGAAGTGTCATGTTTATAAGGTATAGGTATAAATACCCTTGACTTGATAATGTCATTGTTATGTATAACTATGACATGCGTCAGCCCTATAGATATTATTTACTAATGTTGGAAGGTTCACTGTGCTATTTAGAACAAGATGAATTTCATCGCCTTGCTTTTTACGAGGTTCAAATTAAAACGAGACTGTCAGGACTAGAGGTAAAATGATTTTACAACAGGTTTTTCTCCCTATTCCATCCAAGATTTACAGTTTTCGTTACAACGTGGCATCGACAGAAATAATTATCATTTTAATAACAGTTACCATTATTACAATTTTTTCATTGAAAAAATAAATGCAATCCGTTATTCCACATTTCTACCAATGTCATATTCAAATTCATTTTCATTTTCGTTAGAATACGATTGTGACAGCTCGTCTCTTCACACAGCCCAACTATATACACGAATACTTCTTACAACGTTAACATGACCTACCATCTCTCTTCTTAGAGCAGATAAAACCACCAACAAATGCCAGTACAATTAACAGCATCACCACGCCGGAACATCCAGGTATAACAAGACGAATGTTTGTGTACCATAGTTTCTCCATAGGTTCTTTAGAGCAAATGAAATCAAAAGATATATACGTTTAACAATCTTAGAATATTTCATTATTAATTTCTTGCTTCTTTTTCACTTCTGTTGATTTATTTTCCAATGAAAATGCGCTTTCATGGCAGTTTCGTTTGTGCGTGCTTGGTATTCTCTTATTTATAATTGACTATCACTTCTAGGTAAGAAATAAAGTAATGACACAAACAGTGAGTTAATTTGTTAACTGGAATTGGATAAGTGGAAATCATCTTCTAATACTTAACCCTATTTGAAGAAAAAATGGAATGCAGTTAATATAATATTTCAGAGTTTGCATCAAACGGTAATATAATTTGCATTAACAAATATTACGAATGACATGTTTAAAAGGCACGATTTGTTTTTGTAATGTTGTCATATACACACAAATGCACACACACGCCAACGCAATAACTTACACTTTCTTACATCGCTTTTAACTTGGAATAAACTATTATAAATGCCAATGATTTTGCATGAGCAATATTTCCCTTGCAAGGGCATAACTGCCAATCAGTGCCTTTGTTCAGTGTAAATTATACGCAAATTATTACGTGTCTTCTATACCAGGTTTTGAAGGGCCGAAAGTTGTTGTGCGAGATGTTCCACTACCTGTGAAATATATTTCAACAAGCACATGTTAATTTTGGTTGGTTAATTAATTAATTTGTATATTCAGTATTCTTTTATCTATTTAGTGTGTACCTTACAAACTGTCATTTCGCTTTTAATGTTAAATTGACTTATTTCATTTACCTAACAGTATCATTCATTGTTTTATTGATTTATTTAGCTATTTATTTACGATGAAAGTATAGAGAAGCGTGTTTTCAGTCTGTACCTTACAAAATGCTTTTGCGTTTTTAGTGTTTATATTTGTTAAGGGTATTTACTTTTTTTTTTTAAATACCAAGAAGTATGTACGGCAAAAATTGTTCAATGGGGGAAAACGATGGCAAAGAAGCAATAGCTACTCTAAGATTGATGAGTAATCTGTTTTATACTTTCCATTATCGTTACTGGTAACATCATTTTTATTATCGTGGGTATCATTATATTTTAATTATTATAACAACAATTTATAATACTGTTGATAATAATGAAATAATAAAAAAGGGGGGAGAGGATAGTAGTCGAAGTAGTAGTAGTAGTACTACTACTACTACTACTACTACTACTACAACTACTACTACTATTACTACTACTACTACCACCAATTCTACCGCTACCATCACTACTGCTGCTACTATAACTATTACTACTTCTACTACTACTACTAATATCACTTCTACTACTTATATTATCACTACTAATACTACTACTACTTCTACTACTACTTATACTATTACTATTAATACTACTACTTCTACTGCTACTAGTAGTACTACTTGTAATAATAACACCACCTAGATTAATAATAATGATAATAATAGTTACAAAACAAAACAAGTACATTTAATTACTAAGAACAGATCGGGATCCATTTTTTTAAAGCAAGATTTTCAAATTTAGTCCCACCAATAGCGCAAAATCTTTTTTCCAGTATTTCTCAACATCAATAATATGTTTGAACTTTGAACGTGATGACGGTATGTGAAATTTATATCGAAAATACAAAATATGGATAACCTTGTAAATCTCCATGACTTTCCTTAGAGCCTGTCCCCGTTGTATTGCTGTTGGTAGTGCGTTCTCCTATACAATTTTAGTATAAAAAAACACGTCGTTTTACAATTTCGAAGTATTTCCTATTGACAGAAAAAGTTTGCTTCTTGTAGTTATGTTTTCTTTAGGGGAATTCTCGAAATTTGGCGGGTCCCTTTCACATTTTGAGTGGCGTCCACCAGCGGCGTTGAATCATTTAACCTTTTTTCTGGATTAAAAGAGCTTTCACTGGAATGTATGCTTGTAACTAAGTACTGTGGGTTTACATAATTTCTACAAAAACTCCAGGCTAAAGTATACTAAGCCAGAAAGTTTCAATGATGTTTGACACTGGGGATACTATATACCCTTAACACCGTGTTGTATAGCCCCCTGTGTCTGATGTGCACTTTATGCATTTCTTACTTCATTTCTTAACATGGACAATAGAATAACTTTTCAAGAAGTGTTCATCAAAGGAAGAGTAAATCATCACAATAAGAAAGAGGCAAATTATGCAATATACAGAAAGGATTAAAAAAAATTAAAGAAATATATTGACTGGAAAGCTTACTGGAAAGAGAAACTGCAGGGGAATCCATCACCTCTCATGTTTGGAAAGCCTGGATGAATGGGCAACCAAAAATTAAACCACAAATACCAGCTACTTGAGAATTGCAGATAGTATACAAAATGGAGGGCACTCGATGGTGATAATGATGATGAAGATTTTTCCTTCTTCTTGGCATTCTCCAAAAATTCCTGCGGATGCTGTGTTGCCCTACCCCCCCCCCCCCCCCTGGTCCGGTTTGCCGCCCCTGACATTAACTAAGCATATTAAATGGATGGATGTTTTCATTAGCGCAAATAATGAGAAACAGCTACACACAGTTAGCGGGAACTGAATAGATAGAATGAGGGAGCGTTATACAGTGCGTCCCAGAAAAAACGAAACCGAGAAGTATCGATGTTCTATCATAACCTAATCACAACTATAATTAATAAATGATACATATTTGGAAAGCTTAGAGTCTCCTCTTTCAAGTGATGCTACTCAGATAATGTATATTTCACGCTTGAGTGATTAAAATCAATTTGAAGGAAGGAAACCAAAAAGACATTTGGCGGGTGGTATCTGAATTTCGAAGAAAAATTCACATTTCTAGAAAGTTGAGTTTCTGCCCTTTCATATGACACCTCAATCAGGAAAAATGAGCGAGGAATGACAAAGTTCTGTTTGTTTAAAGTAGTGCTTGCATTTCCATAATTTTATTAAACGAATTCGTTTTCACTGGCTGCCTGCCGTATCAATAAACGAAATTAACAAAAGACTTAACTCCGTTTCGTTGACAATCAGCCGTAGACGAGAGTCTTCATGCATGGCTGATTGTCAACGAAACGGAGTTAAGTCTTTTGTCAAATCTGCTTTTTGCTACGGCAGGCACCCAGTGAAAACGAATTCGTTTGTTAAAATTATGAAAATGTAAGGGCTTCTTTAAACAAACAGAACTTTGTTATTCCTGGCTCATTTTTCTTAATTGAGGTATCATATGAAAGAGCAGAAAATGAAATTTCTAGAAATATGAATTTTTCTTTGAAATTCAGATACCGCCCGCCAAATTACTTTTTGGTTTCCTTCCTTCCTTCAAATTGCTTTTAATCACTCATGCGTAAAATATGCATCACGTGAGTGGCATCAACCGAAAGAGGAGACTCTAAGCTTTCTAAATATGTATCATTCATTAATTATGGTTGTGATTAAGTTATAATAAAACATCGATACTTCTCGGTTTCGTTTTTTCTGGGACGCACTGTATAATGACTAGGTCACTTTAAATCTCTAAATCGTCTTCATTTAATGGAATAAAAAAAAAAAATGTATCTTTACACTTTTATGTTTCATTTTAAACAAGAATACATATTTTAATGTAAATACACAAACTGCTTCATGAGTCATTTCATCTTTAAAAAAATGATGAACACGTACTAACCTGTATGTGCTTGAATTGTTCGTAGCAAAGGAGAAATATCGGAATACTCACCTTCATTTATAATAAGGACTGATGTCTGAATGTGATCGAAAGATGAGTTGCTAGCTACCTTGCAAGTAAGCACAATATATTCGCTATATGCATATGTTGGTGTGAAGTGTATTGTCCGTGTAGGCACAAGAAGACGTTGATCACGTTCATCAATAATATTTTGTTGAGATTCAACAGAAGCAATTAATCCGTTTGGAATCACCCACTTCAAATTGACGAATTGTTTCACCGATGTATTGGTTTTACAGACTAATGTCTTGTTTTCCCCTTCTGCCACCGTGAGTGATCCTTGATTGTGTAGAATGGCATCGTTGGCCTTTTCGACCAGGATTAACCCCTTCGGTGGAACTTAAAATTAATTCAAAAGAAGGGAAAGTACTGCCATTTAATACAAACTGATTATTTACAGAATCGCTTAGGTTATAGTGATTATTATTTTTACTTCGAACTTCTAAAATAATTTTATTTGATCCTCGGAAAATAGATGATAGATAAACAAATGGAATTTAACCCCTCCCCTCCACCTGCCAGCATTAATAACATGAATTTGAATTAAACTCCTTGGTGGGACCTTTTCCATGTTCGGCAGCCCATTTGTAGTATCGTTTGTTTAATATATAACATATCATACACTACTTTCCTTTTAAGTCTGGGATCTTAGATATTTTTTCAATTTTAGAATCCACACGAATAATGACTTGATGGGTTCTATTGGTCAACATTTCATTAGATTTTTTGTTAATTGCTCTTAAATTTTGTTTTTAAACACATGGGAATAGCAGAAAACGACCTAGTCGCTCTATTTCTTAGTATAAAATTCATTAATTGAATACTGTCAAAAAGTTACCATTAACTGTCAAGTTGATTTTACAAGCATACTCGTCTTCACGAAATCTCATAGTGATATCATATTCATCTTCATGAGCAAATGAAACGTTCCGAATTGTCACGGTGCTGCTGATAAACGTATCATTTCTTCCAAGTGTGTGAATTGTACTTTTTTCCTCACAGGGTTTATATGGGTCACAGTTGAATAATATGTTGCCATTACTCTGTTTCCAAGTTATCAGCACTATTGTGTCGTTTGTGTTGGTCCCGAGGCACTCTAAGTCCACGTCCTCCCCAGCAATTGTTTCCACATCAACTTCACCTTCAATGCAAACACATCAAATGATACAAGCTCAAAGAATGCTGCTAGTTACATTTCTTCGTTTCGGTACTCATTGAAACATCATCAAGCACATTCTAAGCATTGTCAACACAGTGGCTTATGCAGGGGTTTAAAAGGCACAGGGGTCCTTGGCGGCCCATGGAGGGGCACAAAGTACGCAAACGAAATAAAGAAAAGGGAAGAAAGAAAGGGTTCTATAGTTCAAAACAAATTCTGCGCCCCTCCCCCTATTCGGGGTGAAGTGCATACGGAACAGTAATTTTGAGTAGGGTTTAAATCAGAAAATGTATCAAATTAGGCCGCATTGCTCCCTTTCACATTATTTATTAGGTTCTGGTAAAGTCTTAACAGTATTTAGATCGGAGGGGTTGCGTTAAGTCCAAGTATCCAACTTTCATGAGGATAGTGATGAATCCAGTGCGCCCAAATCAGGATAAAGAAAATTAATAAAGACTTTCACAGTTTCAGTACTAATAAACATTTTTTAATGTCAGTGGCCTGCTAAATCATAACAAGGTCCTTCATTTCCCCTATGAAGATGAGAGAAGTTAAATAGTTTGTTGTTTTCTTTACAATAATATTGATTTCATTATTTGAACAAACTTGATCAGTTGCAAAGCTACCTTGAAAAAGCTTGTATGTGACTTCTACACAAATTTAATTGTTTCAAAAATGTCTTTTCTAAACAATCAACTCTTGATCGCTGCTCTGTCATGCTTTATGAGTTTATTGTAGTTATTCAAACAATGGTTTCCAATGTCAGGTTTAAAAAGATACATTAATCTTGATTGATGGACAAATTTGTATTTTAGCAAGGTTAAAGATAAAGGTGAGTTCTGGTAACGCGATTGCATTGTGGGAGAAAAGGTGTGGAATGCATAAGAAAAAGTTGATCATGTAGGATGTAAGTATCGGTGTGTACTGCAAGGTTATGGAGTCATCAAATTCATAACAAATTGGGCACAGTCTTGGTAAAGTAACAATAATAATAATAATAATAATAATAATAATAATAATCATTTAAAGTCCACTCCAAATTTTATTAAACCGAAAATGGAAATTATTTTTGCACACTACACAGAAAGATGTATATGGGACAACACAAATGGTGTCGGGGCTAGTACTACTTGATTTCCTTATCTTTCTATGCTCATTACTCAGCCAGTATACAGTTTCGTTAGATTCTGTGAAAAATGATTTTCTTTTTTTAACCAGAACTCAAGTTTATTTTTAATACGACATTCATATATGTTCATTATTGTCGTAACATACTGAAACATCAACAAATTAATGAACAAAAATGGAATAAAATAATGTGGCATAAGGGAGCATTTCGAACACACAAATCACATAGTTCAGTTAATATGAAACAAACCCATGACTAATAAATGCGTTTACACGAACAATATTCGGACTATTTTATGTCATACTTACCAAGAGAACAAATTACGAATCCGATAGGAAAGAATAATATCTGCCACATAATTCTTGTGTTTTGTTTAATAACGTTTACAAACGCGCAAAGATGTAATATTTCGATCAGAGGAGTAAACTGTCGAACAGTCTTCAAGACATTTAAGTTACCAAGTGGCAAACGGTTATAAGTATTTGTCCATAGTACTGTTGTACAGTGTTCAGATTGTTTTTAAAGGTGGCGCTCTCGAACTCAAAGACAATAACATGATCAAAGGCTACAAAAGATCTTCACTTTGCTTTTGTAGCACCGAACATTCTTGGGTGGGGGAGGATCATTAATTTAACTAGCGCAGCGGAATTTGGTATTATTTTGCCCCACCTGTCGGTCCACAGAAACAAGTTATCAAACAATTACATCATACACACACATTCATACTCAATCAACAAGAATCTAGTCTATCTCGAAATAAACTAGAGAACTAGACAATATAAAGGAAATGTATGGGTTCCTTTATTACTAGATAGTACAAAGCATATTTACAATATATTTACAAAGAATATGCAACTCCTGGTTACATTACATTAACATCATGTCAATAGATTGAGATATTATCTCTATGGCTGAAAAAAAAACTAAGTTTGACAAATTACAGAGGGTCTCAGGTTGACAGGGGTGTCATGAGGTGACGACCTTTAGCCTGATCTGAAAGGGCAGGGAAAAATAGAAGTTATTGAAGACTGATGTTTCGAGGATGCTTCCTCTCCATCTTCGCAATAGCGAAAGAAGCATTATATCAATAAAATATAGTTTAGCCTGCTACTTAATGATAATGTTGCATTGCACCATTTTTAGGCTTAATATAGATAAACAATTACAATGAAGTCCATACATTGTACATATGCTAATTATGCTATTTAAGACAATTGCATTACTTGGAATCAAAAACTGGTGTCATAAATGAATTCCTCGTCATAGAAATCCGTTGAAAAGTCGTATTATCCATGGTTTCAGGCTTACTGGATTGAGATTAGCAACATTATTACAAATTGCACATATGCTAATTAGATGATTATGCTAATATGGCTATTACAAAAGTTGCCCAAGGTTGCTAAGCTGGCAACCAAGCTGAATTTACCTCCATACCCATCTAGAACACAAATCAACAACAAAAACCTTGTACTTATCAACTTTTCCAGGTCTGAAAATTTATACAGGAATAGTATCTGCTTGACCAGGGTAATACTGTTTGTTTGTTTTGGAATAGCCGATTACTTTTAACTTTGGCGCTGATTTCCTAATGATATATTTATACAATTCGCTCGGTGCACGCGCTGCTAGACAATACTAAACAACAAGTACTTGACCATGAACAATCATTGAAAATGGTTAGTAACATGGCAAATAAACTGCTTATCTTGAGTGAGATTTAACAAGATATGGTATATGATATTAAATTTATCTCCAGATGTATAACAGTAAACTTAGTCATACTGTTCCAATTAAGAAATTGGTGAGACACACAGTGTCACACTTGATTATAAATATTCATTTAAATCCACTTAAATATGTCACATCCGTTATCTAGTAATGATGTATATATAATGTTTAACAAACTGTTGATCATTGAAATGATCAAATATATATAAATGACTTTTGGATCTTACCTGAAAGGGCAGGGAAAACAGAAGTTATTGAAGACTGATGTTTCGAGGATGCTTCCTCTCCATCTTCGTAATAGTGAAAGAAGGAAGATGCCTCAAGAAAATATTGGATGTTGGTATATCGAATATACCATTTTTATAGGAAAGGGGGTCCGAATAGTTATAGTTGGTTGTGGGTGTTGATCCGTGAGCAATTTATACAGCAATATAAGACATTGAAAATATATCATAAGCAAAGTCATGCAAAATAATAAAAACTAGAATTAACAGAGAACATACAAATATGAAATATACTTTTATCTTAAAAGCTTTCTACCCCTATAGCAATTAATATGGAGCAGTCCAAGAAGTTTTGCCCTATAGGCCCTATATATTAAAAGGTTGAACCTTTGGCAAGACTCACTCACAAGAACTATTTGCTAATATAAACAATTTGCTTTCGCCACAAAGTTACACAAAACTCTCTTCTATCACTACTGTATGTATAGCTATTCATGCCATACGTTAAAGGAGTTAATCCCTTTTTACTTATGTAATAATAATAATAATAACAATATTTATAAAGCGCAACATATCCATCTCTAGAGATGATCAAGGCGCATACAAATAATTTAAATTAATATTCAACATACTTAAGATTAAAGAAATATTAAATGTTAACTTGCATTAGATCTTACAAGTTCATGGTGCCAAGGTACATACAATGTGGCACAGTGTTATTGTTTGTTTTGCATGCATTGTATAAAAAGAACATTGAAATTTAACAATATGCATTGAGCATCAGGTAAGTTTTAAGCCCAGTTTTGAAAGTAGAGAGAGTGTTGGCCGTCTGAATAGAGAAAGGTAACTTATTCCACAAGGAAGGAGCTGCTGATGCAAATGCTCTATCCCCCCCAATTTCTTTTGGTACGTATTTCTTTAAGTCTAATATTATGTGATGAACGTAAACCAGAACGACCTGTAGAGTGGGGTGATAGAAGGGATGAAATATATTCTGGAGCTAGATCATTTAGTGCACGATAGGTTAAGAGTATAATTTTATAGATCACACGCTGTTGAACAGGGAGCCAGTGCAGAAATTTCAAGATAGGAGTGATATGTGATGATCTTCTGGTGTTAGTTACAAGGCGAGCAGCAGCATTCTGAACTTTTTGCAATCGGTTAATTTGGTTGGCGGGTAGTCGAAAGAGTAATGAATTGCAATTATCAAGGTGCGAAGTAACAAAAGCATGTACTAACTGTTGGGTGGATTGAGGTGAAAGATATTGCCTAATTGCACGGATATTACGTAGATTACAATTGGCCAGTTTAACACAATTTGAAACATGGGTTTCAAGTGAGTTGGCAGAATCAAATATTACACCAAGATTCCTAGCTTGATGTACAGGAGATACAGGGGCAGAACCAACTTGAACATGAGAAACCTTAATTTTACTGAGCTGTCTACTGTTACCAAGCAAAATAAATGCTGTTTTTGCATCATTTAGTTTTAAGCGACTCTCAATCATCCAGTTCCTTACATCAGCTATACAGTTTTCAATTTTCTTCACATTTTCATCTATTTCTTTCTGGACAGGTTTGCAAATAAAATAAAGTTGTAAGTCATCTACATACATATGATAATTGATGCTGTGTTTTTGAAAAATATGCTGTATGGGCAGAGTATTAACATTGAACAATTGCGGACCGAGAACAGATCCTTGGGGGACTGAAAAATCTAAACTAACTGAAGCAGAGGTAGCATCACGGATACAAACTTCTTGTGATCTACTAGAAAGATATGACATAAACCACTTCAATACAATACCCTTGAGACCTATTTCCTTTAATCTATTTAGCAAAATGCAATGATCAATGGTATCAAAAGCACTGCTGAGATCAAGCAGTACTAAACCAGAGACATTTCCATTATCCATACCAATTAATACATCATTGTTTACCCGTAACAATGCACTTTCCACGCTATGCATCTCCCTGTATGCTGACTGGAAAGGATTTTGCAAACTCTTATTCTTTAAGTGAGACTGTAGTCTACCGGAAACAACTCTTTCTATTACCTTGCCTAAGTATTTTAGATTAGCAATTGGTCTGTAATTTTTCAAATCCTGTCTGTCAAAGGAAGGGTTTTTTCAGAAGGGGTTTGATGAGGGCATGTTGTAAACATTCGGGAAAGAATCCACACTTTAGAGATTTATTAACTATCTGAGTGATATAAGGAACAAAGTCACTGACAAATTCTTTAATTAGACAAGTTGGTATCGGATCTAAATCACAAGAAGACACAGGGGAATTCATGATGATTTTTCTAATTTCAGTACATGGGGCGAGAGTGAATTCTGACACGCCAGTAGAAGGGACAGGAACAATTTCTGAAAGGGTGTCAGTACTTCTGTAAGAACTTAAATCAGTTAACTTTTCTCGAATACTTCTTATCTAATCTACAAAATAATCACAAAAACGATCAAGTCTCCGTCGAAGGCGTCTTGCGCTACGAATGTCATCAGTCATCCATGGTGACTGAGGTTTGATAACAATAATTCGAGTCTTCTTTGGAGCAAGTTTATCAAGTAAACAGTGGAGAGAGTTCTCCTTAAGTGCAACACATGAATCAACAGTATCATGATTAAAATCGATGGAAGATAACGCTGCATGGACGCCAGTTTGAAACTGGCACCAAAGAGGGGCTACACTTCCTTTCTGAAAGATGTTCAAATTGAAATTGAGGTATTGAAACGTGATGCTTAATATATAATAACATTCATAATAACTTTGTTTTAACAACTCTATTCGGGTTGGCAAAACTGTCTTAATCAATGGCTCTGTTTTTGTTATTGCAAGGAACGCCATCTCGAGTTCTTATAGTACATGTATATCAGCAATTCGCTGGTAAGCTTGCGAGGCAGGCGTATGGAATTCACGTACATAGCCAGTTATAATTTTCGGTTGTAAATATTATAAAAGAAAATGTGAGTATGGTCACAGTCGTGAATATGTCATTTTGCTAAAACCATCTCAAAATGTACAGGCATCATGAGCATTATGTAGTTCTTGTGTACCTTGCATGTATCATATGATTTTTTTTTGTTATGGTGACCCGACAGCAAGCCCTGTGCTTTTGGGAATATAGTCTCCTTCCTGCATATAATAGAAAACATACATTTCATGATATATTTCAAGGAAATATATATTTATTGAATTAAATTGATTTTGAATTGAAGCATTGTAAAGCAAATAAATATTATATAATGCGTGTCAAAATTTAAAACGTGCTTCACCCGCCAGATACGCTATGTCAGAATTATTTTAGTCTTGCAATCTTCATTATGTTTTAGTTCAAGCCAAACAATTACATATAAAAGTGCCCGATTCAAAATCCTTATTAAAGATCGATTTTTATTCCATCGACATGAAGGAAGGCGTGATGGACTGCACCCTGGTCATTTTAATTTGATATTTTACAGCGGCAGGACCGTTTGTCTCTACGGAAATCTTCTCGATGTGTGATGTCATGGGTAAGGAAGATGCTAAGAGGACCTTTTTTATTGTGAAGACTGTGTTGGTGGATTCAAAACTTCGTTTGTTGTGGATATATGTATAAACACCCTATCATTTTGATTTCTCTATCCATCTTTTGCCGTGTTACGATTCATGCTCGGCTTAGACCGTTGCAACACAGTAACGGTTCATTACTTTGAAGAGAAAGAGGCTCCTTACATCGTTGTCAAAAGAGTCTGCCATTATGATTTATGAAGTATTTCTTTTTAACATATATTATTGGGAATGCAACGTAATGATTATCTGCGTTTTAGAATTAAAAGAATTTGAATCATTCTAAATAATGGATTTTCTAGATTATAGCAATACAATAATATTAGAGATATTATTTACCAAATTAATTATTAATGACAGAAATATATATGTAGGGGAACCTGAGGCAAAGTGGACCAAAACAATTTGAGCAACCAGAACAGGATTACAAAGCAAAGTAAAGCAAAACATTTGGTCAATACTTTTACCTTAGGACTACCAGTAACAAATGATAACTAGACTTTAATTCGTCACTTTGACGAATTAGGTGATACGTATGCTATTTGTTATCATGAAAGTGTGCCAATGATGATCTAATAATATTTTTCATAAATACCATAATGACGATATTGATAATGATGATTTTTTTTTTTAAATGATGATGACCATGATTAAAAGTGGTAAAGCACCCCTTTAAAGTCTTCGATACAGAATTGTAGAATCAGGATGTCAGAAAAAGTCACCTCCCATACGCCCAACACGCAAACTCAGAAAATTCTGACATGTCGCTTTTTATTGAAACTTTCACTATGATGATGTAATCAAAATGATAAATCACGTACAGCGATCTTGGAGATAATGTTCTTACCTATAACATATTAAAATATGGGAGAAAACAGAGCACAAATAAGATAGATAGTGCTCAAAGATGAATGTCATGTAAATTCATGATGTGAACAAAATTCCCCCTTCCATCGACATAACACGCAAATTAAGAAAATTCTGAGATGTGGCCTTTAATTGAATTCTTTACTATAATAACATCATTCAAATGAAAATTAGTGTACACTGATCTTGTGGACAATTGCCTCGACTACACAATATTAAAATCTAGAAGAGAATCGATGAATATTAAGAGAAATACACTAAATTTTCCCTAAATATAATGACGTCATCATATGCATTTTTGTATTTTGACTTCCAAGGCCATTATGATGACGTCAAGATGTACTTAATGGCCAAATGAGATATGAAATCATACCTTCGACTTATACTCTATCTACATATGGAGAAAAAGATTGGCAGTCCTTATTCATCTCAATGGATTTTTTATTGTCATGTGTTTGCCCATTATGCTATGTAATACTAAAATCGCGCGTACGGACGGTTATCTTGAACGGACGCTCATTCCGTTATTAAAAGTGATAAAGAGATAAACATGGTATAAAATTGTTCGGAAACATATGAGGAATATTCTGTCAAAAATTACTGCGGAGGAATTATTTTTCGTTCGGCCGTGACGATTTTTTATGAAATGCTTATAATGGCCTAAAACGTATGCAAACAAAAATTAAGATGATTTTGAGCAATTTAAAATTTTACGCGCGCGTTAACGCGCGCAAGTATGCGTACACGCATTTTTGCGCGCATTTATTTTCCTAAAATTGACCGGACGGACATTGATCTTAATCTTGATGAATATGAATGAGAAATAACTTTCCGTTGTGAAGATATGATCATAAGTTGATTTTCACAAAATGGCGCCTGGATGACGTCACGATGACTCTGAATCTTTGAAAAGTCACGCAGTTCTAAGTTAGACTAAGATCTATCATCATTGAAAGTTTCATGACAACGGTTTTATTCAGTCTTGAAATATCCTGCGAACAAATTCGAGGAAGAATAATAATAAATAAAGAAAATCTTGACGAAATCAAAAGGTGATACGTCTACGTACGTATCACCTAATAACATTGTTTCTCAAATAATCAGTTTTATTAAATGCTATGAACTTGAACAAAATATGAAAAATCAGCTTTGCCCCGGACCTCCGGGGCAAAGTGAAACACTTTGTAACACTATGAAAATATTAAACATCCATTTTGCCCTGGACCTCCGGGGCAAAGTGAACACCATGTAACGCATCCCACTATGCCCCGTTTTTGCCCCGAACAAATACAGAGATACATTAATTAGATATATAAATAAGATAATGAAATTTATTCTATTCATCATGAACAAAACATTTAGATACAATAACATACAAATCACAAGATATATAGTCAAAATAAACAAACATTTCATAAAATAATAGTACAATATAAGGTGATCTGGACAAAAACCTAGAGAAACATGAGTATTTATGTGAATGAGGAGGCAGCTAGAAAGGAAATGCCTTATCGGTGCTGCCAAATACAAAAAAAAATGATTTTTTTTTTGGAATTAGGATAAGAAGAGTGTATGACAAGACCATGGCCCCGTTGCATAAAACTTACCATTGGTGGTAACTTTGCCATCAATGGCAACTACCATGGTAAGGGGGCTCAACAGCCAATCAAAATCAAGGTTTCCATGGTAGTTACCATTGATGGCAAAGTTACCATCAATGGTAAGTTTGTGCAACGGACCCCAGATTGAAGATTTACAGAATAAGTACATTGTACAAGCATATATACCCAAAAGATTAACAACAAACAAAAACAACAACAAGGAATTGTTTTTGTTTCTTACATTGACAGCAAACAAAACAACTAAACTAAAACACTAAAAAAAACAAAAAAAATCAACAAAACAAACAAAAACAAGAACCTGATCAAACATTGCTAATATATCTACTGAGTAATAAGGTTTTATATCTCCTTTTAAAGACATTTAGACATCTAGTTTTGGGGCCCTTTGAACAAATATATAATTTTAAGTTAGAGAGGTGAGTACTTTAGGTAAATGAAAGTTTGAATATCCACGTGTATTATAAGAATGTACGTCGGCATTATACATGCGAAAAAGAAATCTGAAATACCGTTTGGTATGTAGTTTTTAAAACATAAGTACATTCAAGTTGCAATTTCATAATTAGAAAAATCAAATATATTCAACATATTCAGGTTATTAAATAACGGGTTTGTATGGGGAAGACAATTGGCATGCGAAATGATTCTCACTGGCCTTTTTTATAATCTTTAAAAACGTAGCATTGAATATGTAGCCGAGGAATTCCAGGATAGATTACAGTATTGAAAATAAGGTGAAATAATGGATTTATAGATCATTTTGAGTATATTTTGTGGGAAATGCTTTAACTTATTTAGAATACCTATACTTTTAGAAATGTTCGTGCAGATGATTTAAACATCATGATGCTCATTTAATGATAACTTACTATCAATAGTCACACCCACATTTTTTAAAGAAGAACAAAGATCGATAATGTTATCATTCAATGAAAGAACTATATCATTATAATCAATCTACTTGTTGGAAAAATCATATAATGGGTTTAATTTATGTTTAGAATTAACTTATTAGAAATTAGCCATGAATTAATTATGTTATTTCGCGATTGAAATGAATAATCAAACTTCCAATATTATAATCGCTCAAGAACAGACTGGTGTCATCTGCAAATAATATATTGACCTGCATTTAATCAGCAGATGTACGAGATTTATTGTGTTATTACCAACGCTCCTTCTCTCCCCTTTCCTTTTCTTCTCTGCAAGTCAGTCTTTTCTATTTGTATTTGTTATTGTTGTTGTAACTAAGTTGAGGGCTGCGGGCACGTCAAGCTACTTTGCTTATTTCTGTAGCCCTCCTGCATCTAATGTATGTTAACTATGCATTCAATATATTTGTTTAAATTCGTTTATTATCTGTATAAAATTATATACACTTAAAATATTGTATCAAACCATATTATGTTCATGAAAATGTATGATGAAAAAAGAAAAAAAAGATGCAGAAACCAATAAATCAAATCAAATCAAATCAAATCAAGTATGTGAGATGTGTTACAAATATCATTCATGTAAATAAGAAACAACAGAGGACCAAGTATAGATCCCTGGGGTACTCCACATATGATGAACTCTGAATTAGATTCATGATTATTTACGAACACATACTGCTTACGATTAGACAGATAACTTTTTAAAAGATCTAAAAGAACATCTCGAATACCATAATTATTAAATTTATATAACATAATTGAATGAGCTACGGTATCGAAAGCTTTACTCAGGTCAATAAATAATCCAATCAAATTTTTCTTTTTATCAAGTGCATTACACACTTAACAAACAAAATCAACTAAAGCAGAAGATGTGGAGTACCCAGGGTGGAAACTGTACTGACTATTGGATATGATGTTGCAATGATCAAGACATTTAAACAATCGATTATAGAGGCACTTTTCATTGATCTTAGAGAATACAGGTGAGACAGAAATAGGTCTATAGTTATTAGTATTTGCAGTAGAACTACTTTTAAATACATGTATCACTTTGGCGATTTTTTAATTATCAGGAAAGATTCCTGACATCATCGAAGAATTGAAAATATTACATAATGGAAAGCAAATAATGTGGATCATTTCTTTCTACATATTGAACATATTAACACGTAAAGTTGATATGCGTATCTTGGATATTTTGCGTTAAAGACGGAACAATATTGATTTTTTTAAATCGTTGTATTCATTGGCAATGGTATAATTATTATTGATGGATTGATCATCTACAATGAGTTTGTCGACATGTGTCTTTTTGGAGAATTTGCCCATCGCCTTATTTATTAAATTCCATGTTTTCCTCATTGCACCAGTAGAAATTTATCATGATAATATTTATTTCGATTTTTTTTTAATTGTATTATTACATTAATTTCGAGTTGGACAATTCATGTATTTTTCATATAAGCGGTATTTCTTCTTGCATATTTTACGTTAATCATCATTAAACCACAATTTCTCTTTTCTGGGCTTATAAGGCTTCTGAACATTTGGAAAACAACCATCATATATAGACTTAAATTGATTTAAAAAACAATCATAGATAATATTTGGATTTCCATTTTCAAATTGCCAACATACGGCTTTAAGTTTTTCGATAAATAGTTGAATATTATTATTTTCACATATATCACGTTTCACAATGTGTGAATATTCTACGTTATCAAATATTCTATCGTGAACGCAATACACTGGGAGATGATCGCTTATATCAGCAAATATAATACCACTTTTAATATGTTCTATGTTATTAGTAAATATATTGTCATTCCAGCATTAATCAATCACTTATATGCCTTTCTGTCCCCACTGCGTGGAAAACAAACTCGCTTTCCCATAGCGTGGGGACAGTATCACGAGTATAATATACTGTTGGAACAGTCCCCAGCCACTGCCGTAAAAACAAAGTTGATTTTCCATAGCTTAGGGACTATATCACGACCATATACACGTTGGCGTACACTCGAGCTCTCTATTATATGGTCGTGATATAGTCACCACGCTATGGGAAATCAAGTTCGTTTTTTGTACGGCAGTGGGGACTATATCACGACCATGGATAAATAGATAGATAAATTGTATTTATTGATTCATTTCCATGTATCGCAGTTACAAGTAACTGAATTGTGCATGAATAAAACATTGATGGTGAAGACAATTATTAATTTCAAGATATATCACAGTAAAAAGTAACTGAATTGCACATGAGTAAATTGCTGGAAGAAAGCAAGTATACATTTCAAGATGTCACATTACAATCTACATAATTATGAAGAGCGTGTATATACTATATACCATTAATCTTATACAATATTTCAATTTAAAAATTTGAGTTAAAAAAGAAAGAGAGATGGGAAAACAGGAGAGAGAGAAAGAGAGAAAAAGAGAGAGAAAAGAGAGAGAGAGAAAGAGATAGAAAGAGAGAGAGAGAGAGGGGGTGAAAGGGGACAGATAGAAAGAGAGGGAAAACAATTATGTACATGCTGATAAAATACAAAGATACATTGCAAAACAAATATAACTATTATAAGGTGAACATTAGAAATATTAAAATATAAATATAGATATGCATCGCATTATTCATGTCATAAACAAATACATTGATTAACTTGGTAAAAATTCAGACCTCCGATTTATGAATTAATTATATACTAAGGAATATGAAATTGTAATTTAAGAAAGAAAACAAGAAATTTGACAATTTAATTTAATTTAATTAAGTATAATAAGTATAATACAATCATAACAAAACTTTTGTTATACAAACGGATCAAATCTGGGATTGGGCTATTCTGCATACGTTTAGTTTTGCACCTGGGTTCAGGGATCTTGTTAGTTCTTCGCAAAGTTCTATTGTGTGCTCTTTGGGGTATAAATTGTTTGAACTGGTATGTGCATAATAGAGTTTTGTTAAAGAAGGTAACACATAAGTCATTTCGACGACTTTCCAAAGTTTGTAATTTCGATTGAATAAGAGCGTTTGCGTAACTATGGTAATCCATTCCAAAGATAATCCTCAATGCACGTTTTTGTATTCTTTCTATGCGTTGTTTGTGTGCACCAGTGAGGCCTCCGCTCCAAACTTGAGTAGCATATTTTAGGATTGGGCGAATATAGCCAATAAAAATAGTAATTAGATCTTCATGAGAGAGGCCGAACTTCCCGAAAGAACGGAGCATATATAGTTTCGCATTCATTCTTTTTTCAATATCTCTGACATGGGCTTCCCACTTCAAATCGTGAAACAGTTGTAAGAACACAATTTTCGAGAATGATGGAAGACTGATTGCCTGGTACTCTTGAAAAGCAAATGCCCATTTAGATACACTTTGTAGGATTCAATTGCATTTCATTAATATCAGCCCACAAAAATAGACATTCTACAGCTTCTTGCATAATTGAAATTTGATTTTAAACATATGTATACTTTCAGAAGATTTGAAATCATTTATCATCACAAGACAAATTAAGGGTCCAAGTTTCGTACCCTGAGGCACACCTGCATTTATTTGACTCCATTCTGAGAGATCGCTGTGGTAGCGAACTCTTTGTTTACGTTCGGAAAGAAAATCAGATATCCAGTAAACTACCGCTGGTCGTACACCGATTTCAATTAACTGTTTGATGGCAACTATGTGGTCTATTCTATCAAACGCTTTTTGAAAATGTGTGAGAAGTATCGTCGATGACGTTTTTGGTACCTTAGCTTTTAAAAAAACATAATGAAGAATAATAATCAAACAGTGTGAGGTCGATAAACATTTCTGGTTCCAAACTGATAAGGGTCAATATGTTGGGCAATGTCTTGATTAATCCACTTTGCGATGAAACCTTCAATGACTTTAGCAAAATGGTCTGTTAACAAAATGGACCATATACTAGTAATATAAGTGCGAGTGTATGCCAAGGCTAGGTGTTTGCGTGTGTGTGTCATTCATTTGCGAGCATCATAGGAATCGCAAAAGGAAGTCGTAGAGTGTATTCTGGTTGGTGTGATTTTAGTAATCCCCATTTGACGCAGTGGGGACTATATCACGATTATACTTTGAAATGTGTGCAATTATTACGACAATCACAGAAAACATTGAAGATTTATATTGTAAAAGGCACACATTTCAAAACAAAGACAAAACTACAACAGGCTTCCTGGAACTTGGATTAGTGTATAAAAAAAATGGCGGCATTAGCATTCGGACTTGCTCTACTCGCTTTATCTTTGAAAACAGGTATGTGATCTCCCTTATTTTTCCTTTTTAAACCGACCGACTGCAAAATACCGGTCTATCTTTCCGCATGTTGGTGCCTTTTGTCCTTTTTATCGATTTTGTGTACGAGTAGCGTTCTGTATAATGTTTTGTCCGTTTTTTGCATCATTCTACAATTCCCTTCTTCTTTTTTCGGTCCTCCGTTGGCTTCGGAGTAGTGGGAGTAGTAGTGGTAGTGAGAGTGATACGTGAATAGTCAGGATAGGTGAAGGCAGAAAGTCAGAGAGATTAGGTAGTACAATAGGAGGCTCGGATAGAATGAATATGGTGAATGTATTGTTAGGCAGTATTATCAAGGGTAGAGTCAGTAGGAGCGGAGAGCTCAGGTTGAGGAAAAGGGTCAATAGCTGTGAATTCTAGAGGGTTGAGGGGGTAAGGGTTATAGGAGAAGTTTAACTCTGTCCTAATGGGTGGTTGAGTTCACACAGAGTGAGGATTTGAGATCTGACCACCTGTGCTAACCTTGCTGTAGGTGGGGCGCTAGACCAAATGGGAGGTGGTCAATGAGTTTTGAAAGTATTAAGGAGGATCTGGGTGTCGATGACCATATGCTCTGTTGGGAGTGTCTCCTTTTCTACTGACGTCTTAACTTTAGTAATAACCTATTAAAAGTAGACTCTTTTTAATGAAGACATGTAGGGGTCTTGTAACCTAGCGGATATTTCTCTGGACTGTGAAACACAAAGTACGGGTTAGAATCCCTGCCACATCACAGACTTTTGGCAAGACATGGATCTACATTTGTCACAGTCGACCTAGTATCTGGAAGAATGTTATTCCTGAAAATGCCAGAGCACCTGTAAGAGCAGCCACGTTAAAGCACACGTAATTGTACCTTGCAATGAGTGTCAAAGTCGAACAGACACGGGCGCTATAATTAATACAACAACCCAATGTTATCATTTTTATCATCATTATTATCATTATTTTCTGTAATTTTCACCAGTGTCATTTCTGTTATTCCTTTTGAACGTGTTGCCTTCCTCATAATTTGCACACCTAACAGTCGAACATGACTATATAATTTGTTGGGGGCGGGGTATTCATTAATGTCAATTTTCAGTTGAGGTTTTAATTATTATTGTAAGTTTTGGCTGTTTTTACATGAATATGTATTTAGTTATTATCATTCTTTTTAATAGTATACAAATATACACTGCCTTGAGAGGTTCGGGTTAAAACTATGCGCAAGAGGTGACTCCAATAGTACTATTTGCTGAGGGGCGCAGCCCCGAAGCAAATGGTACTTTTGGAGTCACCGAGGCCCATAGTTTAACCAGTACCTCGAATAGAAGGCATGGTATATTTGTTTTATATCCTGCATCAAACATTTATAAAAAAATAAAAAAAAACATTTTTGGGAAAAAAAAATTTAGAACAAAAAAAATGCCAATTTTTATCTAAAAAGATTTAAAATATTTTGTTTTCATTAAATTAAGATTTGAAAAAAAAAAAATTCAATTAAAAAAAAAATATCACATTTTTTTTCAACTCCCAAATAGTAAACCAAAATAGTACTCTCATATAGTACTTTCTAAAAATAGCTCAAATATTTTTGGTCATGTGACGAGCTCTCAACCAATCAAAAGCCAACAAATTTTTGATGCAGGATATAATATTAATTATATTATAACTAATAGTAGTAGTAGTAGAAGTAGTAGTGTAAGAACGGGTTGTATAAGTAGTATTATTATTATTACACTCAAACCTGTCAATAGCGACCGCTCAAGGGAAACAAAATATATGGTCTTTGTAGACAGTTGGTCACTAAAGCTGGTTGGACTGTAGTGTTATTAGCATTGTTTTCGTTATTTGTTCTAATCTGAGTACTATGTGTATTTGTATTATCATTGCTATTATTATAGTTAGTTATATCATTATTATAACTGATTTTATAATAATTGTAATTATATTTCTATTCAACTATAATTTACATTAGAACCATCATCAACTACATGCATGATGCAAATTGATTATCAACTGTCCTTGTTCATCTTTCAGAAACAAATGGACAGATCACAACTGTTCCGGTAGAGCTTCACACCACTGAATACTACTCTCCATGCAGGTGTCTTATCTGTCCAGAATCAACTGCTTTAGTTCAGTGGTATAGAAGCAGTAACTCGGAAGCCTTTATAAAGGATGGAAAAGCCATCGCATGGTGGTCTGAAGGAGCAAATGATACTTCACAGGGGTTTGGAATCAAAGATGACTTCTCCATGATTATATACAATCTAACCGATCAACATAATAACAAATTGTATAGGTGCATCGTTTCTCCAGTTGGTGGTGCTGCGGCGTGTACACATGATATTAAACTGAGCATATATGGTAAATATCTTTTCGTGTTATTTCGTTTCAATTCGAAGATTGCTTTGAAATTCGCCGCCAAAACACCAAGACAATAATACATTAATTACACTAGAAAAAAAGCAGAGGACTGTACATCGATTTCATTCCTATATTAAATAAAGATAAATATTCTAACGACAATTAGTCTACGCGCTCTACCAGTTTTTTGAGAAAAAAAATCGAAGACTGTTGATACCATATTATTCAAAATGTAGCAGTGATTATCTTAACCACCTAGCTAAAAGTTAAAGTATAGTTTTAACGAATTATGTAACAGTTGATACAATTTGTTCGTTTGTCATATTTTTTTTATCATTTATTAACGGCCTATTCCCCAGAGAACGAAAATGCTTTTGAGTCGAATGACATTATAACCTTTTAAGTGGATTATTTAATTAGGTCTGCAGAGAGTCTTGTGTTAACTGTGTCAGTTTTAAATTCCCAGAAAAACACGTTTTCAAGAAACACTCATTTTGTTACTTTTGAACATGTCTGAAGCCTGTATTTAATCCAGGGTTTGCGTTGTCTCCTTGTTCGGTCAATATAAGAATATGTGTATGCTCATGAGCGTATATATATATATATATATATATATATCAGTTTCATTTCAGTTTCAGTTTATGGTTTCCAAATCTAACATGGTACAAATATTACAGTATAAAACAATTCTTTGCAAATTATAATAATACAAAAGGAAATAAGATACATGTTACGAATTAAGATATTGATCGAGTTATTTAACCATTTTTAAAAGGAGACGAATATATATTTTTTGATAGTGAAATATGACGAAACCTTATAAAAAGCAAAGCTTGTAAGGAATAGATTCTGTAAATATGTTTATATCTGATTGTATATGAAAACGCATGTATTTATTTATATATTTACAAATTATATATATATATATATATATATATGATATATATATATATATGTAGTTATATAAACATAAACAGATTTCTTGTTTTTGTGTGCAAATACATACGTCCTATACAAATATATCCTCTTTTTTCTTCCAGCCAATCCGGACAGCTCTCCTCTGATTAAGTACATTCGGGAGACCAATGGCTTCAACGTGACATGCTCCATAAGTAATGTCTTCCCGATGACCTTCCCGATATTTACAACAAAAGTACAGAATGGAGCAGCATACATGTACAAGAACAGAGATGGAACTTTCAACACAACTGTGACTTATTGGTTTTCAGCTAACGAGAAGGATACGATCATAGAGTGTCTGTATTCCAATTGGAACTTTAAGAGTATGTCTTCCAGCCGTATTGTTAACAGTGACACCATTGACCAGCCTGAATGCGAGGATACGATGGAAAAGAAGGCGACACGTAAGCATATATATATATATATATATATATACGTAATATGTACATACACACAAACATATTATAGAGGTATAGAGAGAGAGAGAGAGACTCAACACAGAATACAAATTATTTTTAACATATATACCACTCCGTAATGGAGTTTTCAACGCAATATTTTGTTTTAAAGTCGCAAAACAATATTGTCCATACATACATACATGCAAATACATAGTTATGTTTTACTAATCTAATATGTACACACTCTTTAATGTAAAGATACTATGCCCCTTTTGCAGCCAATATCTAATTCAGTAGAACTTTGCAAGAATTATGAATATGTCATGTATGTCTTATTTGTGAAATTTAAACGTTAGCAGTGTCCTAATTTTCCAAGGAAAAGGAATGGAACAGCATTTATCAACATTGATGGAACATACAACACTACTGTGACCCATTGGTTTTCATCGAACGAGAAGTATACAACAATACAATGTCTTTATATATGTAATGCTTCCTGGGAGAAATTTCAATTATTTAAACATATTTGTGGCTTACACCCAGTAAATAAGATCGATTGATCGATCTGTATTGAAAAAACAAGTCAGAAAAAATCTTGGAACCAGCGGGACAATGTCTGTATTCCAATTTGAACTTCAAGAGTATGTCTTCCCTGCGTATTATTGACAGTGACAGCATTAACCAGAACACGACACGTAAGCATATATACAATACATATATACATATTAATACACAATACATTTATATTTGTATATATGCATATACATGTATACAGGGAGAGAGAGAGAGAGAGAGAGAGTGAGACTCAACACAAAATACCAAACTATACAAATTATTTTAACATGTAAAACTCCGTAATGGAGTTTTTTTACGGAATATCATTTGCGTGTGTCTATTCTCTTTTTAAAATATTTAAAGTCGCAGAACAATATTTTTCCATATATACAAACATGCATACATACTTTTTTATGTATGACTTATTCCACGTATATACAAGTTGTTATTATATTTGTCGTCATTGATGCTTGTACGGCGCATAGAGAAACTTTTGTTTATTATTCGCTTTATAAATATTGTATTATTATTATTATTAGTTATTATATACACACTGCTTAACTTATAACGGCTTAAAATATAAAATATTAATCTACGATCACTTAATAAGATGTTTTTATCATTACCTTCGACTTTTTGTTTCAAATATGTGAATTGCCTTATATTTACTTGCATCAATACAGACACCGACTTAGTACTGTGGATGGTGGGGATAATCCCCATAATAGGAGTTCTCTTTTTCGTCGTCATCGTTTATGCCATCAAAACTGGTATGTACTCAATCTTTGTTTACTTAAGGGCCTTAAGGATGATGGATCTAACCGTTGCGAACTTTTCTCCTTTTTACAGAATATCGGTTTATAATTGAACAATTTCGTTTATTAGGGGATAATAATAATGATATTAATAATAATAATAATGGAATTACAACTATTCCTACTAAATTGTATTCAACCTTACTCCTGTGATATGACTTTCAATGTCAAACTTTACTAATTATCCACTCAATATGACGTGTACTATTTATTCCAGCTCTGCGTAAAACCATACGGAACAACACAAAAGACATAGATTGAGATAAACACCATGGGGGAAACAGCGAAGAGGACGAGCCAGCGAAGTCAACTAGGATTATGTTGTTGTGCTAAGTCGTCTAATGTAGTAATCCAGTTTACAATTCCAATACTAAAACATTTAATTATTCTACTTGATATATATCTTGCAACAGCAAGACATTTAATTGAAGCAGGCGGACAGCTAAAAGGAAATAATCCGGCATATTCATAGCTGATTACATTTGGCTTTGTTGCTGGATCATATCTATAATACTTGACGCTTCACTTAGCAACAATGTTTTGAAAATGACATGTCAAATCTATTTGTGCCATATTTTGGTAACAAAAGCGTGACGTAAAGTCAATTTAAGTTTGAAATTATAATCATGGAAGGTTTCTATAGTGTGATGATGTGCATTTTGATAAGCTTGTAAATAAGGGCGAATATGTGCTTCCCATGTGACAGGGGCGTACATCCTCAGATTTGGTTATGTTCTGTTTTAATTATTATTGTTAATATTATTATGATGACTACTATTATTATCATTTTCAATTTTTTCGATATTAATGTTTTTCAATATTATCATTACTCTTATCTTAACTGTAACAATGATGGTGTCACTATTGTAACTTTTTAGGGACTGGAAGTGAGGTTTTGTCTTCAATGGATACATGCCATTTGATAATAGATTTCAGGATAGTAATTTGTAATCGTAATTCTCAACAATATTGACGTTTTTCTGCATGGGGCTAATGCGTATTATGCATGTATTTGAGGTGATTTGAATGAGACACTTTTAGAGATACTGACCGAACTAGACGGTTCTTTTTATTGACAATTTTAATGTTTCCACACAATATCAGTTTTGTCATTTAGATATTACCTTCTGCAGTAAAGGGTCAGATATTAGTCATTGATCAATCACTTTATTGTATGTGAGAATTTAGCAGATTCCCTTCAAAATTTGAGTGCGTTGATACAGTTCATAACTTTTCAAATCATATAGCAGTGAAATTTGTGTTGCGTGGGTTTCCAGGTATCTGAATTGTTAGGAAATGATATGTGAACAGTGATCAAAACAAGAACTTTTGTAGCTGGAAATTTGCGAAAAAGAAAAACAATTCGAGATTAGTCAATAATTAAGAGAATTGTTAGATAGGATGCTTATAAAGTGTGGGAGTCATAATCATTTAATCAAAGTATTCCATGGAAGTATTACAAACGCATGTTTAAAATGCTGCCAATGATTTGGATGATATACCTTCTTTGTGCTATTAATTTCGAAGATATGAAAGTGTGTTAGTAATACTCATCCAATTAATGTCTTAAATTAATTCCAAAATTCATGTGTAAATACTGCAAGTAAAGTTTTAGTAGTGTCATTGGGAAATTGTTTAGTCATTAATGATGAAAAGAGCTATGTAGAAGTGATCTATAGTTCGTTCTGTTCTAGAACCTATGTATATGACTATGGCAAAATAGACTATAAATATTTTGTTCATGATAAGAGTAATATTTATAGTCCTGCTTAAGATGCTATTAAAGTTTTCGATATAGTGAATTTCGTAAAACTATTTGAAATCATGTTACGTAAAGGGATCTGTCCTTTTTTATATGTTATATCCTTTGAATATGTGTTTGGTTCCAAATATTTAGATATTTGCATGGTTACAAACGATGTTAAACAAAGTGGGATTTTTGTTGTATCCCTGTCTGTTTTGTATGTGTATTGATGGTCTCCCTCAATAATTAAACACCAGATACTGTGAAGGCCAGGAAGGAAATAGATAGGGGAGAGAACAAAAAGAGAAATAAAGCAAGAGAAAGAGAAAAGGAATGTCATATAATAGGTTCAATTCAGTTCAGTTCAGTTTATTAAAAAAAAACATGGCATAGTAATCATGACGAACAAACATGATCCAAATTGAGACCCCAAAAAGCAATGCTTGTGAGTGGTGCCCTTGTGGAGGATGGACCTGTCAATCCCAGCGGATTGGAAAAGAGACCAACGTGTTTCAAGGATCTGCGCAATTCAAAACCTGAAAGATGGTAGGATACGGTCATGGATACGATACAGTCTCACGCGCGTAAAGCCCCCCAAAACAAGCAGGTCCCAGCGTCTGCCAACCGAGATCAAGAAGTTCATTTAAAACAAACAAAAAATGGTAATGTACACAAATGATTACAAGGAAATGGAAAGGTTGTGTAACTTTAAAAACATATTTACAAGGAAAAAAGCATGACAATAACTGATTACAAGGTTATATACATTTTAAACATTTAGAAGGTTAAAAAGCTGAATCGCTGACAACATCATGAACCCCCTTAACCCCCCCCCCCCCCCCCGCCCGCCGTTTTCCGGCTTATCATGCTGTACGTATAAAATTCACACACACAAACACACACGCATACAGAGGCTGACTGGCTAATCCTTGCTATAATATAGTACAGTCGGTAATAGCGGCAATCTATTTCAATCTATCTAACCGTATCAGGACAAATACCCCCTGGGCAATCACCCCCGGAAAAATACCCCCTGGAAAACTACCCCCGTAGGACAATAACCCCCCGGAAAATTACCCCCCGGACAATAACCCCCCGAGGACAATCACCCCTCAAGGACAATAACCCCCCGGAAAATTACCCCCCTGCGAATTACCCCCCCCCCCCGAGGACAATTACCCCCAAGGACAACTACCCCCCGAGGACAATTACCCCCGAGGAAAATTACCCCCCGAGGACAACTACCCCCTGAGGACAATTACCCCCCAAGGACAACTACCCCCCGAGGAAAATTACCCCCCGAGGACAACTACCCCCCAAGGACAACTACCTTCGAGGACAACTATCCCCCAGGAAAACTACCCCCGAGGACAACTACCCCTCACCCCCCCCCCCCCCTCTGCGAGGACAATAACACTGTGACGTATAATGCAAGCTTCTCTCCAAATTGCTATTTACAGAAAATGTCATAAACCTTCATTTTCTTTGTTATTTATGAAGTTCATTTCAGTCTTTTCAAATTATTCAATTCGATATAGGGGTTAGAGGTTGCCCAATTCCCCCGTAGTTTTGCTACCGAGTAAAGAACAGAAATTACATTTTTAGAAATTGAACAATACATTGCGCGCAGATGAGAAGGCGTTAAAGCCCGGGCCTCCCCCCCCCCCCCCACCCACTCAGTGTTATTGAGGGTACGCATATGCTCGTTCCCTCTTTTTGAAAGCACCCCCTATCTGAGGACTGCCAACATTTCCGAACCCCCCTTTTGCGGGCTTTTCCTGACTTGGAGACCCCCCCTAAATCAGGAAAAATGCTCAATGTACCCCCCTAAATTCGGAATAACTTCTCAGGAGTCCAAAGAGATGAAAGAAAAATAAAGGAAAAACACCCCCTTTTTAAAGAAATCTCTGGGTGAAAAGTCAAATACACCCCTTTTTTTTTACAATTCTCGGGCCGGACTTTGTCGCACGAAAAGTACCCCTTTACCGGACATTTTGGCAACACGCATGCGGTCATTCCGACCCCTGAGTGGGGGAGCCGGGGTTACAGCCTCTCTCACCAAGAATGGCACAACAAAGAAATTAGGATGTAAGATTTCCTTTATGCATATTCTGTAAATTTTTTAATCAGCTGATCGTGTATTTGTCTTTGTATGTATAATGGGCCCTCATCCATGATCCATAAATTAAGGTTTTCTTCACATTATCTATTTATTTCTGTTGTCATGATGAAGTATAATATGTTTTCTTGTACGTTAAATTATTTTGAAATAGAAATTGCCTTCAAGTTATATGTACGGTGTCACGTCAAAAGAAAATGAATATCCGCTCTCTGGTAATTCATATCATTGGATTTTGTAGCTCCAGCACAGCATTTTCAACCGGGGTGCTGCAAGAGAATGATTTAAAAACGTTGATTTTGTAAAAAAAATCAAATATCAGAAACGGTTAAAATATGTAATTACATGAGAAAATAACATTTTGAAAATACTTAAGTATCTTCCTTCCTCGCTCGCTGACAATATATTGACGTCAAGGCAAATAAGGGAAACCAGAGGCCCGAATATCCTCATATTCGTGTAGCAAGGTCATGACCGAATATATCACTTTTTATATATGTACATTCGGCGGCAAGGTGCCCGCATACAGTACTTTAATTCGTTTCTAGAGTATGGATTACAAACTAATTTGTTAGTAGGTCTTTGAATCAGCAACCGCACTGGCGTTGCATAAATTATAATGACAGGGAAATGTGAAGTAATGAAGAAGACAACGTGCTATAGTATTTGAACGAATATGGGTTCATGCAGGGGATCTTATGTGCTCGTAGCCATCTCTCAATGTGTCAGATCGTATTTTGCTATTGAATCATGATTGTCCACGGGGGTAGTTGTCCTCAGGGGGGGGGGGATAATTGTCCTCGGGGGGTAATTCTCCGGGGGGTAATTTTCCGGGGGGTAATTATCCTTGGGGGGTAGTTGTCCTCGGGGATGATTATCCGGGGGTAATATTCCAGGGGGTAATTGTCCTTTGGGGGTAGTTTTCCGGGGGGTAATTTTCCGGGGGGTGATTGCCCAGGGGGTAGTTGTCCTAGAAACCTATCTAACAGATATGATTTGCGCAAAAGTCTAAATCTAGGAAGAGCGGTACTGTCCTTCATGTCTGCGGGTAAATTGTTCCACTCTTTAATACATGTGATTCGAAAGGAATTCAGTGCAACATTTGTCCTTACATGAGGTTGATGCACTAGGTTACTTTGAATTGTATTGTAGATATGTATCTGAGAGTTACAGGAAAATAGGTCTTTTAACAGGCAAGCCTGAGGACAAAACTTGAGTTTAAACACAAAAATCATACTACTGAAAGAAATCGTGAAGATGTAAAAGCCCAGGTAAAACAAGAAATTAATAAGATAAGATAACATGGAACAGCACCATCGGAGAGACAAAGAAGGAGAGACAAAGATAAACAATCAGTAGGTGAAGTGAGGGATAGAAAGGGGAGAAAACAAGTAAAATATCTTAGAGAATGAAAACTGACTTTTAAAGGAATACCATGCATTCCACACAACATGCATTATCTAGCAAAATGATGTAAAAGTGAATGTAGTTTAGAGTCATACATTTTAAAGAGATATATGATTGAATCTGATCATTTCTGTTTAAATTATATGAACCAGCGGTAACACTCCTTGTAATTTACTTTGAGTTCAAGAAAAGAGAATAAAATAATATGACTCATCGGCATCATGATTACTACACGGAACAGCACCGTTGGCACGAGAGAGAAAGAGAGAGAGACAGACAGACAAGAGAGAGAGAAAGAGAGAGGAAAGTAAAACGATGAAGGGAGAAAGAGAGTTGCACGTATTGCGAATGGGAACAGGGGCGGATCTAGTTTTTTGATAAGGAGGGGGGCGGTTGACCCAATGGCTATGTGGAGCACCGTCTATGAGCCCTGTAGCGCATAGTGTTCAAGCATGACTCTAACACACATTTTTGCAATACATATTGAGCGAACGTCAGCCATCGTTGCAGAATGGATTTAACATATGCAATCTACCCTTGATTTACTTCCTTAAGTAAATGACGTAGTCTTTGCACTTGAGACGGTTGCAATTAGTCTTCCCATGCGATGGTTTTTATGCAGTACATAACAGGACAAGTATGTAAATGTTTTATTACAATTGTGTTAACAATTTATTAATGGATGTAAGAACCAGACAGCCAATGTCCCCTCTGATGACTTAGCAGAATATTTGCGAATCATTTTCAATCAAACCATTTCGTATATGCAAAACAGGCACCTTTTTTCAATGAATTTGTATACCATTTTAAATGTTGTCTTCCTCCCCAGCAATAGCATTAGAACATTCCTTTTGGATATATTTCAACGCTTTGATCCCCTTCACTTCGCATACTTTTTAGCAGTAGTTTTGCTTGTTACTCTACCCTATTCGTAGAACATATGTCGAACTTACGATTTAATTTTTTTGGTAATAGGTCGTGGTAGTTAATTGTGGTGAAACTCAGAAACGGCATTATTTTATTTCTTTTAACGGTCACATCATTTAATTGCATAATTATTTATCTGATCTACAATATAGTAAACAGTGCATGAATGTAGAAATATATTCATTGTTTCTCCGGTGCTTTTTTAAGCAAATACCCTATTTTGTAGAATGTAACTATTATCAACAGCCGATGTAATACATGGCTGTCAAAATTGTACACATAATTTCTCATTTTTGCCTCCCTCACCCCCGTCTTTCATATGTTATCCATTTGAACAAAAGCGTTTAGAGTTCTTGTATTCGTGGTCGAAAGATGGTTTCTATTTCAGATAGTTTACTGATGTGTATCTGACTGATGAACACATGCATCCTTCGCAGCAGGATGCTTTTATTATTAACAGGAATCAATGTATGTGAGCTATATCCCCCTTAAAGGTAGTGATAGCTGCAATTGAAGCTCCTATCTTCAATTTAAACAAAATCAAATCATATGATTAGGTGTATGATTTAACGATCTCTTCCTTTCCTTATAATAAGGAAAGAATAATGATTATGAATAATAATTAAAGTATAATGAGTATACATATATTTTTAAACAATAAATAACAATGCAATGAAATGCATTCTGATCTTTTTAGGATGAGCATTTTTGGTCACCAGCTTAGTGAATAATTTCCTTTTGTTTTGTTGAAAGAAGAAACGTAAACAGCTATATTAACGCTATATTAACGGAAATTACCTGTTTTTGCATTTTTTGTTCAGTAATGGCATGAGAAAATGATTTTAAAGAGGGTGATATGAATTTCAATACACGAAGAAGGGAAAAGTTGCGCAGCATGTTATTATATTCATGTGGTAGGGGCCACGCTCCTACAGGCCAAACCAGAAGTAGAAAAGGTGCTTTAATATGAATTGTTGACGGGGAAGATTTGAATAAATTATCCAGATATAATCTTTTTTACCCCACTCATGGTAATTTTTGGCAACTTTTATGCCAAATCTTACTGTTATGGTCACCATTTGTTTAAACAATGTTTATTTTCAGCAATTTTTGTTTGAAAGGTAGGTAAGAACGGGTTCTGATCTCGAAAGTCACCAAAATGGCAAATGACCGACAGTGGCATGTATAGGGACTATGGCACGCATCCCCCTTCTTGCTCTAGCTTATCTATGCTTCTTTAAACTCGAGGGAGCAAGATGACTGACCTATACATAACTATATTTTTTTCATCCTAAAAAAACGTCACTGTTACGCATATTTTACAAGGATCGAAGGTGTA
The DNA here is from genome assembly GCA_035222895.1 of Strongylocentrotus droebachiensis. NCBI lineage: Eukaryota > Metazoa > Echinodermata > Echinoidea > Camarodonta > Strongylocentrotidae > Strongylocentrotus > Strongylocentrotus droebachiensis. The sequence goes on from JAVYIG010002869.1 coordinate 118,809, forward strand.
AAAAGTTTCGAATGTTTAACAGTGATTTGCGGTTTTCTTCCTCACACAAAAAGGCGGGGAATTTAGAGCGACAGACGAAATTTCTGATTTTTTGTTAACGATGAACCTCTCAAAATACATTTTCCTCCTATACTAGGGGTGCAACATTCCCCTGGAGACTGAGTAAACTTACAGGCAACAAAGCAACGATAACTAAATGTTCATTCTCTTAATTTTAATTGTGACACATTTTAAAATTGTATGTATATAACTTGTTCCTGAGGCAACACGCTGGTGCGAGGGAGCAAAAAAGTACTAATTGTATTTACATTAACAAAATTTGGGGAGCATCTTATTTTTACTACCCCCTCCACCTTTTTTGTACCCCTACAAGTGCCGCCCAGAGCATATGCCGTATCTGCACCACCCCTCCCCCACACCTTTATATGCTACTGGGTATGTTTTTGACCAGCCAGATGTTGAATATTGGTGGATAAGCTCTTTTTATCCCCCCCCCCCCCATTATAGGTTTTTATTACAATTGAGTGAATAGCAAATTGCTCCGCTAAGCCATTTTGAATTATTCTAGAAATCACACAAAATGTTAATTTGGGTCAGAATTCTATATAATCATATATATACTACGAACAAGTGAAAGGTATATTTTGTGTCAATTGTACAAAATTGGGTCATGCGTCTGCATGTAACTATAGAACAACAATATACAATACTAGACTTTAATTCGTCACTTTGACGAATTAGGTGATACGTATGCTCATATGTAACATAATAAAGAACACATTTTCACGATTTCATATTTCGTTTACTACTCCCATTATGGTCTATCCATGAGTCAAGTTTCAACTGTAGGGCAGAGGGAGACAGACCAAGAGAATAAGAGGGACGCAAGGCAAGATAGAGAGCGAGAGAGGGAGAGGGTGAAAGAGAAGAGAGATAGATAGATGCAGAGACAGACCAAAAAAGGAGAGGGGCAGAACATGAGAGGAGAAGTAAAAGAGCAAGAGAGAGGAGAGAGAGAGATGCAATTGAGAACAATGCCTTCCAGATGACCATGATTGAAAGTGGTATAGCGCCCCCTTCAGGTATCCGATTGAGGATTGTTATATATGATAATTGACATGTCACCTATGATTGAATGTTTGACTATGATAACGTCATGATAATGTTAGATAGTCTACATAAATCTCGTGGAAACTTGTCTCAGCTACAACATACTTAAAAATCAACAAAATCCTAGCAGAAATATTGGCGATATTGCTCAAAACACAGGAATGTAGAATCCAGATTTGAGAAAAAGTAATCTCCCATAGGGATTAAACGCAAAAAGTAATGGATTAAGTGAAAATAGGGTAATAATAAAGAAAATAGGGTTGTTTATTACATTATTTGCGATTCTACGTGTTTTAATACTCAAAGGAGATGGTACAGTGAAAGGTCAACAAATAAAGTGAAGACAAATATTGTTGGAGACACCCGGACTCGAACCATGGATCTCGAGGATGGAAGTCAAGTGCGTTACCGATATACCAAAACATTTCCCATAGCGATTACACGTAAACGGGAAATGGAATTCTCAAATCCTACTTTGCAAGTGAAATATGAGCATAATCCCGGCATCTGATCGAAAAATGAAAGGCACACGTGTGATAGATTATTGTCTCAGCTACAACATATTCGAAGCTCAGCAAAAACTAAGCTAAGACAACGGAGATTTTGCTCGTGAAAGACAGGAGTGTAGAATCGAGTTTTGAGAAAAAGTCATGTCCCATAGAGAATACACGCAGAATGTGAAAAATTGACATGCCTCCTTTAATCGCAAAAATACGCCATGATGCCTTTGTCAAAATGAAAAATTGTTGTCACTATATTTGTAGATAATTGTTTCAGCTAGAACATATCGAAATTTGAAAGAAAATCTATTATCATTAACAGAGATACAATCAATTTTCGAAAAATATGCTGACGTCATAACATGCAAATTAATGTTTTGAGTTTGGAGGACATTATGGTGACGTCATGAGTTAATTGAGGGTCAAATGAGACATGAATTCATATTTACGACTCATAATCTATCTAAATATGAACAAATATTGGGAGTTCCTATCTACTCTGAAGGGTTACAAAGAATTTTGTATAGGCATGTTTTTGCTCATGTATTGTGAATAAAGATAACGCAGGTCCGCGCGCACTGTCAACTTTGACGGACGCTCATTGCGTTATTAAAAGATGAACAAGTTATCAAAATGCTTGGAAAAATGTGCCAAATAAGATGATAGAGAAACTTCGGCGATTCTATGTTGCAAAATGCTAGTACGCGCAAAAAACACGCGCGCATGCGCGTGAGCGTGATTTGTTGTCAAATGCTCCATATGGCCTGAAACGTATGCAAAACAAAATTGGGATGATTAAGAGCATTTAAAATTTTGCGCGCGCGTAAACGCGTGGACGAACGCGTACGCGCTCATCTTCGCATGTTTATTGACCTGAAATTGACCGGACAAATCTTGACAAATATGAATGAGAAATGGCTTTCTGTTATGAAGATATGATCATAAGTTGATTTTCACAAAATGGCATCTGGATGACGTCACGATAACTTTGAGTCTTTGAAAAGTCACGCAGTTCTAAGTTAGACTAAGATCTATGTTCATTAAAAAATTCATGACAATGGCTTTATTCAGTTTTGAGATATCCTGCGAACAAATTCGAGGAAGAATAAATAAATAATAATAAATAACAATCTTGACGAAATCAATAGGTGATATGTAGACTTCGTACGTATCACCTAATAAACCTCCATGGCTTGTGTAAACAATAAAATATGACCTGTGTGAACCATATCATGAAGTCATCTTGTCAACGATGAATGGCGTTATATCCTTTACTGTAATGGGTGTATTAAAGGCTTTCATATACGAGCTGTAAAGAATGGAATAATGAAGTTTGTAGATACTCTTTTCTCCAAGGTCTGTCGTCAATTGACACATATGTGAATATAACGATTAAGAATAATATAGGCAGAGACAAAGAGGTCCTACATCGAATATAGGCCCGCGGGGGGGGGGGGGGATGGTTCATGCAACTATCATACAAATAAGATCATTGACATATTGACGGTCAGTCGACTTGAACGCTTAGTCACGACCCCAAACCTATCCTATTATTTGCAGAGCGCCATTGCAAATTACAAGGCAACTTTAAATGAATGCATGGGCCACCAAAATAAAAACTGAAAATATATATAATTAAAATATAACACGAACAATACTGACAAGATTATATTACAAATAGCTACTTTAAAATATACAAAATCTGTTTACACCCTCTCTGTATATCACATTGTTTTGATTGTTGTTTATTTGTTTATGTTATTATGTATTGTACCAGAGCTGGCCATGCTTCTGCATAGAGGCACCAATCCTGCAGCCGTTTATGAATATTCATTAATCTGACCGCCGCGCGCGCTCGCACTGCATGCGTACGCCATGCAGGTTTGAGGCCCTTCTAATGCTGGATTGGTGCCATATTAGGTTATTGTTATAGGATCTATATATAATAGTATAGTATTAATGACTGCTTTGAGAGAAATAGTTGTTTTATTACGCTCAAGGGAAGGTTAGAATTGTGCTATTACCCGAGGCGTGCCGAGGGCAATAGCCCAATTGTAACCTTCCCGAGAGGGTAATAAAACAACTATTTCTCGAATATTAAAGCAGTCATTAATACTTTTATATGCCGAAAAAAATAGACTAAAAAATAAAAAATAAATAATTAAAAAACTTTTGTCGAAGATGAGATTCGAACTCTTGCGTACAAAAGGTGATGTAACTAAAGTCAGCGCCTTAACCCGCTCGGCTATCGCGCTCTGTTAAATACATAGTAGTTTTTTCTTATATATACATTAAAATGGATTGAAAACGGTTTCGAGTGGAGGATGCTTCGCGGCTGCTCCATATAAACAGGCCCTTCTTTTACTTTTGCAATGCATATTGGCACGAATTTAGATCAAGATCTATCGGCAGATGTTGTTTTTTGTTTTTGGAAGTTTATTTTCGTCTTCATGTCAACAATGCAAGATAAAATTGTCGGTAAGATCGATCGAGATTCAATTGTATTGAAATTGCCGACCAATTTTTCGCACACGTACGCGGTATCCTCGATCGCTCAGACCATTTTTTAACATGTAAACCTATGGGGTAACCATGGAGACTGAACTATTTTCCCAATAACCATGGTTATTGGGAATTTTACAGAAATAGTTGAAGTTTATGAATCAATTCGACCAATCAGATGGCTGGATTTCTTAAGTGAGGTATATAACACTTATTATCCTGTGATATTTCAATTGCTTACATACTTGTGGAGGGCTGAAATTGATGACATGCAGGTTTGGTGCCCATCCAATGCTGGATTGGTACCATATTATGTTATTGTTGTAAGATCAGTTATCCTGTAATATTTTAAATGCTTACATAATTTTGAAGGGCTGATATCGATGACATGCAGGTTTGGTACTCATCTAATGCTGGATTGGTGTCATATTGGTTTATTGTTGAAAGATCTGTTATCCTGTGAAAAGTTGTTTATACACCTTTATGAATGGTTGAAATTGAAGACATGCGGATCTTAATATCAACATCATAAAGCATTTGTATGTAATAAAGAATTTGTTGGAACTGTTTCCGTCTCTTTCACTGATGGTGCTGTTTCATTTACATTTTACTGTCATTTCTTATGTTTCTCCTGTATTATTTACATATCTATATGTGTGTGGGAATGTATCTGTGTGTTTCTCATGAGCTGCATATATTAGGGGGGGGGGGGGTGGAAATGAAAAGTTCAAGAAAACGAAAATTACACTCAGGAGGAGAGGTATATCACATATGTCAAACTATCCCCCCTCAACAACACAAAAAGCGGTTAGCAAAACAAAAAAAGGGGGGGGGATTGAACAAATGAAATAAAATAAATTATAATTCCTTTAAACAGAATCCTGACATGAAAGGATTATCAAAGAAAATCAAATAATTTAACTGAAGCATGACAAAATATAACAGAACAATTGCAGAAATGACAGAACAAAATAAACAAGACACGGTTAAGGCATATTTAAATACATGACAGACAAATAATGATGCTTAATACAGATATTAAACGGATTTACTTAAAAGAATACAAAACTTAGACAAGTACTGCGAAATACATGTATTGACAAAAACAAATTGTAATCGGTCCACATGTCAATCACAATTTAACACAGAAAAATGAATTGTAGAGGATTTACTTTTTTAAAGAAAACCTTTACAAGAGTTTAAGCCTAAATGATAGCACCAATTTAGCATCATAACCTGCTGGGGTGGTCTAATTCCCAATATAATTTATATAGTTTTTACAAACCGGTCAATGTTATCAATATTGCTCTCATGCTAGCTATAGCAGCGTTATGCTAAGTTCACACCGACGCCGAATTGATGGCGCATTAAATCGGCGAGCAAAGCGGCGGCAAAGCGTAACAAAGCTTAATTAAAGCGTAAAGACCGTAATAGAGCGTGAGAAAGCTTTGAGCAATTCGGGACATTCGGCAAGAGCGCCAATTTTTTTTAAACTGTTTAAAAATTTGAGGCGATCTGTCACGAATTGCGTAAAGCGGGGAGAGCGTATTAAAGCTTATCAAAGCGTCACAAAGCTTATCAAAGTTTTGCTCAAAGCGTAGGAAAGCTTAACAGAGTTTAAATTTTTGGCGCTCTTGCCGAATGTCCCGAATTGCTCAAAGCTTTCTCACGCTCTATTACGGTCTTTACGCTTTAATTAAGCTTTGTTACGCTTTGCCGCCGCTTTGCTCGCCGATTTAATGCGCCATCAATTCGGCGTCGGTGTGAACTTAGCATTACATATCTCAGGAGATCGTGAGATTTTTTGAAAAAATGACGCCGAATTGATCGCCGATTTAAAGCGCGACATTCGGCGTCGGTGTGAACTAGGCATTAGCGACACGCGCGGCGAATGAATATTCATGAGCTCACGGCTGCAGGATTGGTATCTATATTGTGCTACCGTAGATATACCGAGGAAAAAATTTCATAAGTTGTCAGCTATAGATGGCGCTATATAATTTTCCGTAACGGGTGTCATCGATGCTCCCTCGACGTTTTGTTATAGACCCGGTATGAGCCGTTAAGAGTTGAATAATTGATTGTGTAGATTATGTTTCTCTTTTCCTCATACGAGGCATTTTATTACTAAATAAGTTCACAACATTAAATATAGAGTTTGATTACAATATATATATACAAAATCAACAGACTGATAAAATAACATATGGAAGACCCCCCCCCCCCCCCCCAAAACAAAAAAGGGAGGATGGGGAAGATCAAGGCATGCATTTTTTTCAGACTGCGAATGCCTTAAAAGTGCAAGGTGATTGCTGTTATTCGTTTTGTTGTGTCATTTATAGTGCCCTTATAGGACCTAAAAATTTTAACCCCAAAATGTGTGAAAATTAGCCAATAGGATATTACCAATTTAGATGTACTTTAAAAAATTACGGTGAACGTTAATTAATTTATTTATTAATAATAACAACACATGGGCCTGCTGGTTTAGCGTATTATAACCAACACGAAAACGCCAACATCGGCATTGACTGGAATAAAAAGTATAAGGCGCTATTTTATATTTTCAACGGCTGGTTCAAATTATCGAATACTTTTGGGGCACCACAAATAATAGAAATTGTTATATCTATGGATCTTTCAGCCGTCTCTGAACCGATTTTGATCAAACAAAGATGATTGTGCATTTATATTATATGTTTTTTTTTCAAATTTGACACTCAGTTTGAAATTATCTCACACACACACAAATATTTTGTTTAATAATAATAATAGTAGCTAGTTCTTATAAAGCGCTTTTCAGGACCGAAGGCCCTCTCAAAGCGCTTTACAGATATGAATATTTTTTACCCCGGTCAACAAATCTCAACCATCCCTTTAAAGGCTTAAAGGGAATTCCAACCCAAAAAGACAACTACTCGAAAAGAAAGCTGACAAATCAAAAAAACAAACTGATGAAAGTTCCAATTAAATCTGACTAAATATCAGAAAGTTATGCATTTTTGAAAGTTGTAATCACCATACGTATGGGCACTTCAAATTTGCCGAAGCGGTAATGTCAATGTGATGTTTTGCCCGACTACCCTCCCATCTGTTCCAACATATGAAACGACTACATTTTTTTTTAATGTATTGCTAAGGATGGTCTATTATATCTAGAGGACCTATAATAATGGGTTACCTATGATATATTGTGAATAGTTCCCCAAGGGAGAAGGAACTTACAAGAAAAACAGAAAAGTAATGATGTTAGTGTACACGGCAAATGGAAGAGTTATCCACGTCCTATGTCACAATGTACTGATCGGACTAACAATTTGAGATTCACATAGACTAAGTGATCTCATATTTCAAACATTCCTAACTTCCTTACTATTGGTCTTATTCATTTTAAACTTTTGCCATTCTCTTTCTGTTTTTTTTCTGCTCTCATACAAAACAAGGTATTACAAGGGCTGGATTGCAATTCAACTAAGAAAGATTCATCTTAAAACTACTTATTACTTCTACTTTGTTTCTGTATTGCCAATTGACATAAAACATACAATCGCTCATGAAAGTCATCCAAATTGAATGACTGATTGAGGATATAAACCTTATGAATTGCATCATATTATGTAGTTCATGTATTTATTTGATTAGACGTTAAACGTTACAGCTTGTATGATGTTTTAACGTTTTTTTCTTATTAAAAATCAATGTCACATAGAAATGAATTATTAAACTTCAAAATACCTTTCCCTCATTCAATGATATCTATTTTTAATCTTAATGACACAACACAATGGTCAGATTTGATGATAGCACAATGATCAGATTTGATGACAGGTCTAATCTCGGTAGTTTGAACATAGCAGTGACGATGAAATAAGCCAAAGATCGAGTCTGGAATAGATTCCTTACGATTGTATATTCAGTAATACATGAAATAAATCAGCTCATGTAATATGTCAAAGAAGCACTCTCTCTTTAAATTTCGATATAAGACAATAAGAAAGAGATTTTGTATTTGAATTGAATTTGAATTTATTAACAACAACAACAACAACAACAACATAACGATATAACACAATGTTACAAACTTCTTCAAGTGAGTAACAAAATAACATGTTTATTCATATCCATGTACATGATTTACAAAGAAAAAGAAAATATCCATAGTAGAACCATATGTACAAGTTAAATTAATCATATACCATGTCATATCAAAGTATCAAACCTGTGATTTAGCTGTAACTTAATAATACGAGTGCTAGTTGGGATTGGTTCTCCGAGTTTCAAAAACTGTATGCAGTCATATTAATATTTATTTTGACTTAATATCATGATTCATCTCTTCTTAGGAGTTTAATTCTAGGATTTTGTCGAAATGATGATCTTGTTTTTTATTGTCTTATATTTATGGGCAAATTATTCAACAGCTTTGCTCCAATGAAAGAAATTGAAAAAGTCCTATGTGTCGAACTACATTTAGGTAATCGTAGCATTAAATGTTCTCTCCCTCTTGTTCTATACATGTGATTCATTGAAACAAAGTAAGCCATTAACGAATGTGGTAAATGTCCTTTATGCAGGTCATATACAAATGTCGATACTGTATGCTTGAACAGATTATGCACATCTTATACCTATAGACGTACGAACAGTGACTTTGAACTTGTTCTAAATGGGGGAAATTTTATCACACGCATGGCCATTTTCTGTGCCAATAGTATGCAATTTAAACGAATTTTATATCTGATACAATTAGACAACTAGAATTAAAGTACCAACAGTTGTATGTATGTTCAAGTTTATGCGTGAAACCATGTTAAAAATACATTGAAACTTTCGATTACAGTGAGTAATGCTACTGATAATAATATATTCTTCTTTCATTGTTAACTTATTGATGGTCATTATCGGCAAAATAAATTATGCAGGATTTCATGAAATTTGAACTTCTCATGTGTTGTTTGGTTTCGTTTTTATTGTCAATAAATTAAAATCCCATCAACAGTCCCGATTCGTCAATTCAAGACAAGCAGTGGCGTATTAATCTATTCCAAGCAAAGGAAGGGGGTGGAGGTGATCGAAATCAGGCCTTGATATTTTGTTCGCGCGAACACACACAGACAAAACTATATTGAAGCTTGATATGACATTTAAAAAAAATCATTTAACGACACTCTCAACCTATTTCTAAATGTTGCTAGCATTATTCTTAAATATTTATTAACTACCATTACAGTCACTTTTATTTAAGTACCTACACATATTTAGTTTATAGATATAATGCATATAACCAACTCTCAACATTTCACCAAGCTTTCTACTGACTGACGTTTAACCAGTATGCATAACATGAAGAGTTAAATAAAAAGAGCGCACCCTGACCCTTATTTAGACTTGCGAGTCCTAATTTTTGCGAGCCTTATCCGGTTCATCTACTTAGAAGCTGCTGCTATGAGAGTGTATTGCAATTTATTGTGCAATACACCGCGGAAGAAATACATTCAGCTTGTTTTTAATATGTTATTACGCAAGAAAGTGTGTTGGGAGTATGTTTACCCCAACCTCGAGAGCTACCCCCGCGGGGGCAGGCTTTATATCTAGACAAGTGGACATGGCAAAATCTCAATTCTACTTTCAGTAGACAATAAGGTGCTTGAAGCTGTCTCTTAACTTTCATGAAGTGATACATGTTATTTGTTTCCGCAAACCCGTCTCGTGATCGCTACAAATATCTGTTTCATTTTACTAATTTTATTAGCAATTCACTTGTAGTACGCATACCCTAGACTTCATAAGTTAATTCAAGTGTTGGTATGAAAAATAAAGCATAATTCATAGATTTGATACAGTTCTCATTTCGATCTTTCATATATACAGTGCAAAATTGGGTAACGTTTGTTCAAGCTACTTGATTCTTAAATATACATGAATTATTTTTATTTTTTTATATATACATCAGAATAGCGCATTTTAATAATGTGAACATTAAATTGCAATATAGTACCCAATACCACTTTGTTACTAAATATATATTTGTTATAACCACTTATTAAGTGTTCCGGTGTAGTGCACAAATGTTTATACCTTATATATTTTCTAGTGAATGCCATATATACAAATATATCCAAAAATGCATTGACCAAAATACATTGTTTACATACAGTATAATAAGATTCCGAGAAGAGTGAGAAACACGATATTGAAATGTATAAACGTAACAAAAAACCAAAAAAATGATAATGATAATAATAAAACACTTATTTTCAATTCATGTACTCTTTACGTTCATCCTTTTTTTCATCACATCTATGGTTTTAAAAAGCGTTTAACATTTAGTAAATGGAAAGGATGCAAGACATATTACTAAACGTAACACAAACTAAAAGTTCATACAACTGTGTTTACAAATAAATTCGTTACATTTCTATAAATTTCATCATAACTATGGTTGGAATTTAGTGTTTATATTACGTACAAAGAAATGGTATGAAATTGTAAAAAATTAAACGCTTTATAATGCATGTTTACTTAAAAGTGGTAGCATTGTTGTATTACTTTAATTACGGTGCTTGTGTTATATACCGAGAGCAGAAATGTTACATAACAGTAAACAAATGATACGAACATCTCTGTTTAAGTCGATTAATGTAATGAGGTAACCAATGAACACTTATTATTTTATTTACAGTTACATTATCAACACATCGTCATGGCCATTAGTGGTTTCGTAAACATTGTTTTGAATATCCGTACTATATCACTACTATTTCTTTCATTTTTATGATTAAGATACAATTTGTCCATTGTGTTCGTTTCAGGGAAAGGTTGTAAAAAAAACTGATAATAATAATTATTTGGTAAGTAATATTGATTTCTCTAAATACACTTCAATTCCCTTACTTTAGAGATTGATGCACCTTAGGTGTTAACATAAGTAGGCTCCTCTGTCAGGTTAGAGTGTGCCTTTACTTGCTTGCGGACGAGAGTTGGGCTAATGATGGGATGGGAAAATTGTGGCTTAGTAGTGTTTGCAGATTTGCAGTTAATTATAGGCTTCATGTCCATGTACGTAGGGGTCAACTCGGTAAAGTCGGAAACAGCATATATGTGGTCTGATTGGTCAGTGCAATCCTTAACAACGTTTGAAATATTTGAACTTAATTCACAATACGTTGACGCACCTTCAGTGTTTACATAATTAAGCCGCTCCTTCAAATTAGATTGTGTCTGCACTTGCTTCAGGATGACAGTAGGACTTACGTAAAGTACGGCATCACCATGATCTTCAACTGAGGTGGTGGGATGGGGGACCTGTTGTCTAGTACAAGCCGGGGGTCCGCACTTCATTATAGGCTTCATGGTCATGTAGGTATGAGGTACTTCGGGAACAGCGGGGATCTCATTTCTGAGGTCTGAGTTGTCAAAGTTGAGATTCAAACACTGTTAACCAAAGCCGAAATGTTAAAGGTAAACTTGAGTTATGGTAATGCGATTGCATTGTGAAAGAAAAAGTGTAGAATGGATCAGAAAAGTTGATCATATAGCATGTAAGTAATGGTGTGTAATGCAAGGTTCTGGAGTCATCAAAATCATCATAAATTTGGCAGAGTTTTGGTAAAGTAACAATTACTTACACAGAAAGATGTATATGGGACAACACACATGGTGTCGGGGCTAGTACTACCCTGATTTCCTTATCTTTCTATGCTCATTACTCAGCCAGTATACATATCTTCCAAAATTGTTTGGCACATGACATTTATTTGTAATCTTGAACATTCAGTGTAAGTTTCGTTAGATTCTGTGAGAATTCATTTTCTTTTTTTACCAGAACTTACCAAGTTTATCTTTAATTGATGATGAAGTAACATACTGTTTTTTGTTGTTGAAATAATAACATAAATAATACACAAAACTTTATTTCCTATAATGCTTTCAGATCAGTTAAAACGGTTGTACAAAATGACACATGTTAATGAATTTACAAATACATATACAAGAATTACGATCAAATAATGTCAAAGTAAGAAACGAAATAAAACTTTAGACTAATTTATCTCATAATTTAAGAATATTACAATGACTTTATTGCATAATCTAAACATTAAATTGTGTCAGACTAACAAAGGATATTTAAATTTCCCTAATTAGGCTACATTTGTTGATATATGTGCAATATTATTTTGCTCAGGAAATATATGAATTATTCCAATATTCATATAAAAAGTTATGGATATGTTGAATTCACCTTAACACCGCTTCTTGATGTTGGCTTGCTGGTGTGAGATGTTTCATCAACTGGTAAATTTCCAGAGGTCTGTATAGCTTGAGCTGCTGATTCTCCTACTAGTGAATCACAAAAGGTAAATTCATTTTGAGGTGTCAATGATATTATTAGTCCGTAAACTTTGAATATTTTTGGCAGACAATCAATTGGTCTCCAGCATTTAAACAACTTATCTCATTTTGTTTTCTTTTGCAAAACTTCAAATGCTCAAGAAGTGTCATGTATTAAAGATATTTGGGATAAATACCGTTTATTTTATCATATCATTATCATCTATAATTATGATATGCATCAGACCTATAGATATCATTTGATTTAAACATGATTTCCATCGCCTTGCACTCTTCAAGGTTCACAATAAATCTAGACAGTAAGCCTTAGATGTAAAATTATTTTACAACAGGTGTTCTTCCTATTCCTTCCAAAATTCACAGATTTCGTTACGACGAAAGACATACAGGGTAGGTACGTTTTTAGGCAAGTGGGATCTAAAGGTTTCGTCATCATTATAACAATTCGTTTAATGAGAAAACGTAAAACAATCCAGTGTTCCTGATTTCTCCCAAATATCAAATTTATATATATTTAATTTCAATATTTCTTTAGAATTCAACTGTTACAGCTCGTCTCTTCACATTGACAAACTATATATATATACTTATATATACATTTATTTATATACACACGAACACTTTGTACAACGTAAAAATGTCTTACCATCTCTCCTCTTAGAGCGGATAGAACCACCAACAAATGCCAGTACAATTAACAGCATCACCACGCCGAAACACCCAGGTATAACAAGACGAATTTGTTTGTACCATGGTTTCGCCTCAGGTTCTTTATAGCGATACAAAACAAATCAAAGTTTACTGTTAGCAGCCGATGTTCTCTTATTCCTAATTGAATATTACTTCCAGGTTTAAAATTAATAAAGTTATGACAAAAACATTGAGTCTATTTCGATAGAAGGGATGAATGTCCATAAGGTTTTCTTGTTCTTATATATATATTCCAAAATGTCAACATTAAATATAAACAAACCTAGAATTCCCATCGTTAATACAACATCGATATGCATTGACAAATTGCATAAATACGGAAACATTGAAATATGTATGTTGGACCATTATTTTTTTCTTTTTAAACTGGGTGATGGGCAATCATCTCTTTTTATTATTGAACCCCACTTGAAACAAAATGGATTGCACTATTAACCTATAACAGGATTTATATCAAAAGGAAACATATATTGCATATCAAAATAATACAAATGAACTATATATAAAGAACGCAAAAGCAATACGTTTTTGTTTCTTAAATCTCTTTTAACTTCAAATTATCTTTCGTACATTTCAATAACTTTGTGTGAGTAATATTTCCCTTGCAAAGGTATACTACTTATTAATGTCATTGTTCAGTGTCAATTAAACATTTAACATTACGTGTCTTATGTACATGTACCTGAATTTGAAGAGCCGAAAGCTGTTGTGTAAGATGTTCTAACGCCTGTGAAATTAATTTCAACAAATGCATGTTTAATATGTTTGGACAGTAAATTAAGTTGTTTTTTCTGCATTTGTTTATTTAGTTTGTACCTCACATTATATTATTTCGTTTGTAAGGTAGTTTTGTGTTAAGGATATGTAATTAAAAAGAAATATCAAAAATTATATACTGAAAATGAAATGCAAAGGACTAGCGAAAACGATGGCAAAGAAGCAATCGCTACTCCATGCATAATGATTGATCTTTATTGTTCCTACCATTATCGTTACTAGTAGTATCATTTTCATTATCATGGGTATTATTGTATTATTAACAGATCAGTTTCGTTAACGCATTTTGGCTCCATATTATATTGTATTCACATACAAATAGCAAAACTAATAATATTGATAATAAAAATAAAATAATACAAATGATCATACAGGAGCTGGTGGATACTACTACTACTACTACTACTGCTACTACTACTACTACTTCTAATATTACTACTACTTAGATCACTACTAATATAGTACTACTACTACAACTATTTCTACTACTACTACTACTACTACTACTACTACTGCTACTACCATTATTACTACTACTTCTATCACTACTACTAATACTACTACTATATACTATTATATTCCACATACTAAGAATCTTGCTCTACGATTGGTCATAAGTAAATCACGTGACCAAAGATAGTTCGCCCATCATTAATGGGAGAAGCAAAAAGTTCGTTGCCCTTTGCAGATAGTACTACTATCTACAAAGGGCAACGCACTTTTACTGAAGATAGAGGTACTATCTACAAAGGGCAACGCACTTTCACTGAAGATTATCCAAAAGCGCACTAAAACAGGCGCAATTAAGCGCGCATTACCAATGAGCGCAATTAAAGCAAACATTATGCGCGCACCGTACCCTCACGGGGTTGGGTTAAACTTTTAACTTTTTTTGTGTGAATTTGGGCCTGGTGTCTTTTATGTAGATGCATACACGTCCTTTTCTTTTTGTATTTAAATTGTTTTAGATGTGGAATATAAAGCAAATAATCACCTTTTGGTTTCAAGCGATGGCAAACTATCACTTCCTCGTCGATCAGAATGTATACGCTATCTTTCCTCAGCTTCGCTTCGGAAAGATATCTACATCCAGATCGCCTCGGAAGTGATAGTTTGTCCCATCACCTTCACCAACGGTAATTATTTGCTTACTACTACTACTACTACTACTACTACTACTACTACTATTATTATTATTACTACTACTTCTATCACTTCTACTAATACTACTACTATATACTACTACTGCTACTACTGCTACTACTACTACTATTATTAGTATTACTACTACCTATATCACTTCTACTAATACTACTACTATGTACTACAACTAATACTACTTATACTAATATTACTACTATTAATAATAATAATACCATCAACATTAATGTTAATGATAATAGAAATAGAAGGAAACAAATGAGATTGTGATAATTAAGAATTATTACCAATATCGCCAAATCTTTTTTTCCAGTATTTCATAACATCAATACATTAAATGTGTTTCAACTTGATGATAATATGTGAACTATATATAAGGAAAATACAAAAGAAATTAGTAACCTTCTAAATCCTCATTACTTGCTGTAATTGTATGACTCTCCTTAGAACCTGTCTGCATAGTTTTGCTATTGGTAGTGAGTTCTGCTGTACATTTTGAGTTATACAAAAAACACGTCGTTTTACAATTTGAAAAAAAATTCATCTTATTTAAAGGAACACTAGCCACAAAAAAAATTGTGCACGTAAAACATCCATGTCCTTGTTTTTTTTGTGGGGGGGGGGGGGGGGTCATTAATCGTGGTTGAAACTTCTTACAAAGATAACTTTGTTCTATTAAATGGACTTTGTAACATTTTTCAGATGAGAGTAAGTGATGCTAAGGAAGTGACTTCAATGCTAGATGTACAATTAAAGATAATCTTAAAGTTTGAGTGAAAACGGACCATTATTAATGGTATAAATTGGGAAAACCTGATCTGATCGATTCCTTAATTATCCAAACTGTTACAATTTGATAACATTTTAGATGAATGTAAACCGTCACAAAGCAATGAAAGGCTGTATATCCCATTCCAAACATTTAGGTGTTGACATATTTTGGTATAGCCTGTTTTATTTTATTTTTTTCATGGAAAACAGTTGGAAAAAATCCAAAATGGTTCGGAGAATTTACTATAAATCACTGTTAGAGGGTGTTGCACAGTGACACCTTCAAAGAAAACTATAGATATCTTTGTGGTTTGAATTTTTTTTTCAGGGTTTGTTTTCTGTTTTAGGGCTAGTAGAGTAGAAAGAATATAAAAGGTCACATTTCATACACAAATTATGCAATATTTGCTTTTCAACAATGTTACCTAGTCACTTTATAATTCGTAGTTCGGAGTTTTCTATATCCATACGCGCATTAAAAGGGGGAGGGAGGCCTTTGGATATTTTCCAAATATCGGTAAAGTTGTACAGAGTCGACGAGTTCTTGTCATGAAGGGGAGAAGGGATTAATTGGGATCAAACAATCTAGTGTTAATGATGATACACCTTATTTACACGATAATATTAATGTTAAAATTGATATTTATTGATATAAAATCCAAAAATCCCCCCCCCCCCCGGGGGGGTTCGGCTTGCCGCTCCTGACATTAGCAAATACATATTAAATGGATAAAGGTGTGCATTTACGTCATAAAATGTTCCTTTATCAAATAAAAGGGATCTGAATATATGAAAGAAAGGTGCGGAGTGTTATATACTGATTAGTTAACTCTCAATCTCTATACATCGCCTTCATTTGATCGCTACATCGCCTTCATTTGATCGCATAAGAATGATCGCGACTTTGGTCTCTAATGTTTCTAATATATATGATTTAAACCTAAAATACATTTCACGAATCGATTATTAATGTGACAAGACACACTAATAATGTCACCGGTCGCTTACTTTTGAGAAGATAAACAAGTACTAACCGTCATGCAGTGTTTCCTTCATAACAAGAATATCGGAATGCTCACCTTCATTTTTAACAAGAACTGATGTATGTATGTGATCAAAAGATGAGTTGCTAGCAACCTTGCAGATAAGGACAACATCTTTATCACCCGCGTAAGTTGGTGTAAAGTGTATTGTCCGTGTAGGCAGAATAAGGCGTTCATCACGTTCATCGTAAGCATATTTTGGAGATTCAACAGAAGCAATTAACCCGTTTGGAATCACCCACTCCAATTTGATGGGTGGTTTTACCGATGTATTGGTTTTACAGACTAATGTCATGTTTTCCCCTTCTGCAACATTCACCGATTTGTTGTTCTGTAGAATGGTACCGTAGACCTTTTCGACCAAGATCAACCCCTTCGGTGGAACTTGAAATCAATTTAATAAAGTGCATATGCTTTCATTATCATGCCATTTGATAAAAGAGAGATGATATTTAAAGAAATGATTCATTGATAACGATTTCTTTTTGCTTCAAACTTCGAGAATAATTTCATTTGATAACCGAACAAAATAGCTAAACCTTTTGCATTAAACCTCTTTCGTCACCCTGTTGCATAGGTAAAATTGATACGAATGATAACTCTTCGGTGGGATCCATCATATTTATAGAGCCTAGTACATACATTGTAGTATTATTTGTATAACAATATCATGCATTACTTGATTTTGTTTCTTCTTCAAGATTAAGCAAAAATAAAAAGAATATGACTTTATGTTTCTAACAAACCCTTTTATATCAATATTTTAAATTTCTCTAGAAATTTGGTGAAATGAAATGGTAAACAAAATGATTTGGTTACTGTATTTATTGATGTAGAAATCATTACTTGAAAATAATATTAAAAACAAATAAGAAATATATAAGTACCATTTACTGTCAGGTTAATTTTACAAGTGTGTGAGTCGCTCTGAGTATACATAATTATATTATATTCATCTTCAACGGCCAACGAAACGTTCTGAATTATCAAGGTGCTGCTGATAAAGGTATTTGTCCTTCCAAGTGAGTGTCTTGAAGTATTTTTTCCACAGGGATTAGTCACTTGGTCGCAGCTGAATAATATCGAGCCATTACTTTGCTTCCAAGTTATTGAGATGATTGAGTCGAAAATATTGGTCCAGAGGCACTTGAGGTTCACGTCCTCCCCATAAGTTGTTTCCACATTGTTGTTGATTCCATCTTTAATGCAAACACATCGCAAAATAAGCGTTATATTCTGCTGGTGGCAATGCTTTGTTATAGCGATTTTGTAATCCTTTATAATTATAGATGAAATCATGGTTTTATCAGTGTATTTATTAATATTGCGCGCCAAAATTATGATACAGTGCATGAAAATAGCATTTCCAAAGGTTCCCCTTTAGGAAACATCTTAAATTCAAATGACATGGATAAATCATTTCTAAGCCCCTTTACTATATTTCCTTAAATGTTTGACCTAGAGTTGAGAGAAGTCACATTTCTTCCGTTTTTCAATAATCACGGTTGTCATTTAAACTTTGATTACAAATCTCGGATTTAGTGCATGAAATATCAAATTATCAAATCGTCAAATTGGAGAAAAATTTACAACAAGCATTCTTACATTGTCCCGGAATATTTAAACATTAACAAAATAACAAGAAATATGGACGAGTTTACTACTGTACAAGATAAAGTAGAGTTTAGAAACCAATATCATATATCCATGTTTGTAAGGAACAAAATCTATAACATGTAAATCCCTGTGCACGAACAATATTAATAGTATTGAGGGTCGTACTTACCATCATGACAAAATACGAATCCAAAAAGAAAGACAATTAATTGCCACATAGTTTTTTTTTTTATCCTGTTCACAATCATACAAGGAAATAATAATTCAATTCCAGAAGAAAAATATACAAGACGGTAATCTACATGTTACCACAGTTGTTTCAAAGTTGGCGCTCTCTAACCCAAATACATAGACATAACAGAAGGGTACAGTTAATAAGAACTTTACTTCCTTTTCAGGATATATGATCTAATAGAACTTTAGCGTTCACAATATGAATCCTAGTAGTATTATTCTTAATGACATGTTTATGAAAAATGTGAAACGATAATTTAATTGTTGTAAATATTGCCAGTCATGCCGTGACAGTTTGATCTGTGCATGACTTATCCACTATTGGTGCTGTGTCCCCACCTGTTCATTATTGGAAGTAAATTTAAAAAAAAATTGTATTTAAATGGATAATTGAATGCACACAAGTGTAAATAATAAGCTGAATGTATTAATAATGTAACGAATAAATAAGTCAGTACATTAATACATTCATATTAAAATGAAGACAAAAACAGAAACCTTAACGTAATGTATAATGTTGACAGATGTCAATAATACCCGTGGTGGGGGTAAAGTAGGTCTCTGATACATTATCCTATACAAAGATACATAAACGTACAGTAATATATAATGGACCTTGCTTATGGAGTACTATACCTCGTAAAATATGTGAATTGAAATGTGTTACACTTTTAAACGTGAATACAAAAAATACTTGATGACCTCTATTGATATTACCTACATATTTTATCGGTTGTTAAATTAATTATATCTTACATGTAATTGTTATTTGTTTTACTTGTTATTATAGCTTATTTTTTTTATATTTGATTAATTGGTCAGCCGCATATAAGGACCACCTCCTTTATGGCTGCTACCAGCAATAGCAATTTCCTTTGTATTATTCATGTTTGTAAATTGATTCTGTGTATTTTTGTGTTTATCTATGTTAGTGATTGTAATTGTGTGAAACTTTGTATACTGCTTTTGTTTTACCCTGTATATTTCTTATTGCTTGGCAAAATAAATTGAATTGAATTGTATACATTTTGTAGAAGGTTGTTGGGTTTCATCTTGTTCAAAGCACCTTCCTGCCCAATTCCCAGAGGGACTACCTTGAAAATATGCTGCTGGAAAAAAATGCCAGCTATTTTTCAAATGGCCACGTATAATTAATGGTGAAAAAGCATGGAGATTGCTTTGTTTAAAAAACTTCATTTTAACATAGATGAGGTAGCATTCATATTGTACGAATCCTACATGATGAAATCATATTAAAAAGGTATGGAGATGATTTGCCTAACAATTTCGATCTATAATGTGATAAAAAAAAAATACAAATTTGAATTACGCCAAAATACTAAATTGTCCATGCCTTCTAAATGATGATGTCTACTGAACATTAATTTCACATATGTGAGGTGCCACTTGAAAGAAAAACAAATCACACAGGATGACATCATATTTGATAGGTTTGGGGATAATTTGCCTAACAATTTTGAGCCATAGTGTAATTTAAAAAAAATATATATATATATATGAGTTGAACTTTTGGGAAAACTGTCCATCAATATGGTTAATGTTACATCCATATTCAAAGTTTAATATATTTCATTCGATTGTTTTTCTTCTGCATTTATGTAAGTACACAGATTTTCGATAACATTGATAATTTAAAGTACAATAAGTATTTTTCTGAAAAGAAATCATAAATAAACGAACTAGATAACAATTGTTATTGTCAAAAACGAAATAATAAACTGTCATAAATACTAAATTTCCTCAAACATTATAACATTATTTGCGGAAAAGGGACTGTAGTTGTAACATAACTCATAAATAAATGAACATAAGGAATTTAAAATACAAATGTAATGATGGTGATATTGACAATGCAGATTAGAATGACGATGACGAAGATGTTGGTGCTGATGATGAGGATGATGATAAAGATTCAACTGAAAGAAGAGATTACATTCTGATAATCTGATAAAGACTGAAGCGTTGACACAAACATTTTGCCGTGAATATTCTGATGATAACACCGTTTTAACTTTGGCACTAAATGAGTAGAGGGAGCACCATGATTTAATAGATTCTTGGAGAGAGTTCCATATCTCTGGACAATGGTGTGTTATGGATCTATGGGCAATAAGTAATTTCGGGTTGCAGGGGCGGCAATTTTTCATAACCGGGGGGGGGGGGGGGTGCAACAGTACTGGAGAGATACAAATTGTCATCAACAGGCGCTGAACAGAGGCATTTGGAGACATCATGCTGAGGCCTTTATCCTACAGTAGATCGAAAATGGCTGAAAAAGTAAAGTAAAAAGAGCATATTTTAATACCTTATTTGTGACACTGGCATGCAAGTCACTAATTTGAGTGGGGTCCAAGGGGCGGAGCCTCCGGAAGCTCAGGCGGTTTAAGCAACCAAACCCCCCCCCCCCCCCCCCGGTTGTGCCTTTTGTGTGGTCCAGGGGGCAGAGCCCCCGGAAGCTCAGGGAAAAATCATGCAATTTCAGCAACATTTGTAAATTACTGGTACCGAATTAGAAAGAACCCCCGTTTGAATTTCCTTTGGGGGGAACTGCCAAAAGCTCCCCCCCCCCCCATCAGTACGCAGGTGCAAGGAAACTATAGTGAATGAGAGGGGTGAAGGTGACGAAAGTGACTACCCCTCACAGGTTTTTGAAGTTGTGTTGTATTAAACAATTACTGTCTTTAGCAAAACTAGGATAAAAACAAGCGATATGCTTTGTTCACACTTCACTTTCGGTACATGGACATTTTGAACTAGATATATAATACGAGGGAGCATAGCTTCCGAGAGAGAAGATTTTTCCATTTTTCGTTGTCTAAACGCTGCACTCTTAGGCGCTCTAGAGCCTAAATGTGTGTTGCAGTCTTTAGTCAGTATTTGCAATACATTTTGTGTGTGCACTTTTTCGAATTCTGAGGGGCGGACGATCCCCCGTAAACAAA
The DNA here is from genome assembly GCA_035222895.1 of Strongylocentrotus droebachiensis. NCBI lineage: Eukaryota > Metazoa > Echinodermata > Echinoidea > Camarodonta > Strongylocentrotidae > Strongylocentrotus > Strongylocentrotus droebachiensis. Next base: position 140,550 of record JAVYIG010002869.1, read on the forward strand.
TTATGAGGGGACGTGTGCCCCCCCCCCCCCCGCCCCCCCCCCCCCCCTCCGGGATCCTCGCCTCTGTAGTGTTGACTAGATAGACATTTGAGGAGTTACGGGTAGGGCAAGAGTGAATGGCTTTATTGATAGTGTAGACGTTTTGAAATGAAAGACGGAGCATACTATTTAAATACTTAAACATGAGCAGTAAGCCTTGTAGCTTTGTAAAATATTGGATTTGTGTGAGATAACCATGGTGAACTAATAATTATACGAAGGGCTTTCTTTTGCAATAAATAACTAGAGATGAATTCTGGTTTTCATCGCCTTTCTAGCAAAAGTGTATAGCGCTCTACAGTTTGCAATTTGATATAAGCTTATATGGCTATTTTGGAGGCTAAGGGCTGTCTTCTCTTTAGCAACTGTGACATCGTTAGAAGGGAAATAGCATTTATTACAATACCTAGCGGCAAACCTCCAATTACGGAGGTTTTGAGACATGAAATTATGTACAAGTTTGTCTAGTATCAATGTGTTCAGCACACCTCCCTGCACAATTTCTAGGCGGACTACCTTGAAATTATGATGGTGAACAAAAAAAAAAAAATCAAAATGGCCGCCATTTATAACTGACGTTCAACAAATCTGGATATTACTTTTTAAGGAAACCTCATGTTACCATATGTGAGGTTTCATATGAAAGGGAATTAAATATATAAATATGTTTGAGGATAACATGCACAACAACAATTGTGAGCCAAAAATATGAATCGCCCTAAAATATATATTTCTCTATATGTACAGAATTATGAGACTACTGACATTTTTTGTGGAAAAAATGTCAATAAGTATAGTTAATATTATATTCAAATTCCAAGTTAATTGCATTTTTAAGACAAATTTTATAGCAATTTAAAGTTGACACTTTAATATTAGCTAAGGGGCTGTCTTCTCCAAAGAACACTAACATAGTTAGCTGAAAAATAGAGGTGTGGTCCACATTTTGAATCTTAACCGTCTTGTATCTCTCAACTCTATGTATTTCTTCCTGAAATGTCTGTTCCACCTATATTTTGTTGGGATCTGAACATTTACCTTGTCGTTAGCAGTTGTGAGTGAGATCTCAGTTGAAATGTTTTCATTATTCTCCCCTTTCCACTGCTCACAATGTATTTGAGGAATTGTTGGTCCTTGGAAGCATGTGAGGAGTTTGTAACTAATATTATCTCCTCTATCGAAGACTCACGTTTTAGTGATTGGTCGTACGGTAATAATCTTTAATTTCTACACCAATTTCCTTAAAATTGTATTGATACCTGTCACGGAGTGATTTCCTTTTTCCCAATGGCTATGTCACAGTTGCTAAGGAGAAGACAGTCATTAGCAATCAAAGTAGTAATTTTAGTTCATATAGAAGCGTGAATATACTTTTTTAATACAAAAGCAATAAATTTGGAATTTCGATTTAATATTGATCATATCTAAGACAGTTTTCCGGATATTCCAAGTCAGTATGTTGCTGTTGTTGTAGTTTTTATTTCCGAAATCAGATAAACATATTATACATAGTAAAATATACAAAACGAAATATTTATACATGTACATGGACAAAAATTGAAAAAAAGCCCGATTCAGCAGTGTTTATATAACACTACTGTTCTTCTTTGGGGTCCTTACACTACAATATTAACATACCAGCGACATTAAGCAGAATAGAAACAAAACATAAATACAAGTTCTGTTTAATACCAAAGTAACAAAACAAATCCAAAATAATATCATACGCGTAAACCCACACATACACACACACACACACACACACATATATATATATTTATATATATATATATATAATATATACAGACGCACACACACACACGCACACACACAAGGTTATGCAAAAATCATTTGAGTTTAAAGAAGTGTGTTTAAGAAAAAATATCAGTTATTAGGGTATGGAAGGTTCTTAATGTAGTTACATTTCGGATGTATTCTGGTAGTTGGTTATATTGTGTCGCCCATATTGTAAAATGTTCTTTTGCAATTATTTGAATTGGATTTAGGGAGATCTAAATTTGTAAAGTATCCACAAATGGTATTTACGCGCAATTCCTATTTTTGGAAATAATATGGTGATATGAAACCACATGTTGCCTCAAAATTGTTGATGGAACAATACCCAAACCTGTTGAATAAAATATAACATCTTGTGGTAATTTGATTTTCTTCCACATTTTAACTCAATTCGTATTTATAACGCTTCACATACAGTAAAATAAGGTTCTTTTAAAAGTAATTCTCTAAATAATTGAACAGTACTTTTACATGGCCGCCATTTGTTTTCCTGTGGCATATTTTTAAGGGTACTCCACCTAGATATTGTGCAGGGAGGTCCCCTGAATACTTTGATACCCAACAACCTTTAGTACATCCCATTTCTTAAAAATCTAAAAACTGGGGTTCTGCCTTTAAGGTATATACAATGTAAGGTGTATACAAATAGTCACAAAATGGCACATACTATTTGTGCTTGCCCAATGAAGCACTATTTGCTATATTCTGCCTAACTGTAACCGGGCTGACATAACCCTCCTAATCAATATCTCTATGTTTTCATTGGAAATAGCGCCACCTCTCCTAAAACTCTACAGTCGTTATTGTTTGCAAGGCAGGTCTGTATAAGTCACGTGATAATAGCCAGTTAAATATACTGATTTTCGGTTGGATATCGTCACACTCATGATAATGCATTTCTTTGAAACCATCCAAAAGCACACAAGCATCATAATTATTTGTTGGTGCTTTTTAGGTATTTTTGGTTTAAACCAAGAAAACATCCCGATCCAAAAACCGTAATTTATATTTGATTCCATCGACAGGGATTAATACTGCGATTTGATAGCACCCTGGACTTTTTAATTGGATATAAAGCAGGATCGGTGGTTTGGGCCTCCACAGAAAATCTCTTCATATGTGGTTAAATTGGTGCCTGCAATGAGATGCTGGGAGTTCATTTCATGTAAGCCATTTTGAAGTTAGTTTATAAGGACAAAGGAAACAGTGGATTTTTTGTAAATTGAACTAATTTGTGAGATATTGCTTGAATGTTTCCTTAAAATAATATTGACACAATAACATTTTCTGGCAAAAGAGCTGCTTCTTGGAACGACCCCTTTAATATAGGGGTAACCACTTTAAAAAATATTTTAAAAACTCTGAAGTATTCTGTACTATTATACAAAAAGTTTACGATAAAACGAGGCGGCCTAGTTTGTGAAGTACTGGCAAGCAAACCCCACTATTATAATTTGGCCCTTTTTATATGTTATTGTATATAATGGCAACGCAAGCGTTAAGAGTGTGTGTGTATTGGGTTTTACAGACGTGTATCAATCAGATATGATTATTTACGTCCGGGGAACCGACCTTTAACCGTCACCATCCGAAAGACGTGTCTCAATTTCGGACCTGCATCCTCGTAACTTTCATTATTAGCTGGATCATAGAGGTACACGCTACAACATCATCCCATCCCAGTTTAGCTGTATGATAGCTGCCATCGGGATTATCTCTACAAGTAACAAGTAACAACGCCTTGTTAAGAGACTAGATCAGCGACCTTTCAACTTTCGGTCGAAGTTAGCGCGAAAAAAATAAAATTCTGGCTATGGTGTCTTAAAAAATATACATGAAAAAAAGTATTACATGGGTGACGACGAAGAGAAAACTACATGTAATCTTTAAGTAGAGACTCCAATGTAAAAATAAAACGTGTGATACTTGGTACTTGGTTGTTGTTCCTCCAAAAGATTCTCAGTGGAATATAAACTGGAGGTGATATTACAGCAAAACAAATATTTTATAAACAGGTACATTTAGAGCGCTGAAATCTTTTTATTTCCATTCCATGTTAATATTATAATACGCCCTTTTGGGAACACGTTGTTCTATAGAGCTCAGTATAGCAAACAACTATATGTAGGTAATTTTAGGTATATTAGGACTTTTTTTTTTCAACATAAAAATTGAGATTGATCTAAACAAAATACAAACTACTTCATTTTCAGGATATTCTTTCTAGAGTACCTGATTGTGAAAAATCTGTTTATTTTTTTTTTTCACTCGTACAATGGTGTGTCTTTTTATTTTTTAATCGATGTGCGTATGTGAGTTTATGATCTAATTACAGTCCGTTGTACGAGCAATGCTCAATACAATGTTCGTGTTTTGATACTATTTTACTTCTTCCCAAAAGTAAGTCTGTAATAAAGACATTGAGAGGTATTTTTGTCTGGCGGATAAGTCTCCAGACTGTAAACCACAAGGTGCGGGTTCGAATCCCTCCGACATAAATCACGTCCTTTGGCAATGCATTAATCTACATTTGCCAAACCTGACTTGGAATCTGGCACGAATATGTTCCTCAAAATGCTAGAGTGCCTGCAATTATCATTACTATTGCTATCATTATTTGTAGTAGAATTGTTTTTGTTGATAATGTTGTTGATGTTGTTGTTGTGGTGGTAGTTGGGTTGTTATCATCATTACTTATAAGCACCATCACTTTACATCTTGAAAATGCAAATTAATTATAGATTGTGCATTCATATCTTTTAGTAACAAACGGACAGATCATATCTGTTCAGGTAGAGCTCCACACCACTGGATATCACGGGTAAGTGAGATGCTGAGAGGACCATTTTTTTGTGATCACTGTCTTGGTGAAATTTTTACTTCATCCTTCGTGGATTTGTGTTGAACACCCATCATTATTTCTCCGTCTTTTGGTGGTGCACTGCTCGGATTAGAGTGTGTGTCGAAGTATCATTTCATTACATTTGAGCAGAAGATTATTCTGATGTTAATTTGTGAGGAAAAAAGACCAAATGTTTAATGTTTGTCTTTTTTTTAACAACATATTTTAAACCTTTGGTAACCCAAATAATTATGTATAAATGGGTGTTAACAAATATTTATGCAAATAATTTTCGAGAAATAGTTGACGAAAAAATATGTATAGATATGCCTTTGATCTTATTCAATTTCAACGGCCCTTTACTTGTACTTTTTTAACATCAGCATGGATTTGTTTACATTGAAGAATACAAAAAGAACATGCAATGGAAGCATGCAGATCTAATTATTTACAAGTATCTGTAAACTATAGAGGGTTATATCGAATACCAGCTATAACAAAGGATATAAAAGAGATTATGAAATATTCGAAATAAAATGTTGATTTGCGACGTGACCTATGAAAAGAAAATCTAAATTTGTATGTATTTTGATCAAATTCTTAACAAAAAAAAATCAAGATTTTACCAAGAATTGTGATGTAAATTATTCAAAATTATGTTGAAGGTTTCCTAAAAATACCATTTTTCGTCAAAAGGGGGAACCGCTTGATATTCAACGACGAAAACACATTCTTGACAAATTGTTTTTCATGATATGGTACTGTATAATGGCTTACGCTATTGAAAGTTAATACAACTTTCGACTGGAATAGAGGCTCACTATGCGCATGCGTTATGACATATCGTGTTGCATGATAGCCGCGCAAGTCCATCATATCAACAAGGGTCACCAATATCAAATAATCATATTTGATCACTTAGCTCTACCTAACATCATTTGAAAATTATGTAATTATTTCGGCAATCACGGGAAAAACATGTTAGATTGTATCTGAATTATGAAAATTAAACAAATCGTTACCAAAGGTATCGATAATTCATTAGTCATATCCGGAACCTTCCATCGCTTAAAAGAAATGGCGTCATTGCAAATTGCCCTGATCGTGTTTGTATCCATTGTCACAACAGGTATTTGATATTGATTATTATCTTTCCGTTATTGACAGTGAAACATATGTTTATTTTCCCACTCATGCATATGGTGTGTAATTCTTCCTTTTTAATCAATATGTGTCTGTGAGTCTTTGACTTTACTAGTACTATACATTCCATTCCGATCACAAAAGTGTTCCTGCTCATGCAATACTGAGTGCTCACTCATGTTTTCTTTCTTTGGTTATTTTTAAGCCTTGCATCATTATTTAAATTGTACTAAGAGCTAAAAATGTATACTCTGTTTTTTTTAACAAAGATTTGTAGAGACTGTGAACATCAGGTTACGGATTCGAATCCTTGCTACATCACCCACGTCCTTCGTCGACTAATTAATTTACAGTTGCTAGACTTGACCATGTACCTGGCGGGAATATATTCCTTAAAATGCCAGAGCATTTTTAGTCATTATTACCCTTGTTATTATTATCATTAGTATTAGTAGTAGTAGTAGTACTAGAGTAGTAGTATTGTTAATATTATTAGTATGCACTATTATTAGTCCTTTTCTTCTTCTTTCTAAAATTATTAGTGTAGTTGTTGATGGTGTTGAGGTGGTGGTGGTGGTGGTGGTGGTGGTGATGGTGGTGGTGTTCATTTATTATAGCCACCATTATTAACATCTTAGTAGATAAAAATTAATCACCAAATGTCCATTTCTCTCTTTCAGAAATAAATGGACAGATCATAACTGTTCAGGTTGAGCTCCACACCACTGTAGACGTACCATGCAGGTGCCCTATCTGCCCAGAATCAACTGCTGGTGTTCAATGGTACAGAAGCATTCACTCGGATGTTTTCGAAAAGGATGGACAAGCCCTTGCATGGTGGTCTGTAGGAACAACTGGCAGTTCACAAGGGTTTGGAATCACAGATGACTTCTCCATGCTTGTATTCAATCTAACCGAACAACATGACCAAGATTTGTATAGGTGCATCGTTATTCCAGTTGGTGGTGCAGATGAGTGTACACATGATGTAAAACTAGGCATATATGGTAAATATTTTTTCGTTTTTTTGATATCTCGTTTCAATTAGAAGGTTGATTCAAGTTCGCTGCCAAACACCAAGAAAAAATATCATTTTAATAAAACTTAGAAAAAAGCAGAGGACTAAACATCCAAAAAATGTCCTTCAATATACTTGTGTAAATATTATTTGATTGATTGATTGGAATATCCTACCCACTCCCCCCCCCCCCAACAAAAAAGTGAGCTGTTTCACATTTAAGTTCAGCCTGTTGATGCTATATATATTATTCAATATGTAGTAATGATAGTCTAACTTCTCAAGCTAAAGTAAATGAATGGTTTAAACGACAGAATTAGATTTTTGAATAAGTTTTTTTCCAATGTTTGTTAATTATGTTTTAAATCATTTATGGATGACCGACCCACACCCCCAAAACAGAAACGCTTTTGGGACCAAATGCATTTGAAATTTCTCAGGGGAGTTTACGCTTAGGTCTGGAGAAAAATGGAAATTTCAACATTCCCAGAATAATTCATTTAAAAAAAAAACATCTCCGCTATAGGAAAACATGCAATGGCCACTGCAATATATAAATTATAATGTCAATTCAGTTCAGTTCAATTTATTAATACTTTACAAGCATAAATACAATAATATTATTTATATACAAATATAGCAAATATACATAGGAAGAGAACAAGTGGAAACCACAAAAAAGTTTACAAAAACTTGTATGGAGTAGTTCCCAGTAAAGGGAAAAATACATGGTATAAACAACATCAATAACAAAATACAAAAATATTATATGCTGATCAATCAGTAACACACTACACCAACAAGCATCATCAATCATACAGGTAAGGTGGGGGGGGGGTACTGGTTATTGTAAGTTTAATGAAGAAAAAAGAAGAATAATAATCAACAATATATACCATTTCAACTTTGCTTGAAATTAATTTATACTTGTTGAACTATTTACACTGAAATATTATTCTACACGCGTGGACCACTGTGACTTAATGAGTTAAGTACAATTATTCAGTACTTATTTGATAGAAAGTGAATTGTTAATGTCATATTATCTACGTAACATAACAAATATACATACATCAAATGCTGGGATAATAACTGCTAATAGAAAGAAAGTCCACCTGCCCTATTGACCGTACTTAACGTTTGCCGTGAAAATATTGTTCCCTTTTAACCTGTACTCTTCTTTGTCTCCTTGAGTGGTGTGCGTATCGATTTGTGATTATATATGTATTTATATATATATAAACATACACATATCATTATGTTCTCTTTTCCTTACAGCCAATCCAGACAGGCCTCCTGTGTTTGAGTATATTCGGCAGACCAATGGCATCAACGTGACCTGCCTTATATATAATGTTTTCCCGATGAACTTCCCCATATTGACCACCAGAGAAGATAATGAAACTGCATATACCAACAGATATACATCACGCAGCAGAGATGGAACGTTCAACACAACTGTGACTGTTTGGTTTCCAGCTAGCGAGAAGGATACAACGATAGAGTGTCTATATTCCAGTTTAAACTATAAGTCTGCGTCTTCCCTACATATTGTTGATAATTACATCAATGACCTGCCTAACGAAGGAGATAGGATGCATCAGAATGTGACGCGTACGTATATGCATATATGTATATACCTATATACATACGTGTTAATTTATATATGTATTACCGATGGTTGATTTCATGTAATACTGTTGGTCATAAAGGTGGAATAAATATATGTGCCCCAAGTTATGGAATGATTTTGACGGTGATTTATTGCTTAAACGCCTGAACCATGACTGTACACATCGCGCGGGGGGGGGGGGGGGGGGGGGGCTAGGGTACGGGCCACCCCCACAAATACAAAAAAGAAAAGAAATTGCGATAAATTATCAATAATTTATTGCATTTTCCCATGGTCCCAAACAGGAAATTTCCTCTGTAGGGCCATGCATAATGGTTCAAGGCATAGTTCTAATGAGGCTGTCCTGGGCTGACAAAACATATTACTATTATTGTCATTATTGCTATTATATTATCAGTTGGGCTGTAAATAATACAGACCACCTTATGTTTTCCTTAAAATTGCCTTCATTATTTATTTATTTATATTTTTTTCTTATTTCTGTACACTTGTTTGTTAACAAGATAACTTAAACATGGCTCAATCAAATACCTTGAAATTTAAAAACACATATGTATAGACATATGGACAAGGAACAGTAACGTTTTCTACTTTGACCTTGACTGATGACGTCATCTAGGCGCCGTTTTGTGAAATTTTCTAAATATACATTCATGATCATATCTTCATAAACAAAAGTAATTTCTCGTTCATATTCATCATGATCAAGGTCAATATCCTTCCGGTCAACTTCAGGTCAATGAACGCGCATGTACGCCCGCGTGTCAGTGCACGCCCCAAATTTTAAAATGCTCCAAATCGTCTCAGATTTTTGTTGGCATACGTTCAAAGCCTTTTTGAGCATTTGTATAAAAAAAAACATAGACAACATAAAATCGTCGTTTTTTTTTCTTTCATACCATGTTTATCTTTTTAATGACAATGTAATTTCAAATGCAATGTCAGGGTTTGTGTGGAATGTGTTTATTTACCTTTTATTGTAATATATTGTACATTTGATAATTGTAAGAATTGTTCAATATATCTCAATATGTCGCTTCCTATTTACATGCATTATTGGTGCTATAATAATATGCATTATTATCAAGTAAAGTAATAGCTGCTGATTTTCAGGCAAGGATATTTTGATCAAGTGTTGTGCACGTTCAGCTGTATATGTAATTATGTCTTTACTATTAGATGAATTCAATTGCCATGATTTCATACATGTAAGTGCAATGTAATTTCAAATGCAATGTCAGGGTTTGTGTGGAATATATTTATTTACCCTTTATTGTAATATATTGTACATTTGATAAATGTAAGGATTTTCAATATATCTTCATGTTTTGGGTCTTCATATGTCGCTTCCTATTTACCTGTATTATTGGTGTAATAATAATAATATGCATTATTATCAAGTAAAGTAATAGCTGCTGATTTTCAGGCAAGGATATTTTGATCAGGTTTTGTGGTACACGTAATTTTTGTATTGTTAGAATTAAATCGCTATGGACCAATCAATTATTTTTCCTTTACTTGGTTGTTTATTTTTATTTTTTTATAGTACATGTATTAATGTTTTATCTTTTTATGATAGTATGTCCTAGATGAGAGCATAGACATAGTCCAATATAAGTCAATGCGGAGAGAGAAAGAAGGAAGTGGATACGGAGAGGGAGAAGAAAATGGAGTGAGAGGGACAAGAAGATGAAGTGAGAGGGACAAGAAAATAGCGTGGGAGGGAGAAGAAGGGAGGGTGAGGGGTGAAAATAGAGTGAGAGGGAGAAGATAGAGGGATAGACCGAGAGGGGAAAGAAAAAAGAGGACGTATAATTGAAAATGTTCCCATTGACAAGACTTGTTTATGGAGGGGGGACCCGGATAGATAAGGATATGAAAATCAGGTTGAATATTTCCATGTTATCTATAAAGCCCGTCGTCTCAAAGTTTTTACATCACATCTATCTTTTACGTCATTGTATTTAGATGACAATCGCTTTTCATTTGTATTAACTTGATCAATTTAGCGTATCATTCAGAGAGAGAAAGAAGGAAGTGGATACGGATAGGGAGAAGAAAATGGAGTGAGAGGGAGAAGAAAATGAAGTGAGAGGGAAAAGAAGATAGCGTCGAGAGGGAGAAGAAGGGAGAGTGAGTGGGTGAAAATAGAGTGAGAGGGATAAAAAGATAGAGGGATAAGAAGATAGAGTAATAGACTGAGAGGGGAAAGAAAAAAGAAGACATCAATCTTTAAATTTTCCCATTGACAAGACTTGTTTGTGGGGGAAAAAACCCGGATAGATAAGGATATGAAAATCAGGTTGAATATTTCCACATGTTATCTTTAAAAGCCCGTCGTCTAAAAAGTTTTGACTCCACATCTATTTTTTACATCATTGTATTTACATGACAATACGCTTTCAATTCATCAACTTGACCAATTTAGCGAATCATTCATGTATGGACCTCCTCTTTTATGAAAGGCTTATCTCAGCTGCGTGGACAAGAATCCACCCTAAGAGGAACAAAAGAACCTAAAGAAGTAACTACTCTGGAAGATTACCGTTTTCAAAGAAGAGGATGTAGGTCTAAACGTAGGTCAATAGGTCAATCTACATGACAATACAAACAACCACTCTAACTTATATACCTTTAAGGCCCGGTCACACAGGGAGGACGCATGGGGAACGCACGGCCAGCGCATGGGAAATTTGCAATTTTGGCCAGTGCGTTGTCGTGCGCCCAACTTTTGACACCAAATGCATAGCGTGTTGCTAGCGCGCTGGACGCATACAGGGCGCACACAGGGCGCACACAGGGCGCACACAGGGCGCACACAGAGCGCACATGATAACAACTTCCACGAATGCACAGCGTGTTGCTAGCGCGCTGGACGAATGGTCCACGCATGCACCGCGTTCTACGACGCACGGCCAGCGCATTGGAAATCGGAAAAGAACGTGTGCCTAACTTTTGTCATAATTTTGGAAAAGCTAGCGAGCTGACACAAAATGCACGGCGTGTAGCTAGCGCGCTGTGCGTATACAGGGCGTGTGCTCCACGCATGTCTGGCGCTGGTCTAGCGCGCTCCACGCATGTCTGGCGTGCCTTTGGCGTGTATATTCATGCGTCGAGCACGGCGCACGTTTTTGAGCATGCTCAAAAAATCCCGACGCACACAGCGAATGACGACGCATGCATAGCGCTGGTCCAGCGTTGGTCCAGCGCGCTCGACGAACGAGTAACGAATGATGACGCACGCCTAGCGAACGACAACGCACTGGCCCAAATTGCAAATTTCCAATGCGCTGGCCGTGCGTTCCCCATGCGTCCTCCCTGTGTGACCGGGCCTTAACGAGGGCATGTAACCATTTTAGAGCAGGTTTGAGTAAAATATCTTGATCAACCTAAAGCCGGTCTTGGTTTTGAGCGGGCATGTCAAATGTTCAAATGTTATGTTCTGGAAAACGACCCCTTACTCTCCCTCTTTCTCCCCACGGATTATCATTCTTGTCTTGAGCAACTCCGGCGGTATATGAGACTTTTACTGGGCAAAGATGCTACCATTGTTGAGAAAAAAATGCAAGGGTACATCTAAACAAATTTGCTGGCAATAAAGAAAAGCGAGCTAGCTAGTGCAAGATGAAGAAAATCTTTGTATTATTATTACTATTTTATAACAATTTTTGTAAGCATCATCGTCATCATCATCATCATTTCAAGTATACATGTACATGCCATCTACAGAACTGATCATGAAAAGTTTTATTGAACACAGATGGAGACGAAGACAAATAGATTAAATTATCACGTTGTTTGCACTTCTTTCTTTATTGTTTCGTAATATATAATGAATTACTATATTTTCAATATCATTTATTTTCGAATAAATAAAAGACTACCAAGACTTCGGCGATTAACTCCTTATTAGCCAAACCCTTCAAAAAAAAAAAAAAAAAAAACGCGATGCGAAAATAAAACACACTGGAGCACTATTACAATTTTCACGAATTTCCTGACGTATTCAGAGGGGGGAGGGAGACAGACAGACATAGACAGACAGACAGAGACAGGCAGACAGAGACATACATACAGAGATAGAAAGATAAATAGATATAAAGAGAGATGTGGTGAATTATGATTTGTTCAAATATGCGTACACAAATTCAATAAATGTTTTATTGATACAGCAACCTCATATCAAAATAGGTTCTAAGAGATGAATAGATATAGAAAAAATAAACACAATTAAGCGGGAGGAAAAAACTAAAAAAAAATGAATATTTCAAATTATGAGAAACGAAGTCGAAAGCATTCAAAGTAAATATTATTTTCGTTTTCGAGAATAAAACAATGTTCATCTCAAAATTCCTTTCCCAAATAGTCCTATATTTGATTTGCACATTTAAAGGAAAGGGCATTTAGTGTAGATCATGGCATAATGTGGTCAGATGATAGCTACAAAATGTGTCGAAAACCCATGTAAAACGAAGGCTTAACCCTATTATTTATGGGTCGGTTGATAATCGACCGAGCTTTAGCAGACGACAATCATTGACAATGGGGAAATGAATGGAGGTATCGACCGATCTGCGCGTGCGGCGGTGCTTACGCAATCTGTATTGTGAGTGTATTGAAAAGGAAAGACGTGAAGCTTCAGCAAAATAAGACGGCAATTTCTCTCAAAAATAACAGACCTTATTTTTCGTATTAATGAACAAAACTGATATTTTTAGAAAGAATAAAGTGTGATCTTTCATTTCTACATTTACTACAAATCATGAAAATGACTGAATGAAGCGCAATGAGCAATGAAAGTAGAAAGCTCCGCCAAATTTTCCATTATTGGCGATGTAACCGAAATCGCTCCGTCACAGGGAAAACAATCGCTGTGCGCGGGCTCGCTCTCAAAGGGTTAATAAGGGAATGAGCGTCCGTTTAAGATAAATGTCCGTGCGTGCGAGCTCATGTAATACATAGCACATATGGGTAACAACACGCAATGCCAAATCAATTATAGCTTTGTGGGATGCGGCACCTAGACCCCCAACTTGTTTTCATAGTTTGATAGAGTATGAGTCGGAGATATGATCTTATGTCTCATTTGACAATTACAAATATTATGACGTCATCATAATGGCCTTTGAACTCAGAATACGAATTTGCATATTATGACGTCAGCATATTAATGGTAAATTGATTGTATCTCTGTTAATATTGATCTATTTTCTTCCAAATTTTAAAATGATGTAGATGAGAAAATTTTCTACAAGTTAAGTAGACATCATAGAGAGGGTACAAAACGAGAGAAATTGAGAGAGGGACATACAGACAAATACGGAGTGACAGAGAACTGACGAGCAAGAGACATTAATAAAACATATAAATGTGTTAGAGCGCAAACAGGCTTGTACAATACTACAATACAATCATGGACCTAATAATACAATCCACACAAAATGTAGTGCTATCAAGATAATGTAAAGGTGAATGTAATTTAGAGTATTACATTTTGAAGAGAAATAGGGTTGAATCTGGTCATTTTCATTTGAAATAAGAACCAGTTGTTTCACTCAACGTACCCTAATTTGTGTCGTGAAAATGAGATAACATTTAAACACTATTTCTATTTAAACTCCAAGTAAAAGTAAATAGAATACAAATGAGACTCATCAGTATCATGATTATAACATTAAACAGCACCATTGGAAGAGAGACAGGGAGAGAGAGAGAGAGGAACGAGATGCGAAAGTCAAAAGTTAAAGGGAGGGAAAGAGAGGGGATAAATGAGATACATTGAGAGAAATAGAGAGAGAGAGAGAGAGAGGGGGGACGACAGAAAGCCGTAGAGCAAATGAACAAAAAGAACAGAATTAAGTTAGACCGAAATCAGACTTGTTCATGAATATCATAACATGCACACAAAATGTAGTGCCTAGCAAAATGACATACACGTGAATTGAGTTTAGAGTCAAACATTTTGAATCTGATAATTTCTATTTAAAATATGACCCAGGGGTAACACTCAATGTATCCTACTTTGAATTTTGAAAATGAGATAACATTAACCAACATTGTTGTTCAACCCCAAGTAAAAGACTAGAGAAAATGATACGACTCATAGGTATAATGATTATAACATGAAACAGCACCATTTGGCACAATAGAGAGACAATATAGGAAATTCAAAAGGTAAAGTGAGGAAGATAGTTGCACGAAGTGCACATGGGAAGTACGTAGTATACAACGAACTGCAGAATTAAGTGGAGGGCCAAAGTCAGAAAAGAGGGGTTTGTCTGTCACTATACTTCACAAACTAAGCACACTTTCTGTATTCGAAGGTTTTTATCATAAACCTCAATATTTCAGCGGTGCTTTTTTTGTCAAACTTTAATAGGAGGGGTGTCTAAAAAGAGCCCTTTTTGACAGAAATTATTATTTTATAGTAATATTTCAAGGAAACCTTGAACTACCACGAGCTTGGTCTTATATTAATACAAATTAAATTATCTACATTACGTTACCAGTTTGTCAGAGAAACTATGATTTAAAAAGTAAAAAATATGATTTGTTTTTTCGAAAGATTTAATTTGATCGAGAAAAAAAAATTCTCCACATATTCAAACATTCCAGAGGTTTCTCTTTTTGCAAATTACCAGGAATTTTCCCATGTACAAGGATACTATATTGTGTAAATAAGAGGCTTATTTGTATTCAGTGAAAAGTTATAGCGAATTCTTGATTTGATTTCCACAAAAATGACATGTTTGCCCATCTATGTATGACATGTATGCATTTACGTTTATTAGTGTATTGTCGGTGTGTTTGGTGCGTTTAGATCTGGTTTTAAAACAATTTGTTAAACATCTTATCACCATACGTTAAGTGTCGAACTACTGGTAACAAAAACAAAATTCAATTTGATTAAGTTATTGTATATTCATAACATAATTTCTGAGCCGAGAATGTTTATTTTCTAATAATCCCACCCCCCCCCCCCCATTTTTTGCAATTACCCCGATAAATTATCTGGACAATAGGGTCTGGACAACAAGTAGTATAACATTGTTAAATCGTTAGGAGTGTTGAGTGCACTTCTTCTAAACAATGTGATTTTCAAGAAAAGTTGGCATAAGTAGTTAAGTATGTTAATTAAGTAGTGAGTATGGTATAAGCACATCTTGGGGGAAATTCTTCCAATCTGCTCAAAGGCCTTTTCAACTTCAATTTGCGAACGGCAACTATATAATGTGTGTAATGAAATGAACAGTGTCACAGAAATGAGAAGCAATCAACTCTATTATCATTTCATGAAATAATTCAACCTTACGACTTTTGTTATCAATACAATACCTAACGCTTTTTTCTCAGCATTTTTTTTCTTTTGGCGCACCTCCAAAAAAAGTACAGCATGTATGAATCTCAACACATTGGTGTGCAAATTAATTTAGAATACGTCATGCGCTGTGACCGAAATAGATATATTCAGTGTCAGTGATTTAATTCAACCTTGAAACTTTTGTTATCAATACGATACCCAACGCAATTTTCCCACCATATATATGCAGGCAAACGAAAAACAAAATATCGGAAGAACTGTTTGCTTAATGACCCACATAGGCCTCTGTTATTTGCGACCCCCAACCTTGAATATCACATTTATTTTATCATAACATCTTCTTTTTCCTTTTCCTTCATCTTTGTTTCTTTTTACTTTTTCCCTTGTAACCAATTTTGTTTAATAAGCACCAATAGAACGCCTATAGTTTGGCTGCATACATGCATGTACATTAACATGCAGCCGAAAATGGGTCATGTTTTGACTGAATAGATCGCATGCAAAGTAATCAGAAATTGTGTCATCCTATTGTTAGAATGACACGGCATGTAACCGCCCGTTCATTTCATTTACCTCCAATATCACAAAAAGGCAATTTGATGTTGATACATTAGGTATAACCAGATAGACCTAGTCATACATGTATAAATACCACAAGCATTAGGTTTTGTAAATGATTTGATGCAATAGAAATCTAATAAACACACTCAAACATGTAAAAATATACTCACGCTTCTTTATAACTCACATTTATACCAATTACGGAAATCCTCTTGGAGGGGTTTATACAGTAAATAATAATAACAACAACAAATAGTGAAAAAGACCCTCTTCCCTCAAATTAAAAACGTCGGTCATTTATAAGATAACATAAAAACATGATTTGCTCTAAGCTAATTTTCACCATGTGCTTACTAAGTAATGATAAATATGTTAGATGCAACTAAGATTCCATTATACAGTTTTAATACATTATATTTTAACAATACATTTCACTTGGTTCTACATCTTAAATGTTTAAATCAATCAATATGAAATTTATATCGCATTTGTGCTAATCAAAAAGTTTTGCCTATATGTATCGGTAGTCGGATCCAAAATATGAATGAAGTATGGCAAGTTGGAGAGAAAAAGAATATAGAGAGGGAAGAGAGAAAAAGAATATAGAGAGGAAGGAGAGAGAAAGGAAGAGGTGGGGAGAGTAAAAGGGTAAGGGGAAGTGTGTCAGAGAAAGAGAGAGAGAGAGAGAGAGATGAAAAAAGATGGAGAGTCATACAAAAGAAATATCTTTCAAGAGAACAGTTGGTCATTAAAACTTCGGGAAGCTTGGGGAAATTATTCAGATACATTCTTTAAATCATTATTTGTATTCCTCTTCTTCTTCTTCTTAAGTTTTTCTTCTTTACCATTATCATATTTGTTATCTCAATTGTTATTATGGGGTAGGGATGTACGTATAGAAAGTACCTGTTTTGGTTACATTCATCTTTACTCACCATATTGCACCCATTACACAGTAAGATTCCTATGATCATGATGATACTCATGCATTTTCCTTCTAATTATTGTATAATATGGTAATGGAGTTGATCGCCTTTCCTTTATGTGACACTTTTTATATTATTAAACACATGTTTTATAATGCATGTTTATGTATGTGTGTCTGTATGCGTGTCTGCGTGTGTGTATGTGTGTGTTTGTGTGACGCAGTGAGATGAACGTAGACTCGGTATTGCGGTCAAGATTAGTTTGAAGGTGTACTTTATTCTCGGTATCAAGTATCAACATATAAAAAAGACGAAAGAGAAGATAAGACCCGATACAAATTCAGTACAAAATATAGAATCCTAAATTGTAATATTCATGAAGAGTTGCAATACACACAACCAGTAATACAAGTAGTGAGCTGGTTGCTCTTATCTACTATCATCGTATTATTATTATGTTTCCCTGAACTCCTATGCATTCAAGCGACAAAGCAGGTGGCTACAATTATCAAACAATTGTATACTTTCGACAGACGGAGACCATGGCAAAGAAGGGACGCCGCTTTGCACTGTATTTTTCCCGCCATGCACGACGTCGCAGTTATTGTTGAAATGGTTCTTTGTTGAAGATTCGACTTGGATTAATTCATTATGAATAAATGCGGTAGTGTGTGATCCTGATGAGGTTGACTTGTTTAACTGAATTGAATCGAATTGAACTTATGTGGGTCTGGAATATACAAACCATGTCGCATTACCGTGGTTCAACATTTGCAACATATAACACATTGTTTGAACATGTACACAATATAATGAGCATAAAAGTTTACCTCAAAATAACATGTAACTTATAACACACTACCAACAATATTCATCAATAAATGTGCATAAGAAGGCTTATCACAGTAATCAAATAAACTTATCGGGGAAAATTTAAAAGGTACAACATTCAAAACCTCACTTCACCTCATCTTCCTCCAAATCAATAATGATTAGTACATTTGAAGCAATAACATTAAATGATACGTCAGCACAGTATTGTTTGTTCTGAAATAATTGAACGGTTTTGATATATCTACTATTGAACATACGTTATATCTTTTCGGAGCAAGCAAGATGATCTAATGAAACACTTTTTTTAAACAAGAGATGAGTGTTATCAATGAGATACTGTGTACTTTCACTTTCTTCGAAATGAGGAATCTTTTGCTACATTATTTCGGGAAATGTAGTAATCATACCAAAGACCAAATACCTGTATCCACCGTGTCTACGAGATATGTATCAAAACCTAAACATACATTAAAGGGACTTGGTAACATTGTTTAGATAAGGGGAAATGGTGCTAAGGTAGTGACTTCAATGCTAAATGTACAATTAAAGGTAGTCTAAAAGTTTGAGTGAAAACAGTTAATTATTAATGTTAACAATTGAGAACAAATTATTCTCCCTAACTATATTATTCAAATTTAATTTAATTTTATGTGAATATAAATCGTCACAAAGCAATGAATTGGCTCTACATACCATTTTAAACATTTAAGTGTGGATATATTTCTAAAAGCCTGTTTTGTGTCTTTTTTTCATGGAAAAACGGTTGGAAAAAATCAAAAAATGGTTGGGAGAATTTACTGTCAGAGGGTGTCGCACAGTGACGCCTTTAAAGGTAAAGACCAGTATTGGTAACGCCCCAATTTCAAAAAATGAAATGGAAGCTCTCATTACCAATCATGTGAAAGAATATGTTTTGACTAATACATGATGATAAAAAATTTGCCGGGAAACCGCCTACTAATTCATATATTTGGTAAATTTGTTTCTCTCATGGTCGTGTGAGAGATATAGGGTAGTCCCGTATACATCTTTCTGTGTATTGTGCTTGTGACTTTACGAAGAATGGGCCACATTTCTTATCATTTTGATGATTCCAGAACCTTGCAGATGCTAGATGCTAGATGATCAACCTTTTCTGATCGATTCCACAACGTTTCTTTCACAATGCAATCGCATGACCATTACTGGTCTTTACCTTTAAACAAAACGTAAATATCTTTCTGATTTGAGGATTTTATCAAGATTGTTTGCATGTTAGAGGGTTAGTACAGTAGAAAGAATATAATAAGAACAAATTCATACAAAACTTACGCAGTTTTTCAACCTTCAACAATGGTATCAGTTCACTTTAACTGAGATGCTCTACGTCATCTTGAATGTACAGTCAAACCTGCTTTAGTGACTAGCTGTCTACAATAAGCATATTTTGTTCCTTTAAAACGGTTTCTCATTGAACATGTACTAAAGGAACCTGTCTACAAAGACCACTTTTTTGTGTTTCCCTTGGGCGGTCGCTGTAGACAGGTTTGACTGTATATTGAAAAATCAATACTGATTATTAACCGTACTCTGATATAATATAACCTATATAATATAGTGCTCTTTTAGAACCCATGTGG
Source organism: Strongylocentrotus droebachiensis (assembly GCA_035222895.1). Classification (NCBI taxonomy): domain Eukaryota; kingdom Metazoa; phylum Echinodermata; class Echinoidea; order Camarodonta; family Strongylocentrotidae; genus Strongylocentrotus; species Strongylocentrotus droebachiensis. Next base: position 160,283 of record JAVYIG010002869.1, read on the forward strand.
TATGACAAAGTTTCTATACCAAAAAAATGATGTACTTTCCGAACTTAGGCTAATCAGTTTGTATCCTTAATTCGGGATCATATACCTGAATATATTTTTATGAAAACAAATTTCTACCTCATATAAGTGCTTAATACATATATCCTGTCTTACTCAAATGGTGTTAATCATGTCTTTCATATTTCGACTCATTGAACGTTCATTCTCGGTCTCCAAAACTTGACTGTATCTTCGCGTTTTTCTCTTGAAACTCAGATCTAATTTACTCTTATTTCAAATGTCAACACCAACGTGTGTCAACCTAAACCGCCTTAAACTAACCTCTGAAAATGACATTTCTATGCTGTGTTCTCGTAACCGTACACATTACCCTGCACATTACTTATTACACACATTCGTACTTGTGCTGCGCATTGTTTACATGGAAATTAACCTATAAGTAGATCAAGGTCACTATGGTATCTTTGAACCATCTGAACAAAGAAAATAACTTTTCTTATTTTTGTTAGACATACACCATTTTGTACATGTTGTATTGTATTCGATTTAGTCCTAATTTATGATGTGGAAGATTGAACATATTATTTGTATTATTATTGACTTCATTCACAACGTTATGGTGAATTTGTTTCACTGTTTGGCCACAAATGGCGATTCGTGTCATGTTTGGTATCCAACATCAATTTGAAGTTTTACTCAGAATGTATTGATGGACGGGTTTTGACACCTAATTTCTAGTTTAGAATGGGTACTGATCTCAAGAGTGACCAAAATAACAAGTGACCAACAATGGTATATACAGGGATTATAGGCCCCTCTACCTGTTCTAGTTTATCTCCGCTTCTTTACACGCGAGGGAGCATGGTGACCGACAAATATATAATTAAAATTGTTAACCCTAAAACAAAACGCTTTTACTACGCTTGTTCACAAGGAAAATTCGCAAGGAACGAAAAAGTGAAGTTTCGAATTTTGAAAAGTGGTAGGCGGTTTTTTATTTTCTTCTTCTCAAAACACTCGAGAAATTTAGCAAAGCAGACAAAAGTTCAATATCTTTTAATTGTGAAGGACTTTAAAATGATAACCCATATCCTACATAAGGGCGTCATAGAATATTTTCCAGAGGCAACAAGTTACGAGATGTCAAGTTTATTTGTTTCACATTTCACAAATCAGAATTTCACATGAATGACAATATTTGAATGTAATATGAAATATACTCACTCAAAGTATGACATTATATAAAAAAGTCTTTGCAAAGACGTTGGAATTAATTGTATTAAATGGTAGGTTATACAGGGTGGAATGTGAACTAGTGCGAGGGAGCAACGCGATTGAGCTTTAGAAAAGAGCCATTTTCTTCACTAACCTATTTTTTTCTTTTTACTAATTCGATTTACAATGCAAACAATTTTGGGGGTGAATGATATTTATAATACCCCCTCTCCTGTTTCCCTATTTCACCTTTATGGGGCGCCCCTTCAAGTGCAGCCCTTTAAGTCCCACCTGCCCCCCCCCCCCCCCCCACATTATACGCTACATGGTATTTTGGAACCAGTCTGATGTTGAACATTGGATAAGCTATTTAAATCTGTTCCCATCAAAGATTATTATTAGACTTACATTTTACAGCTCAAGCACTTTAAATTATTTTAGAATCATAAAAAATGGTTAGGTTGTGTTGGAATTATATATAGTCCTCTGTATACTAATAATAAGGGAATACATCGTCTTTTTTCTTTCATTCCTTTTTTTTTACTGTAAAAAAGTCGGCAACGCTTTTGCATGTATCTGTATAAAATACAAATGATTTATGGTTTGCTAAGACAATAAAAGATGGGAAGATGACCTTTGACAACCGTATCCTGCAGTCTCCTTGTCATCTATAGATGGCGCTATTTCCTTTGCCGTAATGAGTGTCATCAAGGCTTTAACTAATATAGAAGTGGTATTATTATTTGTACCCTTTTCTCGAATGCTTAGTTTGTCATTAATTGAAATATATTTGAATGAATGACGACGAAGACAAAGGGGTCCTACATCGATTAAAGAACTGTGGGGTTGTTTCAGGGAACCGTCATAATAATGATAACAGTTATAATAATAATAATTGGATTTAAATAGCGCCTTTTCCAAAGGATATAAGGCGCTGTCTCTTCGTCTATCATCATTTAAGAAGCGTTGTACAAGTTTGTTTTCAGTTGTTTTTTGAAGAAATCTAGTGAAGTACTATTTCCTAAGAACGAGGGGAGTTTCTTTTACAGACGTAGGGCTAAGGATTGGGACTGAAAGAATTTTAAGCCAACCTGTTTACGTGATAAACAAGATCGATGACATCTCCACGGTCGCTCGACTTGCCCGCTAAGTGTCTCACAAGACTATTTCTGCAAAAACGAGCGGCAACTTCCCCAACAAGGGACGAGTCATGATTCCAAAACTGTCATATGATTTTAGAGCACCATCTCAAGGCAACTTTACTTTACTTCATGAGCAGCCAAAAATAGAAAATGAAAATAAATATAATTAAAACACGAATAATACCGACGCGATTTTATCGCAAATGGCAACTCAATCATTAGACAGTGTAGGAATTTCTACATTTCTTTTTTTAAGGGATCAGCCTATTTAAAATGGCATATCGCCGCATGATGGTAATTACGCAGACTCACAAATTACACGTGTCATTATTTGATAAATCAACCCTCTGAGTAGATTCTAACAGAGAAGACAAATATCCTAACCTTGTCGAAACCGACCGTCTGTGTTACATCATTCGTACTGTAGTCGATTCAGTGCTGTTCACTAACTAAGTACGCCTTGTTTATCCGAAAGATGTTACCATTATACATAATATTTTAGATGTGTTTCTTTACGTGATTTGTAGCGCTTCATCCCTTAATCGGAGGGGTCGTCAAAAGAGCAGCCTTTTTTAAGACAAATTGTAATTTGTAAATAATATTTAAAGGACATCTTAAACAACCAATGAGTTTGGTGACATATGAAATAGAAATAAATCGGAATGCTCGTTATCTATCATCAAATTAAACGTTCAACTAATATCTTAGGAGGTAGGGAACATGCATGTTTGTTGAGAGAGGTTTTAAACAACATTGGGAGAATTTTATCAACAAATTTTAAAATATACACGAAATAGCATAACATTTGGCCCAACAAAAATAGTGTATAAACTACAGATGCAGAATGGTAGAGAAGAAATAGATAACCTTGCTATTATAACCCTAGATTGAAGAAACATACCAAATGACGGATGAAGTAGTGGTGACTCATGTTTGTTTGATAATTCCTGATACCATAAAGACATAAGAGATATGGCGTATACCTTGATGTATTTGTACAAGTTATTAAACAATTATAATTGCGCTTTAGGTTTGTTTCTTTGTTTGTTAGTTTTACATACCGGCCAACAAATCATTAAAATAGCATGGTTTATTTTGGCTCAAATAACACAAAGTAGTAGTTTTTTAGTAATATTTAAGATAATTAAAAACTACATAAAATTATGTATATTTATGAGCAATGTTATTTTGTAAAAGTACAAGGATGAGTTAATATCTAACTTGTTTAAAGAATTTAGACATACATTTAGATAAGTCAGTACATGTAGAAGAAAAATGACATATTTTTTTATTGTCAAATAAGAAGAAATGTAACTTTGAAGAGTATTGTACTAAACGATTTGTATTTGTTTCTGTTTGTATTACAGATTAAATGATTTAGGAGGGATTTCCATGATAAGGTTCCATCCACAATACAATATGCGTATTTAGCTTGTTTTTTGTTAGTCCTTGGTGTAACTTCAATGATTCATTATGAATAGCCGAATTACATATTTTAGTGGGGAAAGAATTGAATCATGCATGTACCCGAAGTCTTTGTACCAACATATCCAATTTTATTCATCTTCCATAAATTTCTTAGGGACAGGTTCAACATTATCTCAGCCTGTTGGAAGACGGATATTAAATATTGCGGCACCTTTAAGGACATGCAAAACAAAGTGTGTTATATTCGCGAAGGTTCAAATGTATTTATAATAAAAGATACATTGGGCAGGAGTGCACGTGGTTATACAATAATATTTTTGTTTCGACCCTTATTAGGGGTTATCAGTGGAGCTTGGGTTCATTGCGGTAATTTGTATCAGGTAGATCACTTTAATTCATTCAACATCAACAGATATATACATTTGTATTTCTTCGTTTTCATTTATTTGTTGAGAAGATGTGGGGGCGGGGGCTTTGTGGCTTGAACCAAACCACACCCCAGCCCACCCCCCCCCCCCCCCCCCCTCCCCGTACTGCTACTAGACTTCAAAAGAGCTCACAACAGGCCACTCTCACAAATAATATCGATGAGAGGGAGCTATTCAAGTTTAACGACCGTTTGCTTCTATATATCACAACTATCTCCCATCTTTTAGCTATGACTTGCTACGGTGCATATACACATTCCCACGCACACACGAATAGATATTAAGTTCCTCAACTCCATGTGAAACAAGGAAACCAAATGTACGACTATAGTAAGCATAGTTTAAGTAAATTTTATTCACTGAAAATTGTATGAAATAGTGACAACTGTCTATCTTCCATATCCTCAAAATACTATACACCAATGCAGAAGAGCTTTATATATCACAAATTGTCTGAAACAATTTAGTCATTCGACAATATATTTAAGCCGGAAGTATTGTTTTAACATCTTTCCTTCTTTCTCCTTCCCTTTTTACTCTATTCTTATTATTGTTGTCATAAACGATACTTTAATATTTCGTTTCTTTTAATTCTGTCTTTTAATGACAAATCTATTTTGTTCTTCATTTTTATTACCATGATTATCTGTCCGTGAATAGGATGAGTAATGAGAGTATTTAAACGGACATTACTGAATTGAAATAGGGGTCGAATTGTTAATATCCATGTTTCTTATTCTACTTTCCTTTAAACATTTTTTGTTTGCCGACGTAACAGTTTGCTTCGGTTATAAAAAATAATTACTTACAGAAACAAAAACAATAATACTGTTAGTAATTATACAACTACTACTACAAATATAAGCTTCTTTTACTAAAAGCTAAATGTTGAATTGGGAATACAATACATTACTAATTGTTTGACTTATTTCAACTCAGGTTAATTCAATTCATAATATCCGGATTGACTTTGGTCAAAGTTTCATTTTTTTTATAGCGATGTCGTCATATTTGTTTTATTTTTTTCACTTTCGTTAGGTAAGGTTTTATTTTGTCTAAGTTTGTTTCAATTTACATGTCAATCTCGATTCAACGAATATAAATTGTTTTATGCTATATAGCCCCCGTGATCTACCCACTTGGGGGACAGGCATTATATCAAACACTTAATAGACAAGTGGACGTCGCAAAATATAAATCCTACTTTCAGTAAACAATAAGGTGCTTAAAGCTGTCACTCTACTTTACATAAAGGGGCACTTATCATTTGGTTCCACAAACCAGTCTCTGATGAAATGATTGCTACAAACATTTGTTTTATTATACACTTTTTATTAGCGATTTATTACTTGCCATACGCATCTCCTGGACGTTATACGTAAATTCAAGTGTTAGTATGAAAATAAATCTCAGTTCAAACATTTTATACACTTCCTCATTTCGATCTTCCATGCAGTACACTATTATGTAAAGCCTTTTTAAGCTACTCGATATTATATCCTCTATCGTAAGATTGTTGCATTAGAAGTGTACACAACAAGAACAAGAATAGTTTTACTGTAAACGATGTTTCCTGCCGACTTCATCAGAATAGTTCATTTTATATTGCTGATGTCACGCATAGTCCCTTTTCTCCCTAGGGAAAAATTGAAATATGCGTTTTCCCAGCGAACGTACAGGATTCAATGCCTCCACACTGGCAGTTCCCGCGGTGTCACGGCGCTCACGTCATGCAATTTACATTGTGCGATAAGTGCACTGCACTAATGCAATAGCGCCAGCTAAACATATTTACATCCTGCAATGTTTCATTTGAGCCGTGCAATTTTATTTTATTTCTTTCGATCTGAATGTAAGATGTAGATGTGAGAATAATGTTCATATTATTACAGAAGTGTAGGAATAATACAGATGGAAGGGATATAACACAAATATAAAATGACTCATTCTCGGAACAAGCTAAAACTATTCGCACTCAGGAGCACCAACTAGTACTTTTCTCCCTCGGGCCGATGCCCCTCGTGAGAATAGTACTAGTTGATGTTCCTTCGATGCGAATAGTTTCAGCTAGATCCTCGAGTGTCATTGTATATTTGTATACTGTACTTTGATTCTTTCCAACTTTTGCGATATTCATTGTACTACAATATTCTAATACATTTTAAAAGAAATCACATTCAAGTACCATATACCGCATTAAACCAAAAAAATCAAAGAAGTCGGTCTTTTGTTTAAATAATTTTCCTTTTGATTGTAGCACTTTGTTCCAATTCATAGAAGTAGTTATACCAAGGCGTTGTTCACCAGCAGAAAGACTTGATCAAGGGGGCGTTTCACAAAGATCCTAAGTCAAACTTAACTCTAAGTTGGACTCAAACATTATGGAGAGCCATTTGTAGCCTTAAGATAAAAATATATTCAAAAGCAAAAATTCAACTATTTCAGACTTTTCATGAATTCCACATTTCCACATCAAGAACATACAATCTCCTTGATAATAGAAAATATTTTAAATCAACATGTTATGCCTTTTAAAATAACTTTTACAAAATATTTTCAAAGATGCTAAAGGCTTTCCATAAATTTTAAGTCCAACTTAGAGATAAGTTCAGCTAAGAATCTTTGTGAAACACCCCCCCTGAAATGATACGCCTAGTAGTGATAATCCTCTCAGCAAGTTTGGGACAGAATTGCTAGTTATTTCATAAATACAGAGGCAAATTTGAATTGTGCACGTAAAAAGAAAAAAAAGAAATTATACCCTTGTTTTTTTCACTATCTGACATTTCTTACATTTCGCTATACCGAAAGGGGGCGCTAAAAAATATAAACTGTCAGTTTTATTTCACAACTCCAGAAATTGTCGGTATGTACAAGTAACAAACACGACATAAAACACTTGCAAACTTTCATCTTTCTCTAACCAGGACAGTTCTCACCCGAAAGAAAATGTCATACACAGGACCAAACGACTGGAGTAACATTTATCCAAATCTCAAACAGCTTTAAAAATGTGGCAGTTTAAAAAAGCATGTTAGATTGTTAATATTGAATTCGAACGTGAAATGCACTACAATTCTATTTTCCTGACTGTGACTCCAGACCTTTCCTGAACATTCCTTTAAATTCCTTTTCTATCTTCTCATTCTTCTTCTGACTTCCATTTTTTACCTTCTCTTCTTATTTTCCTTTTGTCTTACATCTATCATAAAAATCATTTCATTGTAATTGTCTGTATACTCTGCTCTACTTTATTTTTTGCTTTTTGTTTTCTTCTTTGTTTAATTGTTATACTTTTACCTGATTATGAATGACACTGTTTAAAATGATTTTGAGGAACTTAAATTCTACAAGCTCTGCTTTTTGATAACTTTTTGTTCACATGTGATTTCGAAATCATCTAGTGTAACTGCAATAAAAACGTATGATGTGTAGATGTCCTTATTGTTTATGAATATCAATTCTGTAAATATGCTTTGTTTTGTTAATGTAATGTTTTGTCATATAAAATACAAAATATTAAAAAATGAAACTTAAACCGATTTCTTACGGTAACCCAAAATAAGTATATAGAGATTTTCTGGATAATATTAAAACTTTATACATGTTTATATATATATATCTATATATATACATATATTTTAATTTTGTCTCAGTACTCATTACGATCTACTTTCATTCTAGGAATCGGCTAGTTAAAATGAGGCCTTCCTTCCTTCCTCGTTTCGCTGAGGTGTAATGATATTATACTGATGGAAAGCAAATCTTCACTGATTGCGAAGAGTACAGAAAAATGTTATTGCACAAGGAAGTTGGAGAGAGTGATAATATATGAGAAGTAAGCGGGAAAAAAAACAAATTACATCGCGAACTGATTTCTGATATGTCTACGGTAGTAATTTGTGTTATTATGTTTCTATGCCAAAGCCTACACCTATATTGATAGTATGTTAATTGATGTTATATATATGTGCAGACACAGCCGGAAAATGATTGTTATGCCACGTTATTTTGTGTATGATAAATAAATTTGAATTTAATTGAATTAAATTGAATTAAACAAGTCCTAAACATGTTTTTGTTTTTCCTATTCTCTTTTATTTCCTTTTTTCCGGACATGTTGCTAACCGAAATTAATCCAGATGCATGTGTACAGAAGGAAAAAAGAAAAGAAAAACATTTTGAAAACATAGTGAGACTTTTAATTTTGTTAATGCCCCTTGTAATGTGCATGATACCGCAAATATCATATATATATATATATATATATGCATTTCTCTTTTTTGCTTCTTTAATCTACTTTGGTATGTGTTTTTGTATTCTGACTAATGATTATTAACAGTCGTCTACGTACTTGTTGTAATTGTCATCTATTTATTGTAAGTTTTCGAAAGTTGTGTGTATGCCTGCTAGACTAGTTCAACGACTTTTGTTCAGTCTGGTCCAATCGAAAGTTTTAAGTAGTTCATACTCCGTGAACTACTTACCTTCATACAATAATACTTACCCGTAATGTACAGGTAGAGTAGGAAGCCCATTGGAAGGAGGTGATCAACATTGTGTTTTCTTCTCTCTATCTCTCTCTCACTCCCTCTCTCTCTCCCTCCCTCCCTCTCTCTCTCTCTCTCTCCCTCTTCCTCCCTCTCTCTCTCCCTCTCCCTCACATACACACACACACACTTTCTCTCTCTTTATGTGTATGTGTGTATGTGTCGTTGTGTGTGAGTGGGTGTCTGTGTACCAGTCTACAAAGAAAACTGACCAAAACTGTCAATGTAACTCAGGTAACGAAGAGCCAAAACATAATAATGACGAATGGACTATACAGTCAGCCGGCAATGTGACACACGTTGTACTGTAAGGATGATATATGGAAAATAAATGGTTTCTGATTTTTACTATCAGCGCGGTTGCTCATGGTTTCGTACATGCCCATATTGGCATTTCTTCATGAACGAGTGGGCGAGGTTTTGGTAGTTTAAGGATTAACAACGTCAAAGTTTTGAGTCCACAGAACATCCATCGACAAACCACTTCACTGTGACACTCAATCACTTTCAAGCAGCCTTTTATCTGTTAGAAAGCGAAACCTGTCACACCCTGGCGATAAGGACTTTTTACAAGTTAAGCAGTCTTTCCTTGTGATATACCTTTGATGTCGCATATCTTATGTACCTACTTGTTGTGTTGTAATATGAGAAAGTTCTTGAATTCATGAAAATATAATTATGGAAATAGAAGGAAATCAATGTGTAGGCAACTTTTACCAAAGTTGGGATACGGAATCATAATCGTCATCTCAAATTTCTAGGACTATGACTATCTTTCATTGTAATTTGAGGACATATGATAACAAGATCTAAGTTTATGCAAGTGTGTCAACTCTTAAAGTGCGCAAAGACTGAGGGAGCAAAGTTTGCATATGAATACAACTCGCAAGTACACTATAACAACGCATGATGCATTGCTCATAGTTTAATTGTTGCGTTGCTATCTGACTGTTTTGTATTACCAACTGTATGTTATTCTTTGTACTACACATTTGGAGAAATAAAACAAAATTGTTTTTAAAAAAATAAAAAAAATTACCAAACGATAACAAAATGTATTAATTTTATTATGGAAATCACAAAGAATTTAATGATACTACTATCATTTGTTTTTTATTGTACGGCATCACTAAGCACTACATGATCTAAGCGATACGTATAAACTTTATATAAAAGCGGATATAGTAGATAATATAATAACATAATTGTAATTTTGTTGTGTTATAAGCAAGCGCCTCTTTTAGACGTCTGGACAATTTTATACTTCAGAAGTTAATCAAGGCCTACATAAAATAATAAAGAAAGGGTCGATTCCATGTTATTCAGGGCATGTATATCTCTTCATAATTCTTAAAGCACGATCATTACATTTTTGTGAAGTATGATGAATCGTTTTGAATGTCAAAATAAGACAAGAACAAATCAGGTAGTTAGTGCATTTGTTTCAATTTCGTTTTAACTATATTATAACAAAGAAATGTCATTCTCAGCTTGCAAGTTATTAGTCATCAGTTCATACAAGTGACATCGAGTATAGTGTCTGGCCTAGTTTAAGGTGCATAGCTATACACAGGACAAGCTTTTGACAATATACTTTTTAACCTGTACATAGTAGTAAAAACACATTTTAGAAAGGGACTGTAATTTCTTCAAATCTTCAATTTACTCGACAAATTGTTCAGTGTTAGGGTACGACAATATACTGATGTAATGCTGTCCGCGTTAGGAATAAGAAAGCAGCAAATAACGAATCCAATAACTACATGAGGAATATCTTCCATCCATAACATATTTTATGTCACTCGAACGATTGTTGCCATTTGGTTATGCCATTCCTTAGTAATTATTTCTTTGTTTTACATACAACTTAATTACATAAAACATAAGCTACCACATATTACGTACATGTAAAATACAATATATCGCATTATACAAAGGCAACTTTAGTATAAATACAGTTTATTCGACATAGTTGTTTTTTAGACAAGTAAAAATAACTAAAATTGTTCGTGTTTAGTGCTTCTTTCTCCGTTGTTTAAGTCCGATTATCATTCTGGCTATGTTATTTTAATGAATGATATGATATTTCAAGTCAAACTTGTAAAAAGGCCACAAGCAAGGGTTTTCGATTAATAGCTTTTTATAAAGATTATACTAGCTTTAAAGTTATGGCTATTTATTCATTCTCCTCTAAGAACTCCACTTTATAAATAAGTTGTAATCACGGAATCTACCATTTCGGAACAAGCACTTTGTATTCCTTGACAGGCACTGCTTGTTATGGCTTCATTAATATAGTCCTGCTCTCCCTGAAGACTGGGATCTGCTGGTAAATGATTTTCGATGGACATTACGGATGTCGACGGAATGAGATCAGACATTTTGACGCTACTGGCGGGACTGGATGACAGTTTGGATCTGGATATAGGCTTCATCTTCATGTACCGGGAATCGTCGGTTTTGGTGGGTTGCTTAGCAACCCCGTCAATTGATCCGGAAACATCAGCATCTTCATCGTTGCCAGCCTCCATCTGGTAAAGCCGAAGGGGGGAGGGGTTTGGGCAAAAGTAAGCAACCCATATTTACATATTTGTAACGCCACCTGCATTGCATATACACACTATTTATGGCAACTATGAGCATAATAGTTAGGGGCCAGCGATTGATTACACTACTTGTGATAGATTCGGATCGATTCTTTATCAGATGGGGCCCTGGATTTTACATTTGCCACTGCAATTTTTACTCATTTAAAACAAGCAAACAAGCTAAAGATAATATTAATAAAAAAAATTACAATAACAATAACTTCAAAAAGAATATTTGATTGCTTAAGAATTGTATATTATTATTTACTGAATTAAGAATTGATATCAATTAACTATTATCATTTATCTATTATTTAAAATCGATGATTTCGTTTTACTTAAAAGGTAATACAAAATATTTGATTGCGAGCTATATACCATTATATTGATTCCTTGTGAGGTTCCTTGGCTCGATGTACTTTGCTGTACGGTGGCGCTAGGTTGCATTGTTATCCACAGGTCTGAATTTATAATCAGTCATATCAATATAAAATGAAAGGTGCATATTTTGCATCATTATATTATTCAATTAAACATTACTAGCTATACATGAGGGTACATTTCCGTGAGTATTAGGTCTGTCACAACATAATTTTAAACAAGATGTTTCGTGTATTTCCTTTGAGGTCTTACCTATTCATGTTAATAGCGAGTTTTAACCACTTGAAGTATAAGATGTTTCGTGTATTTCCTTTGAGGTTTTACCTATTCATGTTAATAGCGAGTTTTAACCACTTGAAGTAAAGTTACTCCTTTAAGTGAGATTTTTGCATTATTTTGTTTATCTACAATACTAGGAATAAAATATTATGTGTAAGCAGTTAAAGCAAACATCAGGAAGAATGTGTCGTTCCCGAAGTAACAGGATTCCATCTTTACCATCCATTCAAGTCTCTATATTGGCAACGCGATATAAAACATAAAATCGTTATTTCGTGTAAGAAATGGAAATTGTGTCGGTAAAATTTACAATTTTAACCTTTTCAGTATATTTGTTTAAATTTGCAGGAGTGGGCAAAAATATATATTGTTGCCGATATGAGGAGGGAATTTTGGAAATAAGGAGACTCTGAATACTTTGCGTTGAACTCTGCCATGATATAACGTTTGCACTTCTTGACCTTGATTTTCTTTACTTAGCCCATACATTCACTTTGATTAGGTATTACATCACGATTGATATGATAATTAAATCAGAATGGGAATTACATAGGTAATAATGAAACTTGTCAGTCTTATGTTATTAATGATGTACATGAATGAAAAATTACCTTGCTTTCTGTTGCGGCGTAACACAATATGTTTCACAGCTACTACAAGTAGGCCTAAGATGAATGTAGTCAGTGCACTCCCAACAATATATTGAAGTTGAGGTTTGAAACTAAGAGCATTGTCTGGATGTGATTTAAAAAGACATTTATTATGTTTTCTTCAGACTTGGTAGTCTCGTCAGTACATACAACTTCGAAGGAGATCCCTTTTGTCAATTCCTACATAATCCAATGTAAAATACACCCCAAAACATGACAATAATTAAAATCGAAATTGGAAACAAGTATTGGACTTGTTATCATGTCTTATTAAAGCCCACCAAAGGTTTTACGATCTAGCCCCCTAGGAATTTGCGATAGCATTTCATTCGAATATATATATATATATATATTACATGTAAAACCTGAATAATAGGATCTAAATAGTCATATGATTAAGGAAATCTCGGTTCAATGGATTTCATGCTCCTTTGGAATACTAAAAGCTAAATCGGCTCACAATCTAGTGACTTCAGACCAGTAGTGCGACTGTCAATTATTTGAAGCCGATTCAAGATCATGAAGATGATGTTCGATTAGATTACCTTAGATTATCTTAGACAATAACCACTTGGGATTTAAGTACCAAAACATGCTTCGTCCACAGAAGAAAACAAAATTAAACAAAAATTATCGGACATATTTGTTACGTTTTGAATAGTGATGTATAGCCCAAGTACACAACTGAACGATAAAACCTACTTTAATCTCAAATAAATGATGCAAAATAAGATAATGTTTTAGCATTCCCCTTTTTATGATTCATCAACGAAACTTAAGGTCATTTATTTCATGCTTCTGAACTGAACTTTCAGGCCCGTAACTAGGATTTGTTCGAGACCCCCCCCCCCCAGCACCCCCCACCCAATCATGGGCCACCTCTCTTCATGTGATTCATACCCTTATGCAGCAGTGTAGTTGGTGAAGTGTTGTGCTCCGTGGTACTTGTGAAGACTTGAGTAGATCTGTCAACAACAACTGCAGCAAGTATCCGAAGTAAAATTATCATAAATCAAATACATTCCACATCACGGTGATTTTTTTTTTTTTTTTAGATAACATTTCTGTATTATTTGATTTAAGAGTTTATTCATTTCTTAATTTTTTCGAAGAGTTGTATTGATTTAAATCATGCTATTACGATAAGTCGATTACTGAAAATTAAAAAATATACACTTTGTTGAATGACTCTTTCAATTTTGTAACGATGTTGAAATACTGTTACTTTTACTACTACTACTATAAGTACTACTACAACTAAAACTACTACTACGACTACTGCTACCACTACTACTACTACTACTACTTCTACTATTACTACTACTACTACTATTACTACTACTACTACTACTACTACTACTATTTTTACTACTACTACTACTACTAGTAGTAGTAGTAGTACTAGTAGTTATATTAATACTACTACTACCACTTCTACCAAAAGTACCACCAGTACTGCTACCGAAACTACTACCACCACCACTGCTACCAAACTTAATTCCACTTCTTCTACTACTACTACTACTACTACTACTACTACTACTACTGGCATTACATCTACCACCACCACTACTTCTACTATCATTAACTGCAATACTACTACTATGACCAATACTACTACTACTACTAATAGTAGTACTACTACCAATTATACCACTAGTACCACCACTACTGATACCACTACTACTAACACTACTACTAGTATTATTACAACCACTACTACCACTATTACTAACACTTCTACCACTTATGTTGTTATTACTAATATATAAAACCAAAGTAACTTACAGTTAACAACTAAATTATTCATACCCCTACCAAGTGTTTTACTTTATTAAGTATGTGAACAAAATTGATTTGTCTCAATGACCCTTGAAGATGTGACATATTAAAGTTTGATTCCAGAAGTATTCAACAAAGACCCGAATTCATCCACTCCACCTTTCATTCTAGATTCACAAGAACACAAACAAAAATACAAGGGGTATGAATAATTTCGTTGTTAACTGTACATGATGACATGACAAATAATTCAGGAAGGATCGCGCTGATCCCAGCGCCATTTCAAAACAGCTTTACTACCAAGTTGTCCTAAAGTCATGAAAGTTAAAACAAACAAATGACAGAAAATAACATGAAACCAAAAGGATATATGTTCGTGTTGCTTCGGTCTACCAGGTCCATATAAAAGCAAAAGGTTTCTACCTCTGTCGAGATAAAATTATGAATTTCTTACCATTATCATCATGTATTATAATTTCGTAATCGTTTGATTTATTTCCTTGTTAAAGGGATTTTAAATCGAAGGTAGAGAGCAAGAGAGAAATAATGAAAACACAAAGCAGAGCAAGTGATTATATCGTGAAGTCTTTCAACAAAGTTTATTACAAACGCTTTCTTTTCAACGTTTAAATGTTAAGGATTTGCTGTTAGATAATGTGCATTATTAATTAGTAAGTAATTATATTTAATAGTTGCATAGTTAAAATAACCATGATATTTTAATATAATATTGTCAACAGTTGATTATAATTATATGAGAACTTTCTGTATTGTCGTGTTTGTGAAAAGTATTTAAACGATTTGAATTCACGAGAGAAGAACATCTGTTTCCCGTGACATAAAATGAACAATCAGACTAAACATGTAATAGTTCAAGATCATCAATTATGCATAATAATAAAACAGTGATATATACACAGGGTATGCAAGTCCAAAACACACAATACAACTGAACAGATGACGAATCATGTCTTGACACGTTTCAAAAGTTAATATGTTGGAATGAAAAGTGATAAATATATCAAGTGGTAAATAAAGTGATGAAATATATACATACACCAAATACCATTCAAACCTTGTATTTGATTTTGTGTAACATGACTCTAGTCGGCATTACTTTTGACTTTCTATACAACGTGATGATAACCGCCAAACCGATGAATTATTGGCATTTTCAGGTTTCATTTTCATTTTTATGTACATTTCTGATCGGTCTATTGTCGGTCTGTTTTCGGACTCGATGGTAAGACTGTGGTATAACATTATTACTAGAACATTTACAATCATATGGGATTATAAATGCATTAAGAAATAACAGTATGAATTTATAATTTCTCATTTTTTCCAGTTTACCTTATTGTTCAATGCCCATTTGTGGGATTTAAAGTGGTTCTTGCGATGTCGATATAAAATGAATATAAAAACTTATTCATGTATTTATTTATCATGTATTCTTTATACATAATATATAATATATAACTATTAACATATTAATAAATTGTAAAACGTTACAATACATGGTAAAACCAAACGAGAAATATTTTACTTCTTATTGTGTACACTACGGTTCTAAATGTATGGCTATTTACGTGATAACCAACGAGAGGGAGTCGGTCGAAACCAAAAGTAATTCTTGGAACGTTGAGGTGAATATAGTGGTCGTCAAAACTATGATATAAACAAAGAGCCCAATTAAATACCCCTGGTTACCAGACGAAGGTACTTACTAAATAAAGCCTGTCTTTGATGTGTACACACAGAATAGCAGTCGCCTGCTTCTGTACTACATAGTAATCGTTGTATTTGATTATTGTTTTAACCTTGTCAGAAGTAATAACTTTAATATTTACATACAATTTTGTTATTTTAAACTCGGATTCATATTATTTAATTTCTGTTTTAGTACCCCTCGTGCATTTACCTAATATTTGAAATGGAAATGGAAATTGGCTGAATTCTTCAAAAGCACTATATTATATGTTGTGTCTATTATAGTCTAATAGCAGTGTGCTCTTAAAATATATATATTGTTCTCTAAATTTGGGGAGAACAAAAAAGGAGTTGAGATTTAAATTTTGTGAGGCCTTTGAGTTTGATGCTTTAATCTATTCAGGATCCTATCTTTCAAATAATAACCCTTTATAAAAGCGTATTCTGGCTTCTAAATGAACGATTGATATTACGCTGAATCACGACATGATATTTCAGTCCAACACTTGAATGTTTGCAACCAATCACTTCACTTGTAAATGTTATTCATCAGTTAAAACCCATGTGTAGATACTTAAACTTAAAAACGAAATGATATGCTCTATTTAGCCCTCTTCTTTGATTTGTCGACTACTGCATACTCAGCTTCCATATCAATAGGTGCCTGGATGATAAAAGAGACAAAAACAAGTCTGTAAAAAAGAAAATATTGATATATTCTGTAAAAATGAAGAGACAGATTCAAGATAAGCAGTTCGGAAAATTGTACCCATGTTAGGTCAAAAGGGAACATGCTTGCTTGGAAATACATCGGTCCAAAATTGCCATTCTCCATCCGGGTGTAAATGGGTACTAACACTTGGATAGCCCTCACATCGTTCAGCATTGAATCCTATGATGTTTTTCTGGGTTGTATACATGTGTATTAAAACCAGTTAGTATTATTATTGTATCATGTTTGTTGAATAAACTTAACTGAAGATTGAGTAACATTGCAATAGGGTGATATGCCTACCCCACCCTTACATTTTCCGTGACCTAGGCTTGCCTTGAGCTTCACCACAGCTCACATACATCCGCGCGCGGAAGTTGTGACAGAGTCAATGCTCTTTGCGATCTTAGAACAAAACCACAACTTAAATGTATAAGTCAAATGTTGGTGTGGATAAAAGAAATATGAGGAAAGTTGAAGAAACTCTCTCATGTGATATAGATGAATCAATTGTATTTTAAGTATCCGTAATATGCGAATCGGTTTACATAGCATTGACTTCAATGTCTTTCCATTAAAAGATTGAGACAAACAAAAAGAAATCTAGATTCCTTCTTATTGTAAGTACTTTTAAGAAATGGGTATTTTTTGTTGGTCATTATAGGGCTAAGGAACTCTCATTATGCTCTCAACATGTTTAAAGTATACCCTTCACAATGACTGGGTAGGATAATATGTCGTTTCGCTTTTTCAATGGCATATAACAACAGTTTATTCCATTGATTGCATCTCCGAGAGGAAACATTTATTAGGATACAACGGAGATTTTAATTTAATGTGAAACCAATTTCAATGTTGTCCCCATCCATTGCGTCTAATTAAAGCGTCTTTACTATTCCATTACAATATTCTTCTTGAGTGTATTTAACCTTTTTAAAAGGATGACTGTCCTTTAAAAATGTGATAGTTTTATTGTTCGTTGTTTAAGAAAATAGTAGAAATGGTGATAACAATATTAAATTAATGTTTAAAGTGGAAGAAAAAGGAACTTCAAAAAGACAGGGGAAATTGTATTACCTTCATGACCTTGGTAAGAGGACCTAAAGACTGACGTTTCTTCCTGTCGTCTGGTTTGCTGACAACTGCATATTCAGCCTTATGAGAGAGATACAAAGAGACATAATATTTTTTTTCAGGGGTGGGACCATTGATTGAGGCGGATAAGCGCCCTGTTTCATTCAACTAGCATTCAATGACAAGAGCAAGACTTTCACGACAAATTTGCTCCAAGACAATCAATAGCAAGAATTCCAGTAGCTAGCATTGATTTGCAATTTGTCATTAATAACAATTATACAAGCTTTAATTGCTCTATTCGGCGCTGTTCGGCACAGTTTGCCTGACCTCCATTGTAAAGCAAGCACATTGCAAAGAGAACGTGCCATATAGTTTCCATGAAGTTTCTTGTATGATTTCCTAACATAGTTTCCATACAAAGGTTCTAAAGATTTTCTCACTATAGTTTCTAATATGCAGAGCAGAGCAGAAGTACAATTTACTTTTAATATGTTTCGGAAATACATTAGAGACATGCGAATGGACATAATTTGAAATTAAATTTGAATGTTTACAAAACCAATAGTTCTGATCAACGATTGGTCATATTCTAACATTTTGTGATTCTACTTTTTGAATACACAAACTTCGACGAGTCAATGTAAATCATTTGAAAATAGCATTTTGTCCAAAATATGAAGAAAAATCAAATTTTATTTACCAAGCCGCTATTTGTTTCCCTGTATACATGTGGTACGGTTCCCTGTTTTGTTTGATTCCATGTATTCAGTAGGTCATACTCCGAATCGTCATCCATTTGCTACGAAGAAAAATAAATAAACAGAATGAGTAAACATTTTGCATATTATTCTGTTTTGCAAACTGCCTACAAATATAATGTTTAAATAATAAATAATTTGGAATAGATATGAATTTTTTAAAGAAATTTTGTATAGACCCGCATATTGCCTATGAATTTCAACAGCACAGAAATAGTACGTCGATGTGCAGCCTAAAACTAGCGCCAACACTCTCAAGGACAGTTTCAAAATACCTTGTAGCAAGAGGCATTCCCTAATATGTTGTAGTCTATAATACATGAACTACTATCCCCGTTTGGGATTTACAACAACAACAAAACAGTCACATTACCTTCGAACGGTGACGTTGTTGTTGATCAATCCTTTTGTCGACTTGTTGTCGGCTGACGAGTGCATATTCAGCCTGAAAACGACACAGACAAGACATCTATCTTTAGTATGGATACTTTAAAAACCGAATATTAAGTAGTCATTTAATCATGCTGACAGCACTTTTATTCTGCTACAAAAATACGTAAATTAATTTCTACATGTGTTTACTTATACTGTGACTTATAGAATATGTAGATTTAGTTACCAAACCATTCGTTGTTTCTTTGTAGACATGTGGTACGGCTCCAGGAGCTCCGTGGCGTGAGATGTTTAGCAAATCATATTCCATCTCAGTATCTAATTCCTACAGAAAACATGAGAGAATTGTGTATAGGAAATTTCGTTCTGGAAAATAAATCAAATTTATTTCTAAAGATGCAATGCCTTAACAAAACATTTTAACGTGTAGTTTGGAAAGAAAAACAAAATCGATTATTTTGACATAATTTTAGCTGGACGTAATTGAATACAATTTAGTGTAAACATAATTACTTTGTGTTGAAAAGAAGACCTGTACTTGGTTTGTAAATTGCCGAAAAAACAAAGTACAAGATTGATTGAATTTTAAATGGTAAAAATCATGAACAATTCTCCTGTCTAACAAACCTCTGCACACAAACTAACCGACGCTTACGCATTTAAACCCGAAATGACATAACTGATAATTTCTGACACAAACAAATCTGCGAAGAAAAAATATTTACTTGCAATCTATTTATCTATCTTAATTTTCCCATATTTCTTTTCGGTAATAGAAATGAATTGGTAAAATGATAGAACAAGCGTATCATGGTGCAGATCGGACTTAAATAAATGATAAGGACTAATCTTCAGTTTTAGCTTATATTACTTTTTGGGCCTGTGTGACCAGAGTCCTGCCGTCAATTGTCGTAAATGTTTCTCCTGGCATTCGGCTGCCAGTTCTCTCCGCCGGACTTCTAATGGCGTCTTCGGACACAGGTACCAACGGCCGCATCGGGTTATCTGATGGGATGGAAGGCACTGGCCTGAGTAATCGGGCGGTTGGTGGCGGCTGGTCGGGCAAATGGTCAGACGGTGTCGGGGGCAATGAACGCCGACCCTGCATTGGTCTGATCTCAGTAGACTCGGCATTGATAGAACGCCTAACTACAGACGGGAAAGGGCAACTTCAGTGTCATATGTGTTATTTTGAATATTTCGCCTCACGTTCCCATTGCCTCACATGCTACATTAATTTCGTTTTATGACATATGTCAACCCTATAGGCATAATATTTGTTCATTATCTCTTAGTTTGTTTTTTTGTTAGGCTAGTGACAGTAAAGAACACTGTGTTATTTAGGACAAAATGATTTACATTGCATTGCGCTTGTAAAGGTTCGCAGTCAAACAAGACTGTCGGGCCTAAAGGTCAAATGATTTTACAACAGGTTTTTGCTTCTATTCATTCCAAAACTACATTACTACGAAAAACATACAGGGTTGCTACGTTTGTAGGCCAGTGGGGTCCAATGGAATAGCTATAATTATAACAAAAATAGTATTGATAAACAAATGCATTATTAAAGATGGTTCTTATTCCTACCATGTGTCATTTTTGTATTGATTTCGTTAGAAAACAACTGTTACAGTGATAGGTCGTCTGTAATTCATGCAGCAAAAATTGCTATAACGTTAAAATGACTTACCACTTCTCTTCTTAGAGCGGATAAAACCACCAACAAATGCCAGTACAATTAACAACATCACCACGCCGGAACATCCAGGTATAACCAGACGAATGTTGTTGTACAATGGTTCTTCATTGAGTTCTTTAGAGCAAATGAAATCAAAAGATATATATTTATATATCTTTTTAGAATGTTTAATTATAATTTGGTGGCATTTTTGTCTATCCTGTTTATTTCCTTCCAGTTTCATGCTTTAAAGTCCAACGGTTAACATAAATTTGTTAACCTTTATATCAGTAAACCGCTGGAACCATATAATTTGCAAGGATTTTTCTTTCTATTAAATATAAATCATTAGTAAATATTTTGGTATGAGACATTATAACATCAAAATAAATTATTTACTCATGGCTATTCCATTCACCTCTCTTTAAGTCAATTCGATTCAGTTCAAATTCATTTCAATTCAATTCAAGTTCATTTATTTCGTTTATTTCCTAGAAAAAATCATAAAAATTAAAATATATATAACAATGCAGAAACAAATCGGAATACTACATTAGAACTAAAAACATGCAGCAAAGAACAGTACATAACATGACAATTGAGTACAATTTGGAGGGACTAGCAAATGCAAAAGGCATATCAAGGGCTAATCCCCAGCGAGGTTGAGATAAACAAATGATAAAGCTAAAAAATTATACTATTATAATATTATGATGAACATACATACTTAATCATTTATTAATGTTTCATAACACTTGTGTAGTTGCGTTTTTATTGTCATAAGCAAAATGAAAATCATGTATTCTAAAATGCCAAAACAAAATATTAAAAGACCTAGTACTCCAATCATTAATACAAAAAGCAATATATTGACTAAGAAATACACAATTGAGGTCACATAGATATATTATGCCTGCGATACGATTGTCGTTTTTTTTTTTTTTCGCTTTTCAACTTAAAACTGGGTTAGCGGAAATCATGTTCTAATAATTAATCCTACTTGAGAAAAAAAAATGGAATGCAGTTAATGACATATTTAAGAATTTACATTAAACGGTAATATAATTTTCATATACTAAACAAAATATAACGAATGAATTATTGCTAAAAAGCACGATTTTAACATATTCACGAAAACCCAATGACTTACCCTTTCTTACCTCTCTTTTAGCTTCAATTAACTCTTCTAAATTTCAATGATTTTGAGTAAGCAATATTTCACTTGCAACGGTATAACTGCCATTTAGTGTCATTGTTTAGTGTATATTATAAGCATATTATTACATGCCTCCTATACCTGGTGTTGAAGGACCGGAAGTTGTTATGCAAGATGTTCCACTGCCTGTGAAATGTATTTCAACAACCACATGTTAATTTTGGTTGGTTAATTAATTAATTTGTTTATTCAGTATTATTTTATCTATTTATTCTGTACCTTACAAACTGTCATTTCGCTTGTAATGTTAAATTGATTTAGTTCATTTACCTAACAGTATCATTCATTGTTTTATTGATTTATTTAGCTATTTATCTACGATGAAAGTATAGAGAAGCGTGTTTTCAATCTGTACCTTACAAAATGCTTTATTTTTTTAATACCAATAAGTAAGTAAGGCAAAAGTTATTCAAAAAAATGGGGGAAAACGATGGCGAAGAAGCAATAGCTACTTTAACCCTTACTGTACTGGGCTATTTTGAGCACCCTCTGACTGGGGGGGGGGGGGGTGGGGCTCGGAGCCCCCCCCCCCCCCCCCCTATGATCCCGGCCGTCGAATGTCCGATGGACACGAAAATTTGCATATTTGTAGATATTTACGTAAGGAACAAGATGGTATAATTAGTTTTTTCCTAATATGCAAATTTTTGTCGTTATAGCCTAATTAATTATGCAAAATGCTTATTTTATGCATTTTACAGAAAACTCTACATAT
Organism: Strongylocentrotus droebachiensis; assembly: GCA_035222895.1. Lineage (NCBI taxonomy): Eukaryota > Metazoa > Echinodermata > Echinoidea > Camarodonta > Strongylocentrotidae > Strongylocentrotus > Strongylocentrotus droebachiensis. The sequence goes on from JAVYIG010002869.1 coordinate 182,985, forward strand.
TTGTACGTAGACTTGTGAAGAATCTTGAAAATGTATTGAATAAATGTTTCCTTCATCTCAAATTCATGAGGTTTCATTATTTTTTATGATATTTGAAAATGCATAGGTTAATTTGCATAAATTATGAATACGCAAATTACGCATTCATGAATATCAAATCTGGAACTATATTTAATGAACTAGAATCATTAAAAAATTGTCAGACTCCACTTTTTGAATGTTGAAACTCATTATTCATATGAAACTTCTTTTCTAACACAAAATAGTTATTTGATGTAATTAATAATGATAGTTTATGCAAATTTGATGCGATTTTCAACTATTTATTTTCTTATGTATTTTATTGTTTTTTATTTCTTATTATATCTTTTGTTTTATTTCTAATATATTCTTTTGTTCTGGAATACATCAAGTTACTCTGAGAAACATATAAAAGCAATTTGATATCAATTCATATCTTCACATTTCTGCTTGTACGTGAATATATGCAATTATAGCACTTTTTTATGACATGCGCATACTAATTGTTATGTAACACCTTACAGGTATATCCGTTTTCGACGAAAATTGTATCAAAATGTGCGTAAGACTTGAGGGAAAAAGGTCATGAAACGACAATTCAAAATTCCAAGTGGTTGCGGCGCGATCTTCAAAAATATCGAGGGGGGGGGCCTCCCAGCCCCCCCCCCCCCCCCCCCCCCAGTACAGTAAGGGTTAACATTGATGAGTAATCTGTTTTATACTTCCCATTATCGTTACTGGTAACATCATTTTTGTTTTCGTGGGTATCATTATATTCTAATTATTATAACAACAATTTATAATACTGTTGATAATAATGAAATGATAAAAAAGGGGGAGAGCGTAATAGTTGTAGTAGTAGTACTATTAGTACTACTACTACTACTACTACTACTACTACTACTACTAATACTTCTACTACTACTACTACTACTACTACTACTACTACTACTACTACTACTACTATCCCTCCTACTATTACTACTACTACTACCACCACTATTACTGCTACCATCACTACTGCTGCTGCCACTACTACTACTACTACTACTACTAATATCACTTCTACTACTTATACTGTCACTACTAATGCTACTACTTCTAGTACTACTAGTTCTACTACTTATAATAATAACACTACCTAGATTAATAATAAAATTAATAATAGTTATACAAAAAAAATTATTGACTAAGAACAGCTCGGGATCCATTTTTTTAAAGCAAGATTTTCCAAATTAGTCCCTGTGATACAAATATCGCAAAATCTTGTTTCCAGTATTTCTCAACATAAATAATATGTTTGAACTTTGAACGTGATGACGGTATGTGAAATCTATATGGAAAATTAAAAAAAATGGATAACCTTTTGAACGTCCATTACTTGTTGTCATTAGAAGACTTTCCTTAGAGCCTGTCCCCGTCGTTTTGCTGTTGGTAGTGCGTTCTCCTATACAAATTTAGTATACAAAACACGTCGTTTTACAATTTAGAAGTATTTCCCATTTACAGAAAAAGTTTGCTTCCTGTAGTTTTGTTTCTATAGGGGAATACTCGAAATTTGGCGGGTCCCTTTCACATTTTGAGTGACGTCCACCAGCGGCGTTGAATCATTTAACCTTTTTTTCTGGATTAAAAGGGTTTTCACTGGAATGTCTTCTTGTTACTAAATACTGTGGGTTTACAGATTTTCTACAAAAACTCCAGGCTAAAGTATACTACGCCACAAACTTTCAATGATGTTTGACACGGGGGATACTATATACCCTTAACACCGTGTCGATAACCCCTGTGTCTGATGTGCACTTTATGCATTTTTACTCTTCTTTTTTAACTATTCTTAACATGGACAATAGAATAGTTTTTCGAGAAGTGTTCATAAAAGGAAGAGTAAATCATCACAATAAGAAAGAGGCAAATTATGCAGTATACGGAAATGATAATCTATTGTTAAAAGAAATATACTAACTGGAAAGCTTACTGGAAAGAGAAATTACAGGGGAATGCATCGCCTCACATGTTTGGAAAGCCTGAACGAATGGGCAACCAAAAATTTAAACCACAAATACCAGTTCTTCTTCTTCCTATTGAGTACAGACCTCTTTACAGAATATTATCGTACTATACTGGGGGGGGGGGGGGTTGTGGAGGTGGACCACTACACCGGGGTTTCCCCCTACTCTTATACGAATAGTGCAGTGAGTTCTTAACGTGCAAAGGTAGTGACTCTTCTCTACACGGGGCCTCCATTTAACGTCCTATCCGAGGGACGGAGTGTTTACCACTTGACATAACCTTCGTCTATGAACAAGGGAAGGGGCACATTAACACACAACGCAGGCTTCAGTCATCCGCCTGGATGGGAGTCAACCCGGGATCTTTGGTTCGACAGACGGACGCTTTACTAAATGGAGGGCACTGGATGGTGATAAGGCCTTTAAAGAAATTATTTGGTTGTCCTCGATTGCTTTTCTGGAGCAGGGGCGGGCGGGTTTTTTTTTTAATAAATATTTGTTCATCATAATAAAAAAAAAATGGGATGTCAAGTGTTTAAACAAACGAAGTCAATGAAACACCTTAACACATAAAGTATTTTTGGCTTTGAGATACAGCACCTTTTAATTCCCCACTGTACTACTTGTAGTTACTATGTAGCAAACAATGCTTAATCGGTGACCATTGGTCCCCCATGATCCTCTTTATCTTATGTTAACTGAGAGCTGATTTGAAGAGATAACCACCTGTTCAGTGACCTTACAGGGTGGTTTAATCCCTCCTGTAAACTAGTACAGATTGGCTTTGAATGAATGATTTGATTTGAGTGAATGGCATTTTGACATAGAAAAAAAAATGGCAAGTATAATAAGTACAGAATTGCATACTGAAAAGACCAAACTGGCAACGGGACGGATTTTGAGCCTTGCAAAATGCATACAATGGTATGTTTGGCGTTTAAGATTGCTCCCCGAAAAAAAATATATACATATATAAAAATATTAAAAAATACGAGCGGCACGAAAATGATGAGCGGGCGGATAAACCCCCCACCCCCTGGTCCGGTTTGCCGCCCCTGACATTAACTATGCATATTAAATGGATGGATGTGTTCATTAGCGCAAATAATGAGAAACAGCTACACACAACTAGCGGGATCTGAATAGATGAAATGAGGGTGCGTTATATAATGACTAGGTAACTTAAGATCTCTACATCGTCTTTATTTAATGGAATGAGAAAAACTACAACTTTACATGTTTATGTTTCTAATTTCATTTTAAACAAGAATACATATTTGTAATGTGAATACACAAACTGCGTCATGAGTCATTTCACCTTTAAAAATGATGAGCACGTACTAACCTGTATGTGCTTTTCTCATAGCAAAGAAGAAATATTGGAATGCTCACCTTCAGTTATAATAAGGACTGATGTCTGAATGTGATCGAAAGATGAGTTGCTAGCCACCTTGCAAGTAAGCACAATATCTTCATCATCTGCATATGTTGGTGTAAAGTGTATTGTCCGTGTAGGCACAAGAAGACGTTGATCACGTTTATCCATAATATTTTGTTGAGATTCAACAGAAGTATTTAATCCGTTTGGAATCACCCACTCCAGCTTGACGGCTGGTTTCACCGATGTATTGGTTATACAGACTAATGTCTTGTTTTCCCCTTCTGCAACCGTGAATGATCCTTGATTTTGAAGAGCGGTAGCGTCGTTTTTTTCAACCACGATCAACCCTTTTGGTGGAACTGAAAATTAATTCAAAATATAAAGCGAAAGTGCCGCTATTAAAACGCCGTTTAAGACAAATTGATTATTTACAGAATCGTTTAGTTTATAATGATAATGTTGTTTACTTAGAACTTTTAGAATAATTTTATTTCCTCACCAAATAAAAGATAAATAAATTAAAATATGAAAGTTAACCCCTCCCCTCCCCCTGCTGCATGAAAATCATAAATTTTAATTAAACTCCTTGGTAGGACCCATTTCAATTATACAAGCTCCGTTGAAGTATTTTTTGTTTAAAAATATCATGCATTACCTTATTTTGAAGTCTTGGATCTCATATATCTTTCCACGAATAATGACTTGATGTCTTATCCCTTAACCTTTCATTTGATATGTGTTAATTGCTCCAAAATGTTTTTTTGAAAAACAGACATTGGTCAGCAAAAACAACCTATATAGGTGCTGTATTTGTTAATGTGGAAAAAAATTGTAAAAAAATAAATACCATTGACTGTCAGGTTGATATTACAAATATCTTTGTTGTTTGCAAAAATCATAATGATTTCATATTCATCTTCATCATCCAACGAAACGTCCCGAATTGTCACAGTGCTGCTGATAAACGTATCGTTTCTTCCCAATGTGTGTATTGTAGTATTTATTTCACACGGAGATGTACGCCTGCTGCATGCGAACAATATCGTGTCATCACTTCGCAACCACGTTATCGTCACACTTTGGTCGGTTCTGCTGATCCCGAGGCACTTCAAGTTCACGTCCATCCCAGCAATTGTTTCCACATCGGTTTCACCTTTAATGGAACATTTAATATAGTACAAGCCAACATAAACATTTATACTGCTAGTTTTATTACTGCATTTTCAACTTTTAATTTAAAAAAATGTCTATATAATCAAATTTTGCTTGAAATACAAAATTGATCCTGTTTTTGTATAACAAGGTTTATCATAGTGAATATAAGTAAAGAGTCTATCTCATTGTATTTCGTTGTTTTTGAATGAAAACCAACAGTCATACACAGAAAACACAAGTTATTGGACACCCTTAATTATGTTTATGTTTTCGATGTATTACGTAGTTTTGTTCAGAGGAAATTTAAACAATCCCCGTTAACCAATAGTGTGTGGATATTTGAGTGAAAAAATCAATCTAAACAATAAATAAATGAAACAAACATAACTTTTAGTATCAATGATTTCGCGTCATTGGGGCCTTGGAGGGGGAAATAATTGAATCACCATACATTTACTGTAATAATTGTTATATAGCATGATGATATTTAAAAACGAGAAGAAAAATTTAAGACATGGCTTCGGTATATGAGGTATATAGGTTTCAGAAAACCATCATTGCATACAACAGTTCGTACACAACAGATCAATACTGATGATTGTCTATGTCATACTTACGATTAGAACAAAATACGAATCCGATGAGAAAGAACAAAAACTGCCACATAGTTTTGGCTTGTTTTTTTCTTTAATCCGGTTCACCAACGTACAAAGATATCCCTTTTCAATAGGAGAAGTAAACTGTTGATCTAAACGTCTACAAGACACACATTTAACCGAGTGGAAGACAGTCTTGCTTTACCATAATATCTAGCACGTACATTATTTTATAGATGGCGCTATGTAACTGAAACTAAAGACCATGTTAAAAGGCTGGCCATTTCTTTTAAAAGACAGAGTTGAGTTCTGGCCATGCAATTGCAGTAAAAGTTGATCATGTAGCATATACGTATTAATGTGTACTGCACAGTTCTGAAATCATCAAAATTTGGCCCAGTCTTCGCATTTAATGTGACATAAAAATGACGCCCACATTTTGAAGATATTACATATCATATTTAGAATATGAAGGCGTTTGGAGATCCATGCTTTTTAGGGATTTTTTTTTTTTACCTATTTCCAGAACTCAACCTTCTCTTTAATGGTTAATACATGGTGCATAATGTATTAATATATATATATATATATATATATATACACGTCTTTTAAGAACACTTCGATTCCATATCACGGAATGAACTACATATCATACAATGCTTAAACACAATATTATCAAGGGATAAAGGCTCTATAATGTTTGTCTAATGTAAGTATAACATTAACAGCGCTCAAAATACACGGGGGCGGTGGGCGATTCGGCCCCGTGAGCTCCATAATCGCCCCCGTCAGGTTGCTCACGGGGGCGATTGCAAAATTAAAAATCGCCCCCGTGGAATTATAAAATTAAGATTATCTTTTCTGATATAACTTTAACACAATATGGAGCAGGTGCGTACGCAGGGGGGGGGGTTTGGGGGTTCAAACCCCCCCCCCCCCCCCTGAGCGACTTTTCGGCTGGCTGAGTCGTTGCGATTTTTTTTTGACCTCCAAAAAAAAAAAAAAAAGTGTCCGCTTACCCCCCCCCCCCCCCCCCCCCCCCCCCCCCCCTCCCCACTGAGCGACTTTTCGGCAGGCGCGATTTTCAAATTTTCGGGAGCAAAATATTTTAAACCCCCCCCCCCCCCCCCCTTGAAAAAATCCTGCGTACGCCCCTGATATGGAGTATTAATTTTCAAACCTTAAACCAATGAAATGGAACTTAGATGGCGCTTTCTCTACCATCTCTACGAGTATTCCCGATAAAAACAACGGAAGTTCGCGGTGCGGCCGTCAGCACAGTGGCTATACTGCGCTGGTAGTACCGGTGTGCACGCTGACGCCCAATATCTGCTGGAGCTGGAGATCGACAATCGCGCAAGGACTGAAACATGGAGAAGTTTTTCGTTGTGAAAGTTTGAATCCTCTGAAATCTGGTGATTCTTAAAGACCAGCAAATAATGTAACCCGACCAGTAAATCAATATTGAGAAGAAGAAGAAGGCATAATATGTTGCAGGGGCGGATCTATGCGGTTTAGGGGGTTTAACCCCCCCCCCCCCCCTCCCCCTTGTGCTGCCAAGGAAAAATGTAATGTGCACAGAAAAATGCTATCATGTGTCCAGACCTACACAGTATTAATAGATGTCAGTAGATGCCAGGAAAATATCACTAACGGATGTTCAAAAAAGCACCAAAAAATCGCCGCTCGCCGCTTCGCGGCTCGTGGACGATGATCCGCATGTTAGTAGATGCCAGGAAAACACCACTTACAGGGGTTCAAAATAGCAACAACAAAAATCGCCTCGCCGATACGCGGCTCGTGGACGATGCTCCACATCGTATTTGGGGTACCCCCCCCCCCCCACCCTTAGCAAAAAGCTTGATCCGCCCCTGTGTTTTGGAAGGATATGGTAAAGACTAAAAGTAAAGAAAGAATGTAAATAAGGTTGCTCCGAATAATGAGGAGGAAATTATGTGCAAAACGGGAAGAAATGGAGAAAATGTCCTCACGGGAATAAAGTCAATAACAGCTATGTAACAAGTAAATTTCTAAGAGGAAAAATACCGACTTAGTAACTTAGATAAATGATAATGATAAAATACCAAGGAGTTTCACGGGTACCAATTCAATGGAAATTTGTATTGAAATAAGAGCCCCCGTCAGCACTAAAAGCGCCCCCGTGAGAAGGCTCACGGGGGCTCTTCTTTTTTTTGGAAGAGCCCCCGTGGGCAAAAAATTAATTTGAGCCCTGATACATTAACCATCTAAACATTAACAAGATTAATATGTCCTCACGGTTAATTGAAAAGTGAATTTTTGGTGCAATGGTATATCAAAGAGACAGGGCATATACGTTTAAGATTTTATTGATTAACCTTCTCCGGATGTGGAACAAATCTATGATAAATGCACAACGTTGACTACAGTACGTCATAATGAAAGAGGATTTGCCCCTGTCTTTGTAGCCAGTACCACATGATTAGGTTCAGTGAAGCTATAAGATGGCTGACCAAAGGCATTTGCTAGCAGGATGCTGGGTGATGCTGACACTAGATATTCTCTCATTGAAATGGATGTGCTTGGTATTATATTTGTACTTTAAAAGTGGAATCAGTACACATTTGGCATTGAATTAAATGTGTTCACTTACCACTTACCACAAGCCTGTTTGAAGTATTTGCAATAAACCACTAGATCGAGCTCCAAAGCACATACACGGAACGCTTCCCTAGTAGTTTTTTGTGTTGCGAAAATATATTTTTTCCCTATTTTTTTCCTATTTTTTCCCTATTTTCTGGAAATTCAGACTATTTTTTTTCCTATTTCCTTCAAGAAAATAGGAAAAAAATAGGGCTATTTTTTTCCTATTTTTAAGTAAAAACTATTTTTCCCCTATTTTTTTCACCTATATTTTTTTTCAGACTATTTTTTTCCTATTTCCTATAAGAAAACAGTAAAAAAATAGTCCTATTTTTTTCCTATTTTGAAGCACAAACTATTTTTTCCCCATTTTTTTCACCTTCAACTTTTGTGGACTATTTGTTTCCTATTTTTTTATAAGAAAATAGGAAAAAAATAGTTCTATTTTTTCCTATTTTCGAGTACCAAACTATTTTTTCCCTATTTTTCCACCTTCATCTTTTTCAGACTATTTTCTTCCTATTTTCTCCAAAAAAAATATGAAAAAAATAGGATTATTTTTTTTCTCTTTTCGACTTCAAAACTATTTTTTCACCTTTATCTTTTTCAGACTATTTTTTCCCTATTTTTTCACATTTATCTTTTTCAGACTTCTTTTTACCTATTTGCGAGTACTATTTTCATCCTATTTTTTGCACTTAAATTTTTTATGACATGATACAAATTTGTAAACTATTTTTTGTCTATTTTCTAAACTTGCATATTTTCATTGTTTCTCCTGCCATTATCTCTGTTGTTAATTTTGCGACTTATTGGTGGTTTTTAGCTGTCGGTTCACATATTGAATAGTGAGCTCAAAGATAACCATAAATAAACCATGTGTAACAAGAAAATGTACTCATAGAAATTTCAATTATTTTCCTAGAAAAAAAAACATTCGATCGAGATATTCCCGTTCTATGTGTGTGCAAAGTTTCAACGTAGAGGACAGTACGCAAGTACCCCTACGTAACTGAACAAGAAGGAGTCGGGCTAACTCGCCCCAGCCTCAAAGACTGGGGCGAGATATCCCGACATGATTTATCGATCGAGAGATACCAGTGGTCTGCTAATTTACGGCCAGGACTAAAGAATGTAAACAAACATCAGCCATCTAGTCTAAAAATGTACAATGTGCACAAACATAATACACATTGGTATCTCTCGATCGATGAATCGTGTCGGGACATCTCGCCCCAGTCTTTGAGGCTGGGGCGAGATGTCCCGTGGGGCGAGTTAGCACGGATTCAAAAAGAAACCCGTTATTTTTTACCCCCACTGCTTTTCGTGCGCTTGCTGAATCATTGTGCGCATCGGACTTCGTTCTTCAAACGTCTCCAAATCACACCAAAATGTCTTCCAGCAATTATTCTAGCGATGAAATTTCATCAATAGATAGTGACTCCTCATACTCCGATGCCTCCTTATCCCATTTTAGTGATTCTTCCCAAGAAAATGAGCCCGACAATTTTTCAAAATATTAGTCCCACTCGTAGAGATACAAGTTTGTTGTCGAATGACGGACAATCGACGAGCGGAACTGGCCCCAGAAAACAGCTGAAAAGGTACGTTTATATCTGAAACTTAATTATATTATGATATATAGATTTTTATTGTGTCTGTTGTTGAATATAATGCTACTTCATAGTATAGAATGGTATTTTACGTATCAATATTCCCATGTAGTGTTGAGGTTGTACACAACTTCTGAGTGAATGAGTGAATGAGTGAATGTAAACAAACGTGATTACAATAAATCCACGTAGAATTTCAGATTTTTTACCATTGCTACGTCTGTCAATTATATTGCCTTGCATGATATAATGTTTTGATGTGGTTTTAGGCTAAATTGTCTCTCAAATTATTTTTCTAGGAATCAGAAAACCCAACCTGCTAATTAGCACCACGCAAGCCAAGAAGTTGTTGTCGAATGACGGACCATCGACGAGCGGAACTGGCCCCAGAAAACAGCTAAAAAGGTACGTTTATATCTGAAACTTAATTATATTATGATATATAGATTTTTATTATGTCTGTTGTTGAATATAATGCTACTTCATAGTATAGAATTAGGGAGGACGATGAAATTTTGAATTTGTGAAGGAACCCCAACAAGTTTGGTATCATTGGAAAGCTTGTAAAATGAGAAATAGAATGGTGCTTAAATCAGCTCAGTAGCTTATAGACTTACATATATATTTCAAGTTAAAACGTAGAAGATTCAGTGTTTCATTCTGCCTGTTTTTAGAGTCTAGAACGTCAGATTTACAACAATCCAACATCAGCTCGCCATCACACACACAGTCAAGATGCGATTCCAGATTTCTTAGATTCGACACCGTTATAAACAAACGTAAGTCGCAGCTTATCGCACATGCCATATCAAAATCAACGTACATCATTGGAATCACAACACTTCAAGCTTTCAGAAAATACTACTTTTGCATGCCTTTTCATAATTTTAAATTATGGTTTCTATGAGTTTTTTTAAAGAATTATGGCCTTATTTTTTGAGAAAAATGATTACTTTTAATTGGAATGGATTTTATGAGAATTAAAAATGAAATTTACCTGCCAAGTTTGGTGTCAGTCGAAAGCTCACGATCTCCGCTATAAGAAAATGGCATTTATTGAACGTAGATGGGGCTCACCCCTTCGCGAACGTAAGTCGAAAAAGCAACCACAACAACAACATATTCAACAAAATGGCAGCTCCCAGCGAAGTTGCTTCCGCGGAGCTCTCTGACTATTGTGCATTCAGATGGATTTTATCTTGTGCTAGACGATAAATTAGTGGCAGCAAATGACATATTTAGAGAAAGGAACTTCTTAGCTGCAAGAGGATACCAAATTTAAGGTAAAATATTCAACAATGTTGTTGTAAGGCATGTTTCTCTCATCGAGTTTTCCCCACAGTAGCAGATAGGATTGCGTTCTGCGGCATTCTGTCGATCTCTCTAATAGAATGGTATTTTACGTATCAATATTCCCATGTAGCATGTACATTGTACTGATTCATTGTACTATGTAGTGTTGAGGTTGTACACAACTTCTGAGTGAATGAGTGAATGTAAACAAACGTGATTACAATAAATCCACGTAGAATTTCAGATTTTTTACCATTGCTACGTCTGTCAATTATATTGCCTTGCATAATATAATGTTTTGATGTGGTTTTAGGCTAAATTGTCTCTCAAATTATTTTTCTAGGAATCAGAAAACCCAACCTGCTAAGCACCACGCAAGCCAAGAAGTTGTTGTCGAGTGACGGACCATCGACGAGCGGAACTGGCCCCAGAAAACAGCTGAAAAGGTACGTTTATATCTGAAACTTAATTATATTATGATATATAGATTTTTATTGTGTCTGTTGTTGAATATAATGCTACTTCATAGTATAGAATGGTATTTTACGTATCAATATTCCCATGTAGTGTTGAGGTTGTACACAACTTCTGAGTGAATGAGTGAATGTAAACAAACGTGATTACAATAAATCCACGTAGAATTTCAGATTTTTTACCATTGCTACGTCTGTCAATTATATTGCCTTGCATGATATAATGTTTTGATGTGGTTTTAGGCTAAATTGTCTCTCAAATTATTTTTCTAGGAATCAGAAAACCCAACCTGCTAAGCACCACGCAAGCCAAGAAGTTGTTGTCGAATGACGGACCATCGACGAGCGGAACTGGCCCCAGAAAACAGCTGAAAAGGTACGTTTATATCTGAAACTTAATTATATTATGATATATAGATTTTTATTGTGTCTGTTGTTGAATATAATGCTACTTCATAGTATAGAATGGTATTTTACGTATCAATATTCCCATGTAGTGTTGAGGTTGTACACAACTTCTGAGTGAATGAGTGAATGTAAACAAACGTGATTACAATAAATCCACATAGAATTTCAGATTTTTTACCATTGCTACGTCTGTCAATTATATTGCCTTGCATGATATAATGTTTTGATGTGGTTTTAGGCTAAATTGTCTCTCAAATTATTTTTCTAGGAATCAGAAAACCCAACCTGCTAAGCACCACGCAAGCCAAGAAGTTGTTGTCGAATGACGGACCATCGACGAGCGGAACTGGCCCCAGAAAACAGCTGAAAAGGTACGTTTATATCTGAAACTTAATTATATTATGATATATAGATTTTTATTGTGTCTGTTGTTGAATATAATGCTACTTCATAGTATGGAATGGTATTTTACGTATCAATATTCCCATGTAGCATGTACTATGTAGTGTTGAGGTTGTACACAACTTATGAGTGAATGAGTGAATGAGTGAATGTAAACAAACGTGATTACAATAAATCCACGTAGAATTTCAGATTTTTTTACCATTGCTACGTCTGTCAATTATATTGCCTTGCATGATATAATGTTTTGATGTGGTTTTAGGCTAAATTGTCTCTCAAATTATTTTTCTAGGAATCAGAAAACCCAACCTGCTAATTAGCACCACGCAAGCCAAGAAGTTGTTGTCGAATGACGGACCATCGACGAGCGGAACTGGCCCCAGAAAACAGCTGAAAAGGTACGTTTATATCTGAAACTTAATTATATTATGATATATAAATTTTTATTGTGTCTGTTGTTGAATATAATGCTACTTCATAGTATAGAATGGTATTTTACGTATCAATATTCCCATGTAGTATTGAGGTTGTACACAACTTCTGAGTGAATGAGTGAATGTAAACAAACGTGATTACAATAAATCCACGTAGAATTTCAGATTTTTTACCATTGCTACGTCTGTCAATTATATTGCCTTGCATGATATAATGTTTTGATGTGGTTTTAGGCTAAATTGTCTCTCAAATTATTTTTCTAGGAATCAGAAAACCCAACCTGCTAAGCACCACGCAAGCCAAGAAGAAGAGCAAGTCTTCCATTAAGTCTGAGAATGTGTCTGCGAGGTAAATAAATGTCCTTACTAACTAGAAATCTAAATCTATTGTTGATAATCTTTTTGGGTATATTTATTTCATGTTTGTTAGTTAAAGGTATTACAAAGTTTTAGTATTGGGTCATGAATTTGGTTCAAATTAACATATTGGAAGCATATGCGTTCCTACAATATACATTGATCGTTGTCGCGATTGAAATTGAGTCTAAAGTTATATTATAAATAATAAACTCTTTATGTTGTATAGCTTCCTCTCAAGGTCAAGATATTAGTTTAGCTATGAAACAATGTTTCTTGACTAAAATCAACCGATTAGCTATTCCCGTTTGAAAATTATATATCCCAACTACATATTCTGAGATTTTCATGGTCGCAGCTACCATTGTACGGCCATAGGCGCTATTTGAAATTTATCAAAATTTACCGGGAGCACCGGTAAATTTTTATATTCAATTTTTCTTGAAAACAAGTGTTTTAGGGGCTAATTTTTTTAGTGCTCATAATGCAGGGGCATCCAAATATATCAAAATTGTAAAGATTCACTATCCACCCAATTTTCGAAATTTCCCAAAACTTTGTATTACCTTTAAGATCTGACATCAAAATATTAGAGTAGTTTACCTCATCATTATGCTAGAAAAATAATGTGCAGGTGGCACAAGTTCTACCTACATTATTTTTCTCTTTCCTTTTTATTTTTTTCTTCAAAAAATTGTTCCTTTACTATTTTCTTTTCTGTATTTTATGTTTTATTTTATGTATGTTCACCCAATATATCTAAGAATAAAATAAAATTTAATTAATTGCCTACCTGAGTGGTTTACATTTCATGCACCTTGACAGCTCTATGATGACTCTGTTGTTTCACCATCCGTTCGTCGTCAGCCTGGCATCTTTTTTGCTATCATTCTTTTGTACACACATGTTCTATGCCTTTGAATTTTTTATTATGAAATACATAAATACTTGTACTAAGTATTAATTGCATGTTCATAAATGTACCAATGCATGATTATTCTAACCCCTAACTCACATTTCATTTATATCTTTACAGATCCATTGAAACTAATCGAGAGACAATGTACATGTAACGTACAACCACCATTTGATTAGATGCCTGTGAACAGCATGACGAACATCTGTATCCTTTACATTAGTATTTGTTTCCATTTTATTATGTAATTCTTATGTCTAATCAATAATCATTGAGATTCATAGGCAAGTACAACATGTATGTGTACACAATGAGTGCCTGCATATTGTGAAGATAAAGGACCATAATACCATTACTTATGATACATGGTAATGATGGTATACTTTGTAAAACTATTTGAAAATAGTAGCATGTAAGTCTGTCATTTTCTTGTTTATATATATCTCAGTGACATGACATGTCATTGATTTTGTAGTAAGTGTTTCTAGATTATGATGATTGTATTAAGATTTTGACAGTTCCATTGAGATTGAGAAAATTATGTAACATGTCAACTGTACTATAAAGCATACCGGTACGTGCATTGTTGAAAAATCTGTTCTATGATTTATTTTATTTTGTTATCTTTGTAAATAACGAGAAAAAAATATTATTTGTCATGATTTTCTTGATGTTTGAAAATTGTATTACATTATTAAGAGCACTTTGTAATTAAATTATAATAAAAGAGACAGAAAACAACACTCTCATGTCGAGAATACTGCTTTATTTGGTTACTAGTGAGGAAGAGAGCTTGTGATCGTCTGGCATATCCGCATCGGCTCAGTAATAGTCCTGAAATTCACCTCTGGAAAATAAAGTACATGTATTTTATTGGACACATTCCCTTTTATTCTTTTTGTTTGTTACAGTCCACTGCCATTATAACGAGGTGCTCGGGACCAAGCCAATTTTCTTGTTAAAATGAAATCATGTTATACTCAAGTTACTGAACACATTGGTTTGTTTAAAAATTGGGACTGATGAGAATTGCCTCATAATAACATCTTGGTGTATCCATGTTCGTTATAATAGGACTGGACTGTATAACATTTTCCATATATACCCATTGACTATTTTAAATGTTCTACTAAATGGATTAGACTGAAAGGATGAAGTGAATTTGGCAAACTGAGTAGGTGCATCGATGCAGAGAAAAGAGCTGTAGGAGTAGAGTGACTATTCTACAGTGGAAACTTTTGACAATGAGGTCATGTGCAACCAAGAAATATTAACCCCCAAAAGCTGGTAAATTACCTTGTCATTTTAGGTATAACTGATCTCTTTATATCAAGTTTGCACTGTGTGATTTAGTTGAATATACAGAGTTGTTGACTGGATGTGTGAGATGGAAGTGCTTGAGAAATCCATGAAAGTAAAGGATGAGTGATCTCCCCTATTTCCTGACTATTTTTTCTGATTTCCTCACTATTTTCTTACTATTTTTTTCCTATTTTCTTACTATTTTTTCCCTATTTTCCTACTATTTTTTCCATATTTTCCTACTATTTTTTTAGCTATTTTTTTCCTATTTCCTTACTATTTTTGTCCTATTTCCTCACTATTTTTTTCCTATTTCCTCACTATTTTATTCCTATTTTCCCACTATTTTATTACTATTTTCCCACTAATTTTCACTGTTCACTAGCACCTAGTTATCACTATTTTTTCACTATTTTCTTCATAATTTTCTACACTATTTTTTTCCTATTTTTTTCCTATTTTCAGGTCTGAAAAATAGGAAAAAAATAGGAAAAAAATAGAAAAAATTGTTTCAAACCTATTTTTTTCCTATTTCCAAAACTATTTTTTACCTATTTTTTCCTTTTAAAAAAATAGGGAAAAAATAGAAAAAAAATATATTTTCGGGACTATTTTATCCCTATTTTTCCCCTATTTTTTTCCTATTTTTTTACGACTGGGGTTATACGCAAGCTGTGGCATTATGTTATCGAGGTACGATATCTTAAGCCCCCATCACACCAAACTAGGTCTCACTACGTTTTAGAACCGTCCTAGAAGATCGTAGAACGGGTTGTGGTCGGAGTAGAATTCGTAAATAATGTCTATAATACGACCCTAGTACGTTCATAAAAAGTCCTCAAGACGTCCCTTTCGTCTGTACCCCGTCCACAGTCAGTTCATATCAAGTTCAGATCAGGTAAATTTGCCATTTACAGGCAGTTCAAGCAAGTCCGTAGTCAGTTTATACCCGCTATTAATTGCTGCTAATTGATGCTCGACCACAGCACGTTGTAACATGTTCCTATTAGGATCAAAGTACGGCAATTCCGTTTATAGTACGGCAATCAGTCCGTTTGTAGTACGTACTCCTCGTTTTACGTACGTTGTCACTCTGTCTAATTGCAGGACGGGGACAATTTTGAACAGGCTCAACGTTCTAGAGCTCTCTCCCATATAGCCAGTTCGAGCCCGTCCAGAAAGTTCTTAAACAGTTGCTACTACGTTCAACTCCGTTCGCACACAGTTTGAGCCCGTTTGGAAACATTTTCCAAAAACCGTATGAAGTCTATAGTTATTTTTTAAATTCATTCATAACTTTGTATGATCATACCTTCGTTGTTCGTAAAGTGAAGAAATGGGAACTGCCTTCACTGTTAAAATACATTTATAAAAAGTATAGATTTAATACAAAATGTTGTCACAAAAGAATCAACAGCTGTGAACGTAAATATAAACAAATGTAGAAATTAAATAAACTCAAGTTTACAGTCTGTACAACAAAATTGTGATCTATTACAGAAGAATAGAAATAATATGTCTAAAACTTGGGAAGTTATTAATGATGTATTAGGAAAGAGAGGAAAATGCCAATATCCTTATTATTTTAGTAGGAACAAGTTAACTGATCGCTAATTGATTGTAAATGAATATAATTCTTATTTTTCTAGTATTGCTACAAAACTAAAATCTGAACATATTCAGAAACTTACATGGAACTTTAGCTCTTTTTTACAAGTGTAACAAATCAACATTGTCACGCTACCAATGAAACAGAGGTTTTAGAGATTGTCAAACTGCTCAATTCAAGTAAGAGCACAGATTTTGAAGGAATGAGTCAGTATATTATAAAAAAAAAAGTTATACATTTCATTGTTAAACCTATTGTTTCTATATGCTGTCTTGTCTTGTTTTGTAGAAATAATCCCGATGGCAGCTATCATACGGCTAAACTGGGATATGCGTGTAACATGATGTCATAGTGACAGTGCATGAAGTAATTCAAAACAGTGAATGATGTCTATTCTTTACAATAAAACGGTGGACGTGCAAATAAAAACCGAGACGTGGAGTCTACAGTAGCTTGGACCCAACATGAGGAGGCAACGCTCTGATGATGGGTAGAGCAGCTTCCTGGATGGTGGTCACTGTTGAAGATATTACCGCTGCAGCTGATAGGTGGTTCATCGTCCACATGGTGCGAGGATAGAAGGGGTACTATCTCTCCTTGTTGTCAGGAAAAGTCCCCAAGAATTTTTAAGTAGGAATAATCATACCCATATTTAAAAAAGGTGATCCCTACATATTCTCTAATTATCGACGAATAACATTACTCCCATGTTTTTCTAAGATATTGGAAAATTTGATTTACAATAGGTTTTTAATCATATTAATAAAAAATAATCTTTTGACCGTTTCTCAATATGGTTTTAGAAAGAAAAATCATCATTTGGACATGCTCTAATTGACCTTCATGTTCACATTCTCAAGAAATTAGAAAATAAATTGCATATATTACTCTCGTTTCTTGATTTTTCGAAAGCTTTCGATTTCATTAAAGGGATAGTTGAGTTCTGTTTTCAGACCGCAATCGCCTTCAAAGTACACGGTTATTGCTCTTATTCTTATCTATGACATATCTACAGTGCGTCCCAGAAAAAACGAAACCGAGAAGTATCGATGTTTTATCATAACTTAATCACAACCATAATTAATGAATGATACATATTTGGAAAGCTTAGAGTCTCCTCTTTCAGTTGATGCTACTCATGTGATGCATATTTTACGCATGAGTGATTAAAAGCAATTTGAAGGAAGGAAACCCAAAAGTAATTTGGCGGGCGGTATCTGAATTTCAAAGAAAAATTCATATCTCTAGAAAGTTCATTTTCTGCTCTTTCATAATGATACCTCAATCAAGAAAAATGAGCCAGGAATAACAAAGTTATGTTTGTTTAAAGTAGCCCTTACATTTTCATAATTTTAACAAACGAATTCGTTTTCACTGGGTTCCTGCCGTAGCAAAAAGCAGATTTGACAAAAGACATAACTCCGTTTCGTTGACAATCAGCCATGCATGAAGACTCTCGTCTACGGCTGTCAGTGTGAATGAGTGTTTGCCTAGTCTTGATGGCTAATTAATAGCCGAGAAGTAGCCTAGATCTAGTCTACAAAGTAGGTCTAGATAGACTAGACTATAGGCTATATAGCCTCTGATCGTGCAAAATGGTGATTTTAGTTTTAGTTTATAGGGGTCTACTCTCCCTGAAATTGTGTCCTGAATTAAAAATCTCTGAAAATGTATTGTTCGCAAGTGTTTTCCAGGCTAGCCTAGCCCTAGCAGACCCTCTAGGGTTTGTTTGGTTTTACCTCACAACACAATAACTAAACTCGGAGTCAGAGTCAGACAGCTCACTCTCTCTCACTCAGTCTCACTCTCATTCTTGAAAGGAATCTAACTACTATAGTAGAGCAGGGGTACCACAAACTGCACCCCTGCTCCTACAGCAGACTGATCCCCTTACTGTAATTAAATAAAATGTAAGAAAACACACACACACAATTATGTCTGCAACTCGGCAAAAGTTTTGTCTGAAGCATCACAAAATTATCTTCTAATAAAACATACACCTTTACATTACAAACTAACTTTTATAACTCAACATGCTCGAAAGAAAAACAAAATTACAAATGACGAAGTAAAAAGTCCTCTATCGTTTTTAAAAAACCGTTAAAAATCAATAGGGCAATCTCTAAACACTTATCTGTTTCAACCATTTCCAACAAAAATATTGTGGATGTGATGTTTTGTAGAAATAGTGATAAGGAAAAGAAATTAACAACAACTATTTAGAAACTAGATGGTTCAAAATTATTAACTTATTGTGGGGCCCCACACTAAAGCTTATTGTCATTAAAATTGTATGCTCTTTCGAATTTGACCCCCATTTTTTTGTATTATCTGACCAAAAAATTATTTTGTGTAGCGCCCTCTATACCAAACTTAACTATCCCTTTAATATATTTTTAGTATTATGTAAACCAACATTCAGTCAGTGTTCTTCATGTACAACATGTAGATTGACTTTAAAACTCCTTTTTATTTTATGTTTTATATTTCATGTAATAAATACCAAGGTGAATGCAGTACCCGCACCACATCATGCAGACTCTTGAATATCTTACACAGTTTAAAATTGACACTTCCTTTTTCTCTTTTTTTTAATATAGCATTTTAGACACCAAGGCGAATGCGGCACCAGTACTACTCCAAAAAGGCAGCGAAACAAAGGGCGAGATACTCTTGCATTTCTGGACAGAAAAATGGATTTGGAGCAGGAGATGAAAATGGAGGATATGGAGAAGAGGAACAGGAAAGACAGCGAGCTGAAGAGATGGAGAGTAGACGAGAGGAAGAAGAGAGTCGGGGAGCTGAAGAAGCAATCCGAGAGCGTCGTTTTGAGCTTATGCAACATCAGATTCAGATGCTGCATCAACAGCAACAAGCCCTCCAGCAACAACAACAACATAATCAACAAATGCAATCAATGATGATAGCCCTCATTAAATCTTTAGAAAAGAAGTAATAAAGTATTAATGACTGCTTTGAGAGAAATAGTTGTTTTTATACGCTCAAGGGAAGGTTAGAATTGTGCTATTGCCCCGAGGCGTGCCGAGGGCAATAGCCCAGGCCAATTGTAACCTTCCCGAGAGCGTATAAAAACAACTATTTCTCGAGTATTTAAGCAGTCATTAATACTTTTATATGCAAAAAAAAAAAAAAACACTTTTGTCGAAGTTCGGATTCGATCTCTTGCGTACAAAAGGTGATGTAACTAAAACCAGCGCCTTAAACCGCTCGGCTATCGCGCTCTGTTACCATACATAGCAGTTTTTTCTTATATATACATTAAAATGGATTGAAAACGGCTTCGCGTGGCAGATGCTTCGCGGCTGCTCCATTAAACAGGCCCTTCTTTTACTTTTGCAATGCATATTGGCACGAATTTAGATCAAGATCTATCGGCAGATGTTGTTTTTTTGTTTTTGGAAGTTTATTTTCGTCTTCATGTCAACAATGCAAGATAAATTTGTCGGTAAGATCGATCGAGATTCAATTGTATTGAAATTACCGACCAATTCTTCGCACACGTACGGTATCCTCGATCGCTCAGACCATTTTTTAACATGTAAACCTATGGGGTAACCATGGAGACTGACCTATTTTCCCAATAACCATGCTTATTTGGATTTTGAACTGTTTTTTAACCATGGTTACCGGGAATTTTCGGGAACAGTTAAAGTTTATGAATGCAATTTTGACCAATCAGATTGCTGGATTACTTAAGTGAGGTATATAAAGAACAATATCTTTTTTTCATCATTCATTTCAACTGAAATATGTTTGAGTGACCAACAGTGAACATTTTACTTTGTCATAATTTATTACAAATATGTCTTTTCAGCTATATAGTACTATTGTTACGCCTGCAGGACTTGTTAACAATAACATTCTTTTTAAAATATTGACTTTGGCAGTTTTGCTATTAAAGTCTGTGTGTATTAAATGATATGGTCTTCCTAAGAGTTACCTATATATGCCAAAGATACATTGTGTTAACTTGTATATATATGCAATTCAACAACATATTGCCTTTTTTATGTTTGTGACTTCCTTTTTGCTCTTTAGTTTCATTTAAATGTAGTTTGTGCTATCACATTCTTTCTATGTACCACAACCATTGTCCATGTTATATTCCTTTCATTCAACTGTAAATCTGGATACCATAAAATATGAAATCAAGATATTTCACCTTGGTCTTTAGTAGGTGACTTTGACCGTGTTTACTTGTGTTGTACACTTGTTATGTTTTCACAATGACAACTTGTGTTAATTGTATGAAGGTGTTTAGGCAAGTATGTCGTTGAACTTGATACGATTACGTGTTTAGCCTTCAGAGTATCTTGTTAACATAGTTTTGTTTAAGAAGCTACGCGAAGAAAATCTCATTTTTGAAATTATGCATCACTAGAGAGCTAGCGGATTATATATCTTTATTATACAAGTTAAGATCCAAGTAAACCAGCTCTTAAAGAAATCATCTCCGGATCAATACTATTTGAATAATATTCTTTGCGCAGGTACTCCAAATTCTTCAGTACATCTTTGGTGTATTGTAAGTAGGTTTATGGTACATGTAAATTGTAACTTATAAGTGATTGAAAGTTCTGGTTTTTAGCTTATTTCATGTATCTAACTTTATGGTAATTTCATTGAAATTAAATAGGTGATATAGGCTAGAGTGGCATCATGGATTGCACTGTACTGCAGTTTTATTATTAGTTCATATTTTCTACTCATTGATGTGTTCAGTACCAACAGTAACACAGGTTTATAAAGCTAATAGTGCATATTTTGAAAACAAATCTTTTACACTAGTTCTATTGAAATAGGTGATACAGGGTGGAATAGATTATAGAATAGATACTATTAATACAATTAGTATTTTGCGTCTACTGAGGGAGGTGTTTTGAATCCTTGGTCTACTCACTGTTGTTTACCCTTTATAATGTGACCTTTTTAGTGCAGGGTTTGATTATTGAGCACATTGATAGACACAGGTAAATCATATCAGGCTTATAGTGGAAAGAAAGTGGCATTTTATTTATTATGTATAAATACTTAAATGTATTTATATATATATATATATATATATTTATGTGTGTGTGTGTTTGTTCATTTTATTGAGAAATAAAAATGTAAAAGTACTTGATTTTAATATTTGTTCTTATTACAGGTGTTTCTATGTTTTCAAAAACTCTTAACTAGTTTGAATGCAGGTTGTAGATAAATAATTTATCTAAATACAATGTTAGTTCCAGCAGTCCAAGCTAATGAAGCTGGGAAATCTTGAAGGCGAGGAGGGGGCTTATTTTTCTTTCAAAAATGTTCACGTTTGTACCTTGATCGTGGAATCTATGCTCAATAATTTCAAGAGTATGAGTAATGTGGTACAGTGTGTGTGTATAATTATGTGTATGTTATGGGGGAGTGAGCAGGAATAACTAGTTTCTGCCCAACCCTTTGGATTTGCAAATTCAAGTACCGAATCGTGCAGGAGCATTCACACTAAACTACCCAAATGGCCAGCACATTATATCCATACCAGAATTGGATAGCAAAAACACACTTACAGAACTGTACATAAATACAGTAACACACTCCACAACACACCACATTCTTTCATCTTCCAGTACTGTCTTTCATTTTTGTCTTTATTATTATTTTTATTTTTTTATTTTTATTTTTTGTTCTTTTTTTTTGGGGGGGGGGGGGGAAAGAAAATGTGTTTTTGTAGCCATTAATTTCAGTTTATATAAATTTATTTTACAATATCAACACTAGTTCAAGTTTAAGGTCAGTTTATTTCACATGCAATAAAAAACTTACAGCATTATAACATTCAAATACAATTACATCAGCTATAACGTCGAAAGCATAGGCTGCCATAACTGCATCTTGCACTCGATGTACATTCGCCATGTTTGAGGGAGAGGGATATTCCCTAGTGGTGATGACGTCAGCTACTCTGTAATTATACGTCCATGTTTTTATCATTCTAGCACTTTCTCTTTCTGTCTTTCCTTATTTTATCCTTTGTTTCTTCCTTCCATCACCATCTCTTATGTTATTCTTTTTTGTTATCATTCTATCACTTTCTCTTTCTGTCTTTCCTTATGCTATCCTTTGTTTCTTCCTTCCATCATCTTCTCTTATGTTATTCTTTGTTTTTATCATTCTATCACTTTCTCTTTCTGTTTTTACTTTCTGATTTACGCTGCGATGTAGCAAGACGGCGTCATTTTGACGACGGGTCACTAGTTTTCTGACGAATCCCAAATCATCGATGAACGGGTTCGCAAATTTGGCCTGACAACGCCAGACGACCCGACGCATGCGCAAATCGCCGAAAAGACGAACTACATGCTCTTCAGTAACATAATAAATGAACTTCCAGGCAATGTTGTTTTTTATTGTACCATTACTCAAAGAGTTTTAAATACTAAATTTCTGGGAATAACGATAAATGAAAAGATTTCCTGGAAGGAACACGTAGATAATATTTGTAAAGTTATTTTAAGAAATATTGGCATTATAAACAAGGTCAAATTTTACTTTCCAACTCGTATATTATTAAACCTGTATTTAACGTTGATCCTCCCACACTTAAACTACGGTATTATAGCCTGGGGCAATTGTGCTGACTATCTTTTAAATATAATTTTATTACTCCAGAAAAAAGCGCTGCGTGTTATATGTCATTCTGATTTTCGAGTGCACATGGATTCACTTTTTCACACACATAGTATCCTAGAGATAACAGATTGATACAATTATAATATGAGAATATTCTTGTATAATTTAAATAGAAATGAAATGCCAAATGTTTTTATTCAATGTTTTCAAAGAATGTCAATATTCATCATTATCCTACTCGGTCTGCCGAGCTTTTTCATCTACCAAAAACAAGAACTTTGCTCTCAAATAAATCATTTGTATTTTCAGGTCCAAAACTTTGGAACTCTCTTTCAGATCCAGTTAGAAATAAACCCACATATTATAGTTTTAGTAGAGTGTTCAAAAAAAAATTAATACAAAAATATATGTATACTACAGGTTAAACTTCTTACATCTCCCCTGTTTCACACTCTCTCTCTCTCTCTCTCTCTCCCTCTCTCTCCCTCTCTCCCTCTTCTTCTAACTTCTGTTTTTTGCAGCTTTGTTTTTGTCTTGTTTTGTCCTGTCATGTCCTTTTGTGTGTCTTATCCCATCCTGTCTTGTTTATCTTGTCGTGTTATGATTTGTTTTTTCATGTCTTGTCTCATCTTTTTATGTAATTGTCCTGTCCTTTGTGTCCCGTTTTGTCATTATTATATTATATCTATTTTACTGTGATGTTAAGACACTTTAAAATGATTTATGATAATAATGTTCATATTATATTTATTCTTGGGAACCTACAAAAACAAGCTACGCTTTCCAGTAGGTTCCTGTTTCATTTCATAATTTTGATCTTACTTTGTCAACTATATTCTTTATTCTGCAAACAATTGTTATGTGAAATGAAATAAATAAAATCAATCAATCAATCAATCAATCTACGCACAAATCATAGATTTTTACCTAACTCTATGGCTCAAATTCACTAACAGCGCTGTAACAACGTGCAAGTCGAACAGCGCTTTAACAGCGCTTCCTGTGCGGTCATTTTACCCGTGTTGTTGGGGCTGATTTGTTAGTGACTTGTTAGCGCTATCAAACCTGCTACTAACAGCGTTTCTGTGCGGCCAGCCCAGTTTCGTAATGTATTCACAGACCTTTAAATCGCATTATGTAATCGGAGGGTCGGACAAACAAAGAACTTGCGGTGCGTAGCAGCCTACACTTTGCGTGCATACAATTCATGGCTGTGTTAGATAGGTGTGATTGTATCGTTTGTTTTTGCTATTTTGAGAGAGAGAGAAGAAGAAGGAGGCAGTTTCAAACGTGAATAATAAACATCTTTGAGATGTGATTTTGTTCTTCATACATTTGATCTTTAAAATCGCTGAGCTTGAAAGCCAGTGATGAAACAGAAAGCGAAGCACCAAAATATCAATGAGCTAGCCGATATCGGTAATTTCCATTCAATTTTGCATTTACCTTCCCTTGAAACTGAGTACAAATTTGGACGTAGAAATGAAAGAAGTGATGAACTAGTTTCTACTCGCTCGCACATAGAGTCACCTATGCTTAAAGAAGAACGTGTGTGCGCGCGTACCACGTGTTCGTGTTCGTGTATAGGCGCGATTCACATTTTAATAATGAAAACAAATTTACGGATTAAAAAATGTTTGTGAAACGCCTCGATACGAACTATTTCAAGGCGGACGAGAAGCAAGCACAGTGACCGCAGAATAAATATTATTAACAAAAGTAACGAGAAATAATGATAATAAAGGTAATAATGATTACACTATAATTAGGTCTGTGTATGCCTATTAATAAAAAAATATTTATAAAATAATGTCGTCCGATGACAGAGAGCTTGATTAAGAATGATGAATAATGATAAAAAAATAATTTTGAACGGAAAAAAATGAAGAAAAACAATGAACAAGGAAAAAGAATGTGTAAGCAAAGATTGATAAATAATTATAGAGCAATGCAAAAAAAGGAATAATAAAAGTAATGATAAAAAACACTTATGATAGCAAGGAAGAAGAATCAGGATAACGAATAATTTTATTGTTTAAAATAAGATTAGGAATTAAGTTTGATTATCACAAAATAAAAGTTAATAGTATTATAATTAGTATCAAGAAGCAATTGTTATTATTTTTTTAAAAACATTTAAAAATAAATTTGTTATTACATTTTCTATTAGACTTATACTTTTTGTTTGTTTAATATTGGTATCTTTTTTTTTTTTTTTTTTTTAAGTTGGTATGTTCTGTCTTTTTGCGTCGATTTGACCTGAAGTCTAAAAACACACGAGTCGCTATCATGAGCTGCCGAGAGCTAGCTAGAGGAGGGATTGCACTCGAGCTTTTCCACATTATGGCCATCGGAAAATATTAATCGAAAGTCTTCAAAACTCTTTAAAAGCCTTCAGTTTTCGACGATCATAAATGCATGGTCCGCCATATTCTCTACTAGATAATTGAATACGTCATAGGTCCCAACGTCAGGAATATCGTCGAACTTAAGGGAGGTATGTACGAAAATCCTGCCCGTTATAATTTCCCCACACATAGTCACGTCTACCGAGTGACACTGACCCCGTAGGTCATGGGCTACGGTCAGGCTAGTCCGCTGCTGCGGATGCTAATTTAACGAGTCTTTTCTCGGGTGTATACCGTGGTCGAAACTCCTCTTTTTCTAAGAAAATATTGCAGCTGCCTGAAACTCAGCTTGATGAATGGCAAGTTGGAAGACATTTCCGGCCAAAACAGAAATTCATATATATACACGCAGTTTTGATAGAAAGATATGAATGCAATACATACAGTCTAATACACAACGCACATATTCAAAATTGCCGAGCTTGGTTACAGTAACCCCGCATTACGTAACCGCCGAAACTGGCATATTCAGCTCATTTTCCAAAAAATACGGTGACCGTTAATTAATTAATTAATTATTTAATAATAACAAAACATGGGCCGGCTGGTTGGGCTAAATATAACTAATACGAAAAAGCAAACGAAAAAGCCAAAATCGGCACTGGCTGAAATACAACGTAAAAGGCACTTTTTCTTCTTTTTTTTTCTTTCTTTTTCAACGGCTTTTCAAATCATCGAATATTTGTGGTGGTACTCAAGCAATAGAAATCGTTACATTTATGGATATTTCAGCCTTCTCTGAACCGATTTTGATCAAACAAAGATGATTTTGTCATTTTAAATGTATGTTCTTTCAAATTTGAAACTCAGTTTTTCATCATCTCACAAAAAATGTTTTGTGTAGCGCCCTCTGCAACAGAACTCAACTATCTCTAAACCACTACGAAAGACTAAATCGCTTTGAAAATTCATTCGCCGGACATGCAAAAAAAATAGAAAAAAGCGTGGTTGATCTCAAGAAAGCAATCGAGTTCCAGAATCACGAGATCGAGGAACTGAAAAGTAAAGTAGCGGATTAGGAGGGGAGCGTGGAAAAGAAAGAAATGGAAATGCACGAGGAAGTTGACAAACTCTCAAGCTACATGGCTAGAGAAAATCTCGTATTTTTTTGTGTGAAAGAGAAAGGAAAAGGTCAAGAGGAAGACGTGAAAAGGATGTTAAAGGAACTGTACATTGAAAAGTTGAAAATCTCGCCTGAGAGGGCAATACAAATTGAACATCAAAGAGCACATCAATCCAAGTTATGAAAGCTGGGACACGCCCAATTAAAGCACGCTACCTACGGTACGCCGATAAAGTCTTAATTCAAGCACATGCCAAAAATCTGAAGGGAAACAACGACAAGATTTTTATCGCAGATGACCTGCCCAAGAGGGTAAGGGACCAGCGAAACGGACAATTACCAGCATTAAAGGCTGAGCGGAAGGGCGGAAAGTTAGCCTTTTCTCGAGAAGCGAGCCTACGAAACTGTTCGTCGACCATGTTTGGCTTAAGAAGGGGCAGCAGGACAAGTTTGGGGAGAATCTACATGGAGCCCAAGGATGGAACCGGGGGAAAGGAGGGGTACGGAGAGAAAAAAGTGAAAAATTCATCAACGAGGAAGAGAAGGGGACCCCCGCGCGAAGAATGGAGGAGGACGGAACGGCGCGCCCCTGGGATCACGTTATAATGGCAGATATGTTATACTGGAATGTATTATTCAGGGGATGAAATTGATAATGGCTAATTTTTATTTGCCAGTAAGAGGAAGGGAATCAGAAAGTAATGATTTTTTGGTCAATTTTGAAAAAATAGGAAAAGAAATTAATAAAGAAAATAATGCAATAATTATTGGGGGAGATTTTGATATTATTTTAAACAAAGATTTAGATTATTTTGGAAGTAGTAAACACCATGTTCAGTCTCGATTTCATATTTTATTTGAACAATTTTTAGATAGATTTGAGTTGCTGGATGTTTGGAGGGTAAGGAATGGATTGAAGAAACAGTTTACGTATAGGCAAGTGAATTCATGTATACAAAGTAGATTAGATTATTGGTTGTTTCTAAGCAGATAGAACATGTAGTATTAAAATGTGATATAATACCTTCTACGGCTCCGGATCATTCAGCCATTCAATTGCAATTTTACGATAAGTTAATGTATTCATTTAAGTTTCAGGGATTCTATTGGAAATTAAATAAAAGTTTATGTCAAGATAATGAATATATTAATTGTATTAAAGAGGAAATTATTAAATTAAAAAAAGAATTTCGAATAGAGATAGAAGATAAAAGAGTTTTATGGGATTTTTTGAAAATGAAAATTAGAAATGTTAGTAGAAAATATTCAAAAGAAAAGGCGAAACAACGAAAACAAAGAATTGAAAACTTGAATTTGGAAGAAGATATTTTGAAGCTGGAAAATGAATTTCTGAATGGAATAGACCAGGAAAAAGTTGATGACTTAGAACGAAACAAAAAAGACTTACAGGATTGTTATAATTATATAAATGAAGGTATTACAATTCGTTCTAGAGCATCACACTATGAATGTGGGGAAAGAGACACTAGGTAATTTTACCCAATTATTTAACTCCAATAAAAAGAAAACATTGATAAATAAACGTTATATTGATGAAAATATAAGCTTTGATCAAAAATATTATGCAAGAAATATATACATTTTATAGTAAGCTTCATGCTCAATCGGAAGAGGAAATTGATTTTGTGGATGATTTTTTTCAGGACTTTCAAAATTAAATTCAAATTCGTGTGCATTATGTGAAGGTAAAGAAACAAACGGAGAATGTATTGCGGCCATGAAAAAATGGCACCTAATAAATCCCCGGGGAATGATGGATTAAGTGTTGAATTTTATATACTGTTTTGGCCATTGATAGGAAATTTAGTTGTAGATTTTGTAAATTCAGCTTTGACGTTTCATAAATTATGAGAAAAAGCAGACAAATAGGTGTACTGTTCTCGACTCGTAATCCTTATCATAATTCAGTTCTCCCCCTCCCGCCCGAAGCGCAAAAAGCTTTGACGTTTCATTAAATTATCAGAAAAAGCAGACGATTCTGCGTTCTATTCTCGACTCTTAATCCTTGTCTGAATTCAGTTTCTCCCCTTCCCGCGCAAAGCGCGGAAGCTTTGACGTTTCATAAATTATGAGAAAAAGCAGACGATTCGGTGTACTCTTCTCGACTCGTAATCCTTATTAAAATTCAGTTCTCCCCCTCCCGCGCGAAGCGCGGAAGTTTTGGCGTTTCATTAAACTATTACAGAAAGTAGACGATTCGTTGACCTGTGCTCGACTCTTAATCCTTGTCTGAATTCAGTTTCCCCCCCCCACGTGGTCACGTAACGCAGGAGTTTGAATCGAAGAGAAGCGACGTGGCGCGAACAGGGTGACAACAAAAGCATTTGTACATGAATCAAACGCACAACCACCTCGCAGTGCTTCTTCGTATGCTGATGCCACATCAGCACGGCGACAACTACGAGACGAAAAAAACTTCGTGGAGACCATGCCGACATCGACAGCCAGCGGAGCGAGTCCGGGGCACATCAAAGACTTGAATGTTGAAACGGAGCTAGAGTGAGAAAAGTGAAATGGAAAAAAGTTAGCAGACGCGGGCGAGAGGCATGCAAAAACCATGCCAAGTTATCAGCGGCCGCCATGGAGACGAACCGGGAGCCGAAGTGGGAAGGAGAGACTTGGCAGACTGATATATCCAAGAAGAAGCCGAAATTCAAAAGCAGAATTCGAGAAAAGTCAAAGAGGGCAAAGACAGACTGATATATCCAAGAAGAAACCGAAATACAAAAGCAGTAAGTATTTTAGAGATAATTGAGCACTTAATCTATATTAATTAAACTTTGAAGTGAACTGTTAAACAGTTAAACATTAACATCATTTTTTATACTGATGCTGAGAACATTTAGACACAGTATAACTTAAATAAAATGGAGAAGCAAAAGAAAAGAACTGTTACGAGAAAGTAGACGATGGAAGAAATAAAATAAACTTTCAAGAACAGAAAAAGACAATGATATTACTGAACTTTTAATTGAAGTGACACAAGAGGCGAAAATATAATTGTATGAAATGTTTGAGAAAAATATGGCATCTCGTCGAATGTTGTGTTGTTGGGGAACTTTAAATGAGAAGCCATCAATGAAGGGGAGAGACCTGGTGAAATGTGAAAGGAATATGTATTATTATGTAATATGATGTATACAAAATGCGTGATGTCAATAATGTGAAAGTATAGAGACAAAAGTAATGATGATCACGATGAGAATAATGTTAAAAACGATTCTCTAGCATGTTTGGGTAATTTTGTGTTGTATAGTTCTGGGCTCAGAAAATGGGAGAGAGGGAATTAAGATAGGAGATTTGGGGGAATCGTTCTTTTGGAATTTAATGAGAAATTATATTAAAACATGTTTTAATGGAGCGATACATAGAAACAAGCTAAACATTATGAAAGTAATGAGGATAGTATTCTATGTTCATGGAAGATAAAACACACATGTTTTATGACCAATGCACAGTGCTAGCTAGAGCAGTGTTGATGGCATGGGCGGTGTGAGGATTCCAACGAGTAATACTAATAAGCAAATTTCCCGCAAAGATGTGCTGCCCTCTACAGTTACAACAACGTAAATGAGAAGCCATTATTGGGGGAGAGGGAATTAAGATATTACTGAACTTTTATTTGAAGTGATACAAGAGGCGAAAATATAACTGTATGAAATGTTTGAGAGAATATATAGTTTTAGCATTTCGTTGAATGTTGTGTTTTTTTTTTTTTTTTTTTTTTTTGGGGGGGGGGGGGGGACTTTAAATGAGAAGCCATTAATGAAGGGGAGAGACCTGATGAAATTTGAAAGAAATATGTATTATTGTGTAATATGATGTATACAAATAATGAATACGTGATGTCAATAATGTGAAAGTATTGAGACAAAAGTAATGATGATCACGATGAGAATGATGTTAAAAACGATTCTCTAGCATGTTTGGGTAATTTTGTGTCGTATAGTTCTGGGCTCAGAAAATGGGGGAGAGGGAATTAAGATAGGAGATTTGGAGGAATTCTTTTTTTTTTTTTTTAATGAGAAATTATATTAAAACATGTTTTAATGGAGCGATACATAGAAACAAGCAAAATATTATAAAAGTAATGAGGATAGTATTCTATGTTTGGGGAATTTAGTGATTTTGGTATTGCTTTGTGGTAGAGAAATCCAAATGGGAACAGCTATGTGAGGGATTTTGATAAGATAAATTAGGTAGATACTATACAGGTTGAATTAACATGTCGCAACGCAAAGAGAAGGAAAAAAGAAAAGTTGAAATTTATTGTAAAATTCAAGATTCTAATATGCACATAATAGGGCAAGAATAAGGAGAAAGGGAAACGGTTTCCTCCCTCAAAATTATTTTTGAAGGTGCAGTTACCCACTTGATAACAGAGAAGGGGAAAACAAATGAAAGAAATAAGTCGCAGTTTCCATTTTCTTCTGTTTTTTTTTTTGTTGTTGCCTAAACTGCTTTTTTTTCTGTTTGATTTTTTGACAATTTATTACTTGATACAACCTATTTTCACCCCATAACATCTTTAAGGAATGCCGATGTGTGACGGCGCAACCATCAGCTGCGGCGATGAATTATTTTGAAAAAATGCCAGGCAAGCAATCACTTTTAAATATTATAATGAAAAGAAAGCCGTATAGAGGCTTTGCTATGCCGCGGCGAAGGCTGATAGTGTCACTATTTTAGTACTCTTTTGATATTGAATATGGAGCTCCTTTCAGGTCAATTCTGTGTGGGTGAAACTCAGGCTTAGGATTATGCTACGGTCACAAAGGTTCGTACGAACGATAATTTCGTACGAATCTCCCTGTTTTTCCACTGTCTTCCCGAATGTCCATTGTCTGAAAATCGTTCGTACGGCGTTCGTAGCAGTTCGTAATGGCATTTGTGACCTCTGACAAATGCCATTACGAACTGCTACGAACGCCGTACGAACGATTTTCAGACAATGGAAATTCGGGAAGACAATGGAAAAACATACGAGCTTGGAATTGGGTGCTCCTAATTCAATAGGATTTATATTGGGTTCAGCATATATGCTTCGGTGACAAGCATCGGATGAAAGCACATAATGGTTATGTCGGTCGGATGGACCGTTTCTGTAGTGTATGCGGGTGGTATGCGTGAGGGCTTAGCAGTGGTAGTAATGGAAGAGAGAAAGATTTTGATAAATATTAATTTTTGAATTTTAATTTGATGAAACATAGTTGGAATTTGAAGTGTTTGGAAATGGAAGAAAAATAGATTATGGAATACGTATTGAAGTGTTGTATGGAAAGATAAATTTCAATTTTATTTTTTTAATTGAAATTTAATGAAACATATTTTTTTTCTTCGTCTTCCCATTTCTTCGAATATTCGAGCGCCAGTATATGAGAAAATGTTTATGAATGCGTTTAATTTACATGTGTTATATAGTAAGGAGGAGGGGAGGGGACCTCAAAGAGACCTCACAGAGGAAGAATATTTAGTGTATGCATCTTGCAATTTCGTTTAGCTCAGTTATTATGTGTGTTGTGTGTGCTGTGTGTGAGTGTTCATTGCATTGCCTACGTAGTTGGGGATCTCGACCAGTATGCTGATTTTGTTAGTAATTATATATTCTTGAGCCTGCTTCCGCCATCCTGTGTATTAGAAGCTTATATATGGAGGAAAGAATACATGAATATATTCATATTCATATTTAGTTATGGAAGGTAAAGATATGTTTATTAAATGTAATTTTTCTTTCTTTAAATGTCGAAGGAATTCGAGAAAAGTAAAGCAACAATTTGTACGTGGTGTAAAGATAAAGGTGCTGATATATATATTTTTTTAAAGAAACATATAGTACAATTGAACTTGAGGAGACTTGGAAATTGCTATGGAATGAAAGTTCATATTTTAGTCATGGGACAAACCATAGTAAAGGGGTGCTAATTTTAATAGATAATAAATTAGATATTCAGATGTTAAATGTTATTTCAGATAATAATGGCAGATATGTTATACTGGAATGTATTATTCAGGGGATGAAATTGATAATGGCTAATTTTTATTTGCCAGTAAGAGGAAGGGAATCAGAAAGTAATGATTTTTTGGTCAATTTTGAAAAAATAGGAAAAGAAATTAATAAAGAAAATAATGCAATAATTATTGGGGGAAATTTTGATATTATTTTAAATAAAGATTTAGATTATTTTGGAAGTAGTAAACACCATGTTCAGTCTCGATTTCATATTTTATTTGAACAATTTTTAGATAGATTTGAGTTGCTGGATGTTTGGAGGGTAAGGAATGGATTGAAGAAACAGTTTACGTATAGGCAAGTGAATTCATGTATACAAAGTAGATTAGATTATTGGTTGTTTCTAAGCAGATAGAACATGTAGTATTAAAATGTGATATAATACCTTCTACGGCTCCGGATCATTCAGCCATTCAATTGCAATTTTACGATAAGTTAATGTATTCATTTAAGTTTCAGGGATCCTATTGGAAATTAAATAAAAGTTTATGTCAAGATAATGAATATATTAATTGTATTAAAGAGGAAATTATTAAATTAAAAAAATAATTTCGAATAGAGATAGAAGATAAAAGAGTTTTATGGGATTTTTTGAAAATGAAAATTAGAAATGTTAGTAGAAAATATTCAAAAGAAAAGGCGAAACAACAAAAACAAAGAATTGAAAATTTGGAAGAAGATATATTGAAGCTGGAAAATGAATTTCTGAATGGAATAGACCAGGAAAAAGTTGATGACTTAGAACGAAACAAAAAAGACTTACAGGATTGTTATAATTATATAAATGAAGGTATTACAATTCGTTCTAGAGCATCACACTATGAATGTGGGGAAAGAGACACTAGGTAATTTTACCCAATTATTTAACTCCAATAAAAAGAAAACATTGATAAATAAACGTTATATTGATGAAAATATAAGCTTTGATCAAAAATATTATGCAAGAAATATATACATTTTATAGTAAGCTTTATGCTCAATCGGAAGAGGAAATTGATTTTGTGGATGATTTTTTTCAGGACTTTCAAAATTAAATTCAAATTCGTGTGCATTATGTGAAGGTAAAGAAACAAACGGAGAATGTATTGCGGCCATGAAAAAATGGCACCTAATAAATCCCCGGGGAATGATGGATTAAGTGTTGAATTTTATATACTGTTTTGGCCATTGATAGGAAATTTAGTTGTAGATTTTGTAAATTCAGCTTTGACGTTTCATAAATTATGAGAAAAAGCAGACAAATAGGTGTACTGTTCTCGACTCGTAATCCTTATCATAATTCAGTTCTCCCCCTCCCGCCCGAAGCGCAAAAAGCTTTGACGTTTCATTAAATTATCAGAAAAAGCAGACGATTCTGCGTTCTATTCTCGACTCTTAATCCTTGTCTGAATTCAGTTTCTCCCCTTCCCGCGCAAAGCGCGGAAGCTTTGACGTTTCATAAATTATGAGAAAAAGCAGACGATTCGGTGTACTCTTCTCGACTCGTAATCCTTATTAAAATTCAGTTCTCCCCCTCCCGCGCGAAGCGCGGAAGTTTTGGCGTTTCATTAAACTATTACAGAAAGTAGACGATTCGTTGACCTGTGCTCGACTCTTAATCCTTGTCTGAATTCAGTTTCCCCCCCCCCCTCCCGCGCGAAGCGCGGAAGCTTTGACGTTTCATTAAATTATGAGAAAAAGCGGACGATTCGGTATATAGGCCTACTGTTCTCGACTCTTAATCCTTATCTGAATTCAGTTTTTCCCCCCCCCTCCCGCGCGAAGCGCGGAAGTATTGACGTTTTATTAAATTATTAGAGAAAGTAGACGATTCGTTGAACCGTGCTCGAGTCTTAATCCTTGTTTGAATGAAGTTTTGACGTTTCATTAAATTATTAGAGAAAGAAGACGAGTCGTTGTACCGTTCTCGACTCGCCAGCGAGGCGCTGAAATTTTGGCGTTTCATCAAAAAATGGAAAAAGGAAGACGTTTCGTCGTACCGTTGTTGACTCTTAATCCTTGTTTGAATTTAGTTTCCCCGAAAATTTTAAACCTCTGATTTCTTTAGCTGATATTATAGGAAAGTGAAACTACAAGAATTGTAGTTGTAGTCACTCTCGAAGTCGTCACAGCGGATAAAAAGTCACAGTTCGTAGGGAAAAAAAACTTGTCGGCCGACCGACAATATACATCTCACCGACTTCAAACTTCTGCACTAATATGGGACACAAGAATCGAGCAAGAATACCGACACAGCTGACCCGACACAGCAACAAATTTAACCGTGTCGTTCTTGCTTCCTCGACGAGACGACTCCACCCAACAACCCCCTCTCTCTTTTACTCCCACTCCTCCTCTCTCAGGCTCTTACCTCCCCCTTTCCCCTTTTTTTTCATCCCCCGTTTCTTTTGTTTCCCTTTTCTCTTTTTCTTCTTTTTTTCCTTTTCTTTCTTTTCTTTCTTTTCCTTTCTTTCCTCTCCTCCCTCTTTTTCTTTTTTTCTCTCTCTTCCTTCTTTTTTCTTCCTTTCTTTTCTTTCTTTTCCTTTCTTTCTTTTCTTTTCCTTTTCTGTTTTCTTTTCTTTCCCTTTCCCTCTCTTTTTCCCCTTCCCCTTTTCTCTATCTTCCCGACGGCAGCGCAATTTTACCGACAATATCCTGACAGGTGTGGTGCACCCCCACCCCCCCCCCCTTTGGAGACGCCCCTGTGTGTACCCTTAATGCTGCATCCCAGCACCATTCTTCGGTTGGCATCCAAACCATGCCCGTCTACCTTTAACCCCTTAACAGACCGTTAACCAGGTAGATGTACGAGGAAACAGCACAGCACCCGCTGAAGCTGTCAAGCCAAGAGAGTGCAATATGGTGCAAACTCGTTCTGCATCCAGCCGAGCCATGCGAGAAAGCCATACCATAGACAAATCCAAACCGGTACCACCAGAGCCCAAGTTCAAGATCCATCCTTGAATTTCAGTTTCTCTCGACAAGAGGTTGATTTACTCACACATCAACAACAAGATCAAGACAATGGATACTACTAGCAGTTAATTTAATTTGTCTCGGACAGAAGAACGGAGAAATTATGAAAGCTAGTGGTTTGAACAACATAATTTTGTTTGAAAAAGTGAACTGTTAGCGACATGGACGTTCAGAGACAGAAATGAATTGTGATCACTTTTATATTAAAAAAAGTAAGCATCATTAGCGAAATGGACTTGGATTAGAAAGCGAACCATAGGATATGGACGCTTTAGTCCTCATTATGAGTGAAATGAACACTTTAATATATTTGTGATGTATTACATTTATTTTAATTTCATTTATTTTCCATTTAAATTCAAAGTAAAATACATAACAAATTAACAGCAAAACCGGAAGGACCCCAGGAAAAAGCAAAGCTTGTGAGAATGGGGCCCTGTACAAAAATAAACATACAAGCAAATTATTATGACAAATATTGTAAAACTTATCAGAACAAACATATACCCTCCCTCATTCATTCACATGCACACAGACATACCAACACACACCGCAGGCAGAACATTGTAAAGAAAAATCTACCCAGTGCACATCATGTGCTTAAAAAATAACTGTTTACATGAATATTTAAACTTTGTTAGAATTGAACTAATTTTTAAATTATAAGGTAAAAAATTCCAATCATGTATACCCTGGTATCTTAAAGTATGTTGGGTCAAGGAAGTACGTACAAGGGATAATGATATTTTGATTTATTTCTGGTTTCGTAAGAATGGTAAAAATAATTTGTTTTAAACATGTTATTAAATATTGATGGGAGCTCTTGTTTATGAAAATTGAACATGAAGACTAAATTGTTTATTTTTACGAGGTCAAAGACTGGCAAACATTTCAAATCATAAAACAAAGGAGCACTTGAGGTCATATAGTTAGAATTAGTAATTATACGAACAGCACGTTTCTAAAGAATATGAATTTTATATAAATGCGTCTTGTAAGTATTACCCCAAATAACATTACAGTAGTTGATATGTGGTAAAACAATACTGTTGTAAATAGTTAATAATATATGTTTCGGCAATGTCTTTTTAAAGAATTACATGATACCAACCCCCCTTGAAATGTTTGAACAAATATGGGTAATATGGTGGCACCAGTCAAGTGATTCATGAAGTTTGATAATAACAAAATCAAAAATATCAGTTTTCTTAAGAACATCATCTTTAATATGAACCGGGACAACATGCCTTGGAATCCTTTTTTGTTTAGAATGACAAATTACATAGTGGGGTTTTTTCAGCATTAAGAAACAACTTATTACAAATATACCACTCACTTATTTTTCTTAATTCATAATTTATATTACTAATTAGTAAATTAATATCTTTATCAGAAGAAATAACAGCAGTGTCATCAGCAAATAATGAAAATTTTAAGATTCTTGAGGAATTTAAAATATAATTAATGTACAACAAAAATAACAGTGGTCCAAGCACAGATATCTGTGGGACACCCGTATTTATACACAAACAATTAGATTCTGTACCATCGGGCATCACGTACTGTTTTCTTTCTAATAAATAACTCAAAATAATTGCATTATTATGGTATAAGAGGTGTTTCTCTAGAATGGTTTAGAGAAACACCTCTTATACCATAATAATGCAATTATTTTTAAGCAGGATGTGATGATCGATGGTATCAAATGCTTTGGAGAGATCCATAAACACTCCACAACAAAATTTCCCTTCATCAAATGCACGCGCTATATAATTTGTAATTTTTAATATACTTAAAGACGTGGAATGATTTTTCCGGAAGCCAAATTGCTCTAAAGCTAAGGAATTATTTTTTAACAAAAATGTATAAAGTGTTTTAAACATAATCTTTTCGAGTAATTTTGAAAAAGTTAACAATGCAATTGGCCTGTAATTTTCTTTATTACCTACTGGTCCTTTTTTGTGTAACGGAATAACTTTGGCCACTTTAAGTTTGTTAGGAAATATTCCTGAGACAAGATATTTATTATAGATATTGCACAATGGGTCCACACAAAAAAGTGTATACAATTTCTTTACACAGAAGTTAATACATCATCTGGACCCGTTGCTTTAGACATTTTGAGTTTATGACAGAGACTAATTATTTCATGAGAGGAGGTTGGATTCAGAAACAAAGAGGACATGCATGGTGCAGACAAAAAGTCATTAAATAATTTAGATGAATTTGGAATTGACGCTGAAAGTTTTTTAGCCATGTTGATAAAAAGAGAGTTGAAAGCCTGCGCTTAATCTTTTGAAGAATGGAAAGATGAATTCTCATAAAACATTTTCTGTGGTAATGAACTATGTTTATTTTTTTCCAAGTAAATAATTAATTTCTCTGCACGTTTTTAACCATGTCACCTTTGACTGAATATGATAACCTAGAATAATATTCAGCTTTTGAAGCTCTAATTATAGAAGTTAACCTGTTTTTATAATCATTATATTTTATTTGTTTCCTTGTATTTAATGTATGAACTGCAACGTTATACATTCTATGTTTAAGCTTAATTGATCTCAGAATACCATTAGTTATCCAGGGTTTCTTAAATTGTACTTTATGACTAAATTTGCGTGATGTTGAAGTACATACAGGAAAACATTCATCATTTAACGCACGAAACTTGTCAATAAAGTAGTCATAACATACATTTACATCATTGTTGTCATATACTGTGTGCCAATCAGTTGTACCAAGTTTCTCCTTGAATATAAATATTCCTCTGTCATCGACTAATCTGTTCTTATAATTCTTATTGTGAGTTGGAACAAAATAATTTTCTTTATCTTTACATAAACAATATATTGGGAAATGATCAGAGAGATCGGAATAAATGAGTCCTGAATATTTACTTTTATGAATTGTATTAGTAAATATATTATCTATTAATGATGCTTTTATAAGGTGTAATACGAGTGGGTTTTGAAATCAAAGGATACATATTAAAGAAAACATTAAATCTAGAAAATCAGTTGTTTTTCAATGTGTGTTATAGTTCAGTAAATCAATATTGAAATCACCCATAATATAAACATCTCTCCGCTCACTTTCCAGTTTTACGAGAATGTCATTCATTTATCATAAAAGCAATTTATATTAGTATTTGGAGGTCTATATACACAACCAATGGTAATTGGTTTCGGTTTTCCTTGAATTTCAATAAAAATAATTTCATATACAGGTGTATTAAAAGAAATGTCGGATCGTAGTGTTACATTTAAATCTTTTTTAACATAAAGGGCAATTTCACCGCCTCTTCATGATTGTAGAAGAATATAATTATCCAACTTAAATAATGACAACTCTGTACTATTACTAAACCACGTTTCAGATATACCAATAATACTAAATTCATAAGAAAGAGAAGATAATAGTATTTGAAATTCATCGAAATTTTTCTTTAAGCTCCTAGCATTTAAATGTAGCATTATAATATGTGAATGTTTACATGAGAAATTGCTGCAAAAATCATCAGCAAATACATATTTACATGGATTTACAGCAGTATTTTATAGAATTGGAATCACAATCAGAAAGTTCATTCTCAGATGTTCTCATGAAATCTGTATCAAATGGATTAAATTTCAAACCCTGAAGTTTATTAAGGTCAACATGTGAATTCATATGAAAATAAGTATATACAGACCAGTAAATTCGTTATCATCGATAAAAGAATTAAATGGGAATATAATAGAGTTGCAATCAATACAAAATGAAGACTGAGGAAAAGTAGAAGTCATAGAAGTTCTGCAATTAGCACAAATGCCAGGCATTACACATACACTCTCACAGCACACCAACAAACACACCACACACAAAATAAAATTACAAACAAAAGAAATAAATACAAATTGTACACATCAAACTAATGTTTACGGTAGCAAAATGATAAAAGACTTGAAGTAGCCAATATAACGCAAACAGTCAGCGAGATTTCAAATCAAGTTCCATTTACAGCATAATCCTGTACGATGAAATCAGTCTATTTACAGGAGCTGTAAGTCTTCTTCATTCCTTATCAGTTTCCGAGGGAAACTCCCAGCTTTGTTGTTATGATTTCCTTTACAACCGCTTCGGTGTCTTCTCCTTGCTTCTCTTCAACTCCAAGGATTCGGATAGATGAGCGCCTGGAATATTGCTCCAACGAATCAAGGGCAAGATTCAGTGATGTAATTTCTTTGGATTGATCAGCCCCAGCTTTATTCAGCATACCTATTTCATTGTCCTTCATGGACATTCCTTGTTGAAAATCAAACATCTGGCCTTGAAGAGATTCTACCTTTGTTAGTAGATCATCAATTTTCTTTTCCACTACATAACTAACAATAGAATCAAGCAGGTTAACTAACTCTGTGTTCTTCAGCAGGTCTGTAACATTTGAGCAGTGACAGCAGCTATCTACCTTGTATTCACAGTTGGAGAAGAAGAATGTGATTTTGACATTGTGCACTGAACCAAACAATGAGTCAAGAGTACTTTTCAACTGGGTTAATAATAATAATAATAATGTAACTTTTATCGCGCCAGATCCACTCTGTGG